>CM073497.1:48709325-49309325 GCA_037074585.1 Biancaea sappan | reverse complement strand
TCCCATCCTCCTCAGCTATTAAATCTGAAAACAGAATAGAGTGTGAGTTTATGAAAACTCAGTGCGCAGGTGACTATGCAATAAAATAAAGCACAAGTACAAATACCAGCCTCACTACTATAATTAGACTAAACACCACTAGCACATATTATTATGAAATAATATATATATATATATATATATATATATATATATATATAACGTACCTTACCATGCAACCAAAAACCACGGTTCAATACGAGTCTACAATCTCATAAAACAATTCATAAAACAATCCTCAAACAAATAAAAGAGTAAATAAACATCCACACTAAAATGTATTATGCAATGCACGATGTATGATGCATTTTCCACGCTTACCCATTGAAGACTAACCCTCAATGAGTATATTTTAGAGGTCCATCCCTCTGAATTTTCATCACAAGCAGAAGACCAACCCTCTGTTCCACACCATGACATTCTTCCTCGGAATAACCACATCCTTGGGCTAGCCGGTTCCTTCTCATAGTATGAATGTGTAAATGATAATATGCAATGCATTTCCCACCCAAACATGTCACAGAACATATCACATCAATTCACCACTTTAAATACAATTATACATAAAACCCTCAATCCCACAAAAAATTCGTACAATCATTCAATGAAATTCTTTGGTCTAGTTATTACCTACTAGGGAATTTCATTGATGAATTTCTAACTATGGTTTGAATGGGATTTATATTGAACTTGGCTAATTAATTTAATAAAACTTAAATAGCAAGGTCATCCACTCACCTTGATGCTGACAAGGTTTACTATATATGAGTCCCACGAAATAAAGCCAATGAAGATCCCAAGCCACTTAGAACCAACCATAATCAACAATAAATACATGAGTAAAATCCTTACCACTAACTCTAATCTTTAGCTACTCATTTGGTCATAACTCTTAACCGCTAAGGAGTTTCTAAGTAAAACTTATACCATTGAAAACTAGATTCAAAGAGCTTTCCAACGATATAAATTTTACTAAAAACGGAGTTTGAATGAAAGAATCATGGCTGTTTGAAGAAAGGCCTAAGGATTCCTGACACAGCTGCACCTGGGTGCCACACCTTCTTCTACCCCAAAATGTCTGAAACCTGGCGCCTGGGCGCCAAGATCGTGATCTTCGCAATTTCTCCTAGGATTTGGCCTAGATTCGGCTAAATCTCTATCGTTTTTCATTATTTCTTCCATGGGGTCTCATCATTAGTGTCGAATGAGCATTTAGATACCAAAAACCCTAATTTTAATCAAGACAAGAAGCCAAAATCTATATTTTACTCCAAATGGTCTTAAAGCTAGAAAATAGGAAAAAGTTCAGAAAATCAGAATTCCTACCTCGATTCCTTGCTTTTCCTAGGTTGCTTGGCTATCAATGACTCGTCCCACCACCGAAGAAAGGTTCTCCAAAGCTCGTTGGATGATTTGGAGTGAAGAGGGTGAGATAGAGAGAAGAAAGAGAGAGAGAGAGAGAGAAAAGTGAAAAAAAGAGGAAAAAAGCGTGGGATCACCTATATATACCTGCCTATGGTGAAATTATTACTTTTGCCCCTAGATAATTCTCGGTTAACCTTGATAGTGGCAAATTTGTAATTTCTCCAATTTGGGTATATCCTACACTCTAAGTGCTACATGTTTCCTCATTTCACTTTAGTCCCTATTTGGACCTTATAGGTACTCGACTCCATCTATGTTTCATAATTGCTTTCTCTCATTTCCCCATCCTCTCAACTTTATTTCCATGAAATTTCTTCCTCCTCGTCTTTCCTCAACTCTCAAAATATCATCTACAATAAAATACTCGGTCCAATTATTTATCTCTACTTCCATAAATAATATTCAAGAAGAATAAATTAAATATGAAAAATTAGAATTGACCAAATAATTCCATTAAAATAATGTATTAAAAATAATGTCATAAAAATAAAGCTATAAAATAATTCCATTAAAATAATAAAAAAATTATTATAGAAATCGTAATACCGCCAATCACGTGATCCAAATTTGGTGGGTATTATATTCTATCCCTCTTAAAAGAATTTGGTCCCCTAAATTCAAAAACTCACCACAAGCCTCAAAAGGCATTACGATGGTCGATGAGAAGTGGCATTCCCCACTTTTCATCGAAAACCAAAGTATATATACTACCACTCACAAAACCCTGCATTTTGGTAATTATTTTTACCACTAACAAATTTAGGAAACTTAGAGTGGTTTAAATACTTGTCACATATAAGTTCCTCCACTATCCAATCTATTCATGAATCAAACCAGTAAACACCCATACACATATGCATAAATATTTAAATGCCCTCGGTAAATTTATCCCACAACACTCCCAATTGCCCCGGAAGCATACACATAATATGGTATCTCACTTGTGGTTCTCATAGAGTGTATTTTTGTTACCATTATATACCACATCCCGCTCATAAACCTTACTAAACACATACTTTACATTATGCATAACATAAACATAAACCTACACTTAAACACAAACCTACACATAGTTTACAATAATATAGAATGTTTGCACCTCGTCTGAAGGCATACTGTCCCTCTGGTATGACTCCCATCCTGAGCTCTGACTTATGCCAAACCATGGCAACTACCATCTTAGCCCCAAGAGTGTTCCATGAGGCCCCACCTCATTTCCCATGGGTCTACGTTTCCATGAGAAACCCAATTAGGAATATACCACCCATTTCCACACCTCTATCCACTAATCACTCGACCAGCTTAAGTCTTATTATAGGCTAGTTCTGAACTCCCACTCTCTTCTAGATGTTAGCCTTTGAGTCTCGACGACGTCAGTTGGCTACAGTCACTAAGAGGCCTATTATAGGTGCCCAATTCATAGGACGAACCTCCTAACTAGCTTTCCTAGTGTGAACCTCCATTCTGAGTCTTATGGATTCATGGGTGTACGAAGCCTATCCCAATCCCTCGGTCTAATGAGCTATGTCCGTAACCAATAATAGGTCAATAAGAACATGCTCGTAACCACAAAAAACTAACCTACAAGCCAAAGCCTTTTACCCCAATCCATGAAACTAAAACTAAACCCTATACTTCCCTAATTAAATTCATATGTGGGATCTTGCGTATTTATGCATATACACATACCCTATGCATGTTCATACGTAAGTAATTACGCTTCTACATCCTTCCACACACTTTCCTTCTCAAAATGACACTTATTCTACCCAATCAACCAGGCCCCACAAGCCTTCTGGTAAGTAAAGTCTCTTTTGAAGGTCATCAACTCTTTTCGCAAGAGAAGATGTACCTATAACCATGTCATGGAATAGTTAGATTCTAGAATTCCCGACTATATGCCACCATTCCTCGATTTAACCCTTTTGGACTACAAGTCCCAAAAAGGTCATTCTGCCTAAATAAATTTCCATTTGGGATCCTTACATAACTACATACATATACATACTTTAGGTATGTTTATATGTGAGTCATCACATTTCCACACACACCCAAAGGCATTCCCTCTCAAACTAACACACGTGCTCCTAAAATACTCATTCTAACATCAATGAGCTTAGGTTTAACCTAAACTCATTCCAAGCTATATTTATGGCACCATTCCTTTATTCTCCATATGAAACACCATCAATGCATACTCCACTAACTCACATCCTCTATCTCTCCTGGTTGTATGCAAACACTCGGGCATCTTACATGTCAATTGACATGTACACACTATAGACTCATAGGCCCTCTTATCAAAGAAAAGTGGACCAAACCTCCTATTAACCTTCGGTACTACACTTTCACCACTACACCTACTCAACTCAAATGGCACCCAAGCCAATAACCTACTCGTAGAACACTCAGACCATTCTAAGGTCATAAGTTCTCTACACACTCATTGAGATAAGAACTCTCGTAAACCATCCTTTTTACTTCATTTGATCTTCTGAGTGTAAGGACTTCACGCATCCTCACATTCCCACACCGACTGTAACTTCTCTTAATGATTATTGAGAACTTGTCTCGTGAGTCTTTTCTTTTCTTAAAAACTAATCCTACCTACCTGAGCACACTCACCGAATAGTATCACCACTTACGAACCTCCAACCATACAGGTGCAACTTAATCAAGTTGCCCCTAAGGATCTACAACTCACTCCAATCACCTTTATGTTGCCTTCCACCTCACTAAGGTGTTTCCCTTGGGAGAACTAGATAACCTACATCGATTCCCTCAACCGAACATCACACTACCAGATTTCTCTTAGATATATACTCAAGTACGCATCCCAACTCTAACAACTCACATTCTCTCCTCCAAATTCCTTTTAAGATATATCTTCTAACTATAAAAGAAATAGCATTAGCCTACTGCCTACTAATAGTATTCACTTGAACAGAGTCTCTCACATTCTAAACATCGAGGTGGCCATCTTCTAACCTGAGAACCACCTTAACTAGAAGAATTGCAACCACCTCAACTGTCAGGATGGAACTTATATCTTAGCCCTTAGCTCATCTCACGTGAGCATTCTCCCCTCTCATACTCCCTTCGTCCTAACATCTCATTATCTAACTTCAACCCAAAATAACTTAGTTGAAGCACATTCCCACACACAGCCCATCTAAAATGCCATCAATACTTAAGAGAATGGACTATACATCTATCTACATAGGTGTTGATTCACAAGCTCCCAAACTCGTCACTCCACTTAACTAATCACTCAAGTCACAAGGAATGCCTACACACCTTGTGGGTATGCGTTTCCTACCCAAAGCAAGATGTATTACAATACATGCCTACATGTAATGTATTTAGGTTATATATATATGCTATAACCATTTCCCACTTTCTCCTAACAACCCAGTACACAAACACTCACCACAAGAAATCCCAGCAAGTTTTCTCCAACTTGCTAATATATAAATATTCATAAAACCACCACATATTGACAAGATAAGTCTTATCATACCCTCCCGAATTAGTAACCGATATCTCGGTTTCCCACTCACCACTTACAATCTCATTATAGATACATATATGAACATATACATACCTTCTAGTAAACAATTAAGTTTATATATCACAACATACCAAACCAAAAATAAATTATCATAAATAACCACACATCACATGGAAATCATGTATTTCCACAATACATAACCACACACACTCCCACATTCTTATCAAAAATATTTACAACCACCTAAGTGGTAGTGTAGCAAAGCTACATCTGACTTGAGCTTATGAGCTCTATATGCTCTGAGAATTTATCCTCCATCTAGAGCTAACAACCTACATAATAAATAAGCACTTCTCATATTAATAAATTTATTTCGAACTCACTCCACCGAGGAGTAAGTCACAAAGAAAAACTCAACATCCTATAATGCCTTTTATGGAACCTAAACCTATGGTCGTGCTGCGCAGTTCACAATAATGGGGAAAGGCCTACAAAGTACATTTTGCTCTATAATCTATAGAAGACCTAAACAAACTTCCCTCTGATTCCATTTTGTAACGCCCCGAAAAATAAGCACGTGACTTATATACAATTCTCAAGGTATCTCAGTGGTGGCCCTTAGACTCCCTAAATAATCATAATATCCACAACTATACAAAATGTAAATTTACAAAGTAAAATATTACATAATACATTCCTTTATTTCCCATGATATCGAGAAATATTGACAATAAGTAAACCCCCTTAATACAGCAGGACCTAAGTGGACTATAAGTTTACAGAGCATTCTATCAGCATCAAGCCCAAAATTTGGTTTTTTAAAAAACCCTCCAACAAAATAGAGTATATCTCTAAGCTGCTAACCTCCAACGATTTTCCTATCCTTCTCAGCTACTAAATCTGAAAACAGCAATAAAGAGTGTGAGTTTATGAAAACTCAGTGAGCAGGTGACTATGTAATAAAATAAAGCACAAGTACAAATATCAGCCTCATTACCAGAATCAGAATAAACACCACTATATCAGTACGAAATAAAATATATATAACATACCTTACCACGTAACTAAAGCCTATGGTTCAATGCGAGTTTACAATCTCACAAAATAATTCATAAAACAAACCTCAAACAAATAAAAGCACAAATAAACATCTACACTAAAATGCATTATGCAATGTACAATGTATGATGCATTTTCCACACTTACCCATTGAAGACCAACCCTCAATAAGTGTATTTCAGAGGTCCACCCCTATGAATTTCCACCACATATAGAAGACCAACCTCTATTCCACACCCTGATGTTCTTCCCAATAATAACCACATCCTTGGGCTACTAGCCGGTTCACTCTCATAGTATGAATATGTAAATGATGATATATAATGCATTTCCCACACAAACATCTCACAACACATACCATATCAATTCACCACTTTAAATACAATTATACGTAAAACCCCCAATCCCACAAAATAATTTCCACAATCATTCAATAAAATTCCTTGGTCTAGTTATTACCACTAACTAGATAATTTTATTGATGAATTTTTAACTATGTTGTGAACGGGATTTATGTTGAACTTGGCCAATTAATTTAATAAAACTTAAATGACAAGGTTATCCACTCATCTTGATACCGACAAAGTTTACCATGTATGAGTCCCACGAAATGACACCAATGAAGCTCCTAAGCTACTTAGAACCAACCACAATCAACAATAAATAAATGAGTAAAATCCTCACCACTAACTCTAACCTTTGGTCACTCATTTGGTCATAACTCTTAACCAATAAGGATTTTCTAAATAAAGCTTATACCATTGGAAATTAGACTCGAAGAGCTTTCCAACGATATAAAGTTTACTAAAAACGGAGTCCATATGAAAGAGTTACGATTATTTGAAGAAAGAACTAAGGATTTCCAGCACAGTTGGCGCTTAGGTGCCTCACACATGACTGGCGCCTAGGTACCAGACCTTCTTCTTCCCCAAAATGTCTGAAACCTGGCACCTGGGTGCCAAGACCGCGATCTTCGCGATTTCTTCTCAAATTTGGCTCAGATCCGGCCAAATCTCCATCATTTTTCATGATTTCTTCCATGGGATCTTATCCTTGGTGTCTAAGGAGGATTTAGACACCAAATACCTCAATTTTAATCGAGAAACGAAGCCAAAATCTTATTTTACCCCAGATGGCCTTAAAGCTAGAAAATAAGGAAAAGTTCAAGAAATCAAAATTCTTACCTCGATTCCTTGCTTTCCTTAGGTTGCTTAGCCACCGATGACTCGCCCCATCACTGGAGAAAGGCTCTCTGAAGCTCGTTAGAGGATTTAGAGTGAAGAGGGTGAGGTAATGAGAATGAAGAGAAAAAGAGAGAAGAGAGAGTGAAGAGCAGTGTTGTCCGACCCGGAAACCGGCGACCCGGCACATGACCCGATCCAGGTCACTTCAACGGACCGGTCTGCACACGAACCGGCCAAGACCCGGCCGACCCGGCCGGGTCTTGGTCGACCCGGTGACCCGTGACCCAGTTTTTTTTTTTTAATTTTTTATGGTTAATATTATTAATAATTTTCAAAAAAAATTTGTTTTATTTACTCTAAAAATTAATGTCTTTTTTTCTCCATATCTACACCGTTCCACTACAAACAAATTGGAACATAATATTCTCACTTTATTTCTCTAAAAATATTAGTTAAATTTCTCTTTCAGTTTCATAAATTTTATTTAAAATTGAAGTTAACTATTTATGGTTAAAATATGCCAAAGTATTATGTTAGACAATAAACATTTTCAAGGAAGTCTATAACAAATATTGGTTTCAAATTAGTCCTTTAAATTTATAACAAGCTATTTAAAGGATTAATTTGAATTCTACAAGTGGTGGATTTTTTTTTTATAAAATCGAAAATATTATAAAATAAAATATCAAAATTATTATTTTTAATTTAAAGAGGATAAATTAATTTTTTTTCTTAAAAATTACTTAATTTTTCTTAATTATTAATGACTTTATAAATTATTATGGATGTTTAAGACTTTAAATGTATGAATTATTATATTTAGATGATTTTATTTTTGACTTTATGAATTATTATGAATATTTATGACTTTATGTTTAAATTATTAGAGATGTTTATGAATTATTTTGGATGTTTATAACTTTAAATTATGAAATTTACATGTAAATTATTTATTTTACTTATTTTTTTAATTTATCTATAAAAATCTATAGGTATATATATATAATTTTAATTTTTTAATGTATTTATCCGGGTCAGCAATTGACCCGGTGACCCGGCGGTTGAACCAGTGACCCGGTGACTCGAAGGCCTGTCCGGGTCAATAGTCGGGCCGGTTCTGACAACATTGGTGAAAAGTGAGAGAGGAAAGTGAAAAATAAGGAAAAAAATGTGGGACCACCTATACATACCTATTCATGATGAAATTATTACTTTACCTCTAGGTAACTCTCAATTAACCTTAATAGTGGCAAATTTGTAATTTCTCCAATTTGGGTATTTCCTATATTTTAAGTGTCACCTAGTTCATCATTTCACTTTAGTCCATATTTGGACCTTATAGGTACCCAGCTCCCTCTATGTCTCATAATTGCTTTCTCTCATTTCCCCATCCCCTCAATGCTATTTCTATGAAATTTCCTCCTTCTCTTGTCTTTCCTCAACTCTCGAAAATAGCATTCACAATAAAATATTCGGTCCAGTTATTTATCTATACTTCCATAAATAATATTCAAAAAGAATAAATTAAATATAAAAAATTAGAATTGAACAAATAATTCCATTAAAATTATGTATTAAAAATAACGTCATAAAAATAATGCTATAAAATAATGTCATTAAAATAATAAAAAATTTTATTATAGAAATCATAATACTTCCAATCACGTGATCCAAAATTGGCAGGTATTATATTAATAATAATAATAATAATAATAATAATAATAATAATAATAATTATTATTATTATTATTATTATTATTATTATTATTATTATTATTATCTCTCTCTCTCTCTTTCTTTCTCTCTCTCTCTCTCTCTTCATGTCTCTAACATTTACAATTAGTTTCATTTATATCCTTAACGTTTGTTTTTGATCAAATATGTCACATGTTTTTTGTCACGCCCTAAATCCAGGCCCGTGACCGGCGCGGAGATGTCTAAACCCACATCACAAGCCTAACTTTCCATTTAACTTCTTACTCTTTCCTTAATCTAATTATTGCTTTAAATATAATTGTTTTAAATTGCACAATGAAGAGGTAAAACAAGAGAATGTTTTCTCTTCTCATAATCATATGAGAAAGTATGAATAAGATTTTCATACAACTAAATTACATGTTTTCAAATTTAACCATCTTATACAATAATACATGTCCTACCTGATTACAGAGCTTTTTAAAGTTACTAAAACAACATAATTAAGTCTGTTACCATACCCCGAACAAAGGGGAGGCATCATCGACACGTTCATCCTCGAAGTTAAAGGGTCTTCTTTACCTGAAACTGTGAGGGGGTGAGTCTTATCCACTTGACTCACCATAAAATAGCCTTATCGCATATATAATTAATTATGCATGCTAAAAGTACATATAATCATGTATGAACATGTGAAAAACTCACAACATTAATAATTCATGACATAAATGTAAGTCAAGAGGAATTCATCATAAAAAAGTTCATAAATAATCACATACACCTTGTTCGAAAGCGTCATCCCACTTGTAGATGTCATCCCGCCCGAAGGCGTGTCCTGCCCGTAGGCGATATTTCTGCTTAAAGATGTATTCATGTCTACAACCATTACATGCATTGGTATCTTGGGAAATCAAGCCCTCAACTATTCCATGTGTACCATTACACTCATTAGTATCTTGGGGGATCAATCCCTCAACCATTTCATGTGTATAATTCTATGCATTGGTATCTTGGGTCAAGCCCTCAACCATTCCATGTGTATAATTTCATGCATTGGTATCTTGGGTCAAACCCTCAACCATTCCATGTGTATTATATACTCAATTCATAATTCTCATCAATATAATCTTAAATCAATAATAAATTTCATTATCTAGCAATCATCATTAAATATAGAATCTAATTGCGATATGAGATGGAATTTATATTGTACTTGGAATAAAAGTAAATAAAGTCGGTTAGCAAGGTCATCCACTCACATAGATTCCGTATCCAAGTCACCTTTCCGAGTTGCTACAAAGAAGAGTACGTAGCTGGATTTCAGGTTCCGCTACGAAGATTTTCATAAAGATCAGATATAGAAAGTCAGGGTTGCTTTTGTACCAAAATACTATTCATACATATAATCACTATTCATACGTATAATCACTATTCATATATATAGTTACTATTCACATATACGGTTACTATTCATACGTACGATCACTATTCATACGTACAGATACTATTCATACCAAAAATAGAGAATATAATCTGTAAAAGAGTACACTAGGTAAGTTCCCAAGAAAGAGTAGAGAGTCCTAATAGACACACTTAAGAACCATGTCTTTCCTTAGCCAAAACTTTCCTAGACATGTATTCTTCACAATTTACATTCTATTTCGGTAATCAAAGAATCAAAACAACATATAGGTAGCTAAGGACAATTTTTCTGATGTGGAAGATCAGCCAAAGCCGCAACCACAGAGCATACTTAAGAAAATAACTTCTAAAATTTGAAAGACATAGAAAGGGCATAATATCCTTACCTAAGCTGAAAAGGAAAGGCCCAAAATCTCAGAGGCCTAGCATTGGAGCAAGAGAAACTTAAGGAGAGAAGAAGAGAAGTTGAAGGTGTGAGTTTAGAAGTGAAATGAAAGGGCCTATTTATAGGAAAAGTCAATGGTACTATTTGATACTATACACTAATAAAATATTCAATTCATTATTCATGAAAATGACATTTCTAACGCAACAGGCTTGAATTTTGGTTACTATTGGAATTTTAAAGGGAAAACTATCCTTTCTCTTAAACCTTTAAGTTTCTTTTCACTTTTGTCCCTTTCAAATTAGTCCTTAAAGGGATTTTCTCATATATAACATTATTTTTCTCCCTGTTTCTTTCAGATCCCACTTATGTTCAAGCCATATTTTATCCAAGGAATAAATTTCATATCATAACATTCATCATATCTCATAATTTATGCACTTTATAAATAAAAATCTGCATTTTCAACAATATGTACCAACAAGCATTCAAAAATTAAACAGATGAAAAAATTATTTTCTCTAAAATAGACTTATCATAATTCTTGAAAATATAGTGGGTACTACATTTTTTTAACAAATATGCTCCTTTTTTTAACATCGTAAAAGAAAGTAACGGAAAACGTTGACTAGACTGTAATGTCACTTGTGAAGTGAAACCATGACCTAAAATTAGAACACTAGAACGACCGTTGGGCGATTGCGGCGGCGAGGAGCGAGATCGGTTGGTGACTTGTTGACCTAAAATTAGAACACTAGAACGACCGTTGGGCGATTGCGGCGGCGAGGAGCGAGATCGGTTGGTGACTTGTTATATTTGCGTCCAATCTTGCAAGTGTTTAATGTGCAAATTCCTAATTAGCCATGGGTCCCATTGCCATTATAGTTTAAACAAATGATCCAATACCAACTGTTAAGAAGGAAATTAAAACATTTTAAATATTTTATAATAATATATTTCCAAGATATTATAATTAATCCCGATATTCATGGAAACTTGTCCTCACAAATTCTAATATTAATTCCATTCAAATTGATTTGAGACCAATCAAACTCGTTATTTATATATTAGTATGAATAAAAGAAATTGAATCTGACTAATGTTTCTTACAACAGTAGGGCATGAGTATGGCTTTAATGAAAAAACGAGAAGGTTCGAACCTGAATAAGGAGGCTTTTAAAATTAAGATATTTGAATTTAAATACAAGTTTAAATATTAAGACATTGTTTTCGAATTTAAATATTAAATAATTAAGATTGTTTGTTTATTTTTTAACATTTGAATACATAGAAATTATTTATTAATAAAAAATAATATTTAAATAAAATTAGTAATTAAACATATATTATGAAAGAAAGATGAAATCAAAATTAAAAAATGGAATTATATATTAAATGAAAAAATTCAAAACTTAATAAATAAACTTTGGTTGTTAGTTTAATTAACAAAATATTTAACAAAATAGTTGTTTTGCTCGGATTGTAAAGTTGGGGAGGATTATTTATTAAGTTTTAAAGTTTAAAGGGATAAAATGTACATGTATAAAACAAAGTTTATAGGGATAAAGTATATTTTTACCTACTATAAATAATATATTTGAATAAATCAAATTTAAACTTTTATCAAGTGTAAACAAATTAGGCCTAAAATGTAATAATATGCTACATATGTCAACATGATTTAGATGTGTAAACCTCTCTGGATGATATTAAATCTCATAAGACAAAGACTAATACAATCATAGGGTTGAATAATTAAATTAAGCATCACATGGAGATCCATGTGTGACCCTAACCCAAGGGACAGAATAATTCAAGCCCATTCATCAGTGCTTTGTGTTGTGTTGCTTAAATATTTTGCGGCTTTTTATTTTTGGGGTTGGATATGCTTGGCAAGTACGAGCTTAATTACGAACTGATCATATTTTGAGAATTTTATATTATTAACAAATAAATAATTTTTTACAAATTTTACAATGACTACGTAATTTGATATATTTCGGATTTGTTCAAAATTCAAATTCTAGACAAACTTTGAATTTGGATATATTGTTTATCTTAAAAGATAAATAATATATTTATTTTTTTATGAATTATTAGATTTAAAATTTAACGGTCTAGATTTTAATATTTTTTTTAAAAAATTATTATTTAAAATTTAAGTCATTAGATTTAAAATTTAAATATTAACAAAAAAAAATAAATATGGTGGTTATCTTTCAAAACAAAGTGTATATCCAAACTGGACAAACCCTTTACCATTAGCTTTAGTCAACAGATTGGACTAAGACCTACTTTAGCAACGCTACAATTTTTCTGATTATTTTAAATATTACAAAAAACAATAATAATAAGTAGTTTGAAACTAATGACCATATGTAATAAGGATAATATATTATAGCATCTATTGTGGATGATGACGCCAGGGGCTCATTAATTCAAAGATTTACCAACAACTCGGATCACTTGGACGGTTACATTTTTATATTTTTAGACTATTTTAAAATTTATGTATATATAAAAACATAAATATCACTTTTGTTCTCTAATTTCACCTCAAATTTTATGTCCCTTAACTTAATATTATTTTAGTTTCGTCCCATAATTTTACCGTAGATTTCACTTTGATCTCTTAATTTTTCTTTTATTCCAATTTGATCTTTTAACTCTACCTAAGATTTCAATTTAGTTCGTCATTTAATTTTATTTTATTCTAATTTGAGTTTTTAACTTTACCTCAAATTTCTCTTTAGTCCCCTAACTTTATTTTGTTTCAATATAGTCCTATGACTCACAAAAGCCTCTCAAATGTTTTCTCTATTTAACAACACCAAGATGCTTAATAAAAAAAAATCTTTTGTGATATCTTGCTTAACTCTAATAACCTCATAAAAATGTTTTTATTAAGCATCTTAGTAGTATTAAATAGAAGAAAATATTTGAGTAATTTTTTAAGTTAATAAAATGACCAAAGTGAAATAAATAAAAATTGACAGACTAAAGAAATTTTTATGATAAAACTAAGGGACCAAATTGAAATAAAATTAAATTAAATGAGCAAATTGGAACAAAATTAAATTAAGAGAGGCAAAGCTAGGAGACTAAGATGAAATTTTAGCCTACACAACAACAAAAATTATTTTACATATATTTAAAGAAGTTATATAATGATAAATAAAATCTTTGACCTTTTAAAAAATTAAATTTTCTACAAATTTCCCATAATTTAAACCAAAATTGATCATCTGAAGCAATTGACAAAGATTTTATTAATAATTTAATCCCTAACGTTATGAAGTCATTATATATTATTGAGTTATTATTACAACAAAATTAAAGATCTGAGACGGACAAATCAGTCTAAGATTGTCACGACCCGTTTTCTGGGCACATGACCGGCACAATGATGAATATCCCATCACTGTAAGCCTTTCGATAAATTCTACCCATGAGTTTAGTCATTATCTCTATATTATCAAAATAACTATTCCTGATCAAATTTTCTTATTTGAAATTCATAGAGACGATTTGCACATAATAATAGATTCTCAATATAAAATACATTATTATGCTGACATACAAGCCAAATGCTAAACCCCTGACCAAGATGTCCTAGACGATTACAGAGCAACATAATTTACAACAATAGAGGGGCCTACCCGATAGCGGGAGGGTCCAAAGTGATCTACTCCTTAAGCAGATATCCTTCGCTGGCAACCTGATCTGAACAAAAAGGTTGTACAAACAATGTGAGATTTTAAACTCAATGAGCGAATCGGCCTCGCGTTAATAAAATTCAAATACATTACCAGTCATGCAAGCATATCCAAAGGCTCATACTCAACCAATAGACAGAAAATAAAAATTTATCCAATTCAACAAACGTTACTAGTACTCGTCAATGGCAATATATCCCGGAGAGCGCACACAGGCCGGCTCACCAATTATGTATATTTCCGCCATGACGCACAACATCATCCTCTTACATACAAGAAGATAAAAATTCATTCAATTCAACAAACGTTACTAGTACTCGTCAATGGCAATATATCCCGGAGAACGCACACAGGCCGGCTCACCAATTATGTATATTTCCGCCATGACGCACAACCTCATCCTCTTAGCTAGGGCACCTCACGGATTTATCACCAATCCGGGCTATATCCCTACTAAGGGAATCGTTGTCTCCACACTCATTGGTCAAGACACCCTGTCAACCGGGTTTTCCGCCTTGCCGTGAGAGGGGGTACTGTCCCGCTCAATCACAATCAATAGCATTTCATATCATAATCAGAAGCTCAATATAATATTCATCCATATAACAGGTATAGTATATAACTATATTATAGATTTATAAACCACATATCAAGATAACAATTAATACGTTTTTGAAAACATTCAAACTTCACATCATCATAAGATACTTATTTCATTTTATCCATACTTATGGATTAATTATCTCATTTAGATTCGTCATTCTGAATCCAATTTCCCCCTATGAATCTTGGGAGTGTCCTACGACATACATTTTATCACCAGTAATGCTAAAACTCTATTAAAACGGGGTCGTTTCACTCACCTGGATTCCGTACGAGCATCGCTTCTCTAAGTCATTACAGACAAGAGTATTCAGGTGAATTTCGGTGTTCTGCTACGGAGATTTTCATGAAAGATTAGAGAAAATACGTTAGGATTGTTTTCGTACAGATATTGTTCATACGTACGGTTACTGTTCATATATACGGTTACTATTCATACGTATGGTTACTATTCATACGGTTACTATTTATACGTACAGGTACTATTCATATCAGAAATAGAGAATACAATCTGTAAAAGAGTACACCAGGTAAGTTCCCAGGAAAGAGTGGAGGGTCACACTGGACACACTTAAAAACCAGGTCTTTCCTTAGCCAGAACTTTCCTAGACATGTATTTTTCACAGTTTACATTCTATTTCGGTAATCAGAGAATCAAAATAACATATAAACAGCTAAGGACAGTTTTTCTGATGTGGAAGATCAGCCAAGGCCGCAACCACAGAGCATACTTAAGAAAATAACTTCTAAAATTTGAAAGACATAGAAAGGGCATAGTATCCTTACCTAAGCTGAAAAGGAAAGGCCCAAAATCTCAGAGGCCTAGCATTGAAGTAAGAGAAACTTAAGGAGAGAAGAAGAGAAGTTGAAGGTGTGAGTTTAGAAGTGAAATGGAAGGGCCTATTTATAGCAAAAGTCAAGGGTACTATTTGACACTATGCACTAATAAAATATTCAATTTACTATTCATGAAAATGACATTTCTAATAAAATAATTCACGTTAATCATTTACAGTTACTGTGCAACTACGGAAAAGTCGCAGGCGGCTTACTATTAAAAAATTAAGGGGAAAACTATCATTTCACCTTAAACCTTTAAGTTTCTTTTCAATTCAGTCCTTTCACTTTAGTCCCTGAGGGTATTTTTACACATAAAACGTCATTTTCTCCCACGAACTTCTTTCTAGTTTTCTCTTATGACCAAACCACATCTAGTACTTGATATTTCAATTGTATAAGTGAATAGTATCATATACGTAAATAGTATTATACAGGTGAACAGTACCGTATACTGAAATAGTAACAGTAGTTTGTAAACAAATATTTATATTTTATTTTTTCATGGGTATTACATTATCACCCCCTTAAGAGAATTCGGTCCCCCGAATTCAAAACTCATCTCAAGACTGAAATAAGTGTGGTTACTTCGTCCATATCTCATTCTTCACATCTCTTTCTTCCTAAACCTCATCACACCCTTGGTGAGATTTACAAGAACACTATTCCATCGACTATGAACTCTAGACCGCATTATCAATAATTTGCATAGGACTTTTGCCTTTTCTAAACAGTAAACAATCTCTTCCTCATCAGTTTGATCTTCTCCACAACCTTTTGTACCATAAAGTGTCTCATCCTCATAACCTTTACCAAACTTAAACCATCTGATCAGAGACGAACTCTGTCTCTATGTAAAACCTCAAATAGGTGTCGTCTTCAAAAGTGGCACGTGGTCTTTCCAGTTCACATTGAATATCAGAACACATGTTACCACACACATAGTGTCACGACCCGTTTTCTAGGCACATGACCGGCACAATGATGAATATCCCATCACTGTAAGCCTTTCGATAAATTCTTCCCACAGGTAAAATTATTAGTCATTATCTTTATATTCTCAAAATACCATTCTTTAATAAATACAAAGAAAATACATCAAATTTTCTTAATTAAAAATAATAGATCCTCAGTACAAAATACATTATCATACTGAAATACAAGCCAAATACCAATCCCCTGACCTAGATGTCCTAGACGGTTACAGAGTAACATACTGTATAACAAAAGAAGGGCCTACCCGACAGCGGGAAGGTCCAACGTGATCTACTCCTCTAGCGGATGTTCTTCGGCGGCAACCTGATCTGAACAAAAAGTTTGTACAGAGAGTGTGAGCTTTTAAACTCAGTGAGCAAATCGGCCTTGTGTTAATAAAATTCAAATACATCACCAGTCATGCAAGCATATCTGAAGGCTCAAGCTCAACCAATAGACATAGTTAGAAATTACATATAAGAAGACAAAAATTCATCCAATTCAACAAACGTTACTAGTACTCGTCAATGGCAATATATCCCGGAGAGCGCACACAGGCCAGCTCACCAATTCTGTTTATTTCCGCCATGACGCACAACCTCGTCCTCTTAGCTAGGGCGCCTCACGGATTTATCACCAATCCGGGCTATATCCCTACTGAGGGAATCGTTGTCTCCACACTCATTGGTCAAGACACCCTTTAAAACCGAGTTTTCCGCCTTGCCGTGAGAGGGGGTACTGTACCGCTCAATCACAATCAATAGTACAACAGTTCATAACATAATCAGAAGCACAATATAATACTCATCCATATAACAAGTATAGTATATAACTATAAGATTCAAATTTCACATCATCATGAGATACTTGCTTCGTCTTATCCATACTTCTGGATTAATTATCTTATTATATTTGTCATTCTGAATCCAATCTCCCCTTATGAATCTTGGGAGTGTCCTACGACATACTTTTTATCACCAGTAATGCTAAAACTCTATTAAAACGGGGTTGTTTCACTCACCTGGATTCCGTACGAGTATCACTTCTCTAAATTGTTACGGACAAGAGTACGCAGGTGAATTTCAGTGTTCCGCTACAGAGATTTTCATGAAAGATTATAGAAAATATGTTAAGATTGTTTTCGTATAAATACTGTTCATACATATAGTTACTATTCATGCGGTCACTATTCATACGTACAAGTACTATTCATACCAGAAATACAGAATATAATCTGTAAAAGAGTACACCAGGTAAGTTCCCAGGAAAGAGTGGAGGGTCACACTGGACACACTTAAAAACCAGGTCTTTCCTTAGCCAGAACTTTCCTAGACATGTATTCTTTACAGTTTACATTCTATTTCAGTAATCAGAGAATCAAAATAACACATAATCAGCTAAGGACAGTTTTTCTGATGTGGAAGATCGGCCAAAGCCGCAACCACAGAGCATACTTAAGAAAATAACTTCTAGAATTTGAAAGACATAAAAAGGGCATAGTATCCTTACCTAAGCAAAAGGAAAAGCCCAAAATCTCAGAGGTCTAGCGTCGGACTAAGAAATCTTAAGGAGAGAAGAAGAGAAGTTGAAGGTGTGATTTTGAAAGTGAAATGGAAGGGTCTATTTATAGGAAAATTTAAGGGTACTATTCTATCTACCCGTCTCACCTACCAATTTCACTTACTAGTCTCATCTACTAGTTTCACTTATTAGTCTCATCTACCAATTTCACTTACTAGTCTCATCTACTAGTTTCACTTATTAGTCTCATCTACCAATTTCATTTACTAGTCTCATCTACTAGTTTCACTTACTAGTCTCATCTACTAGTCTCACTTACTAGTCTCATCTACTAGTATAATCAATTTGCTAATTTAGTTTCCTTTTAATTTAGTCCCTCAAGGAATTCTCTCATAAAAAATGTTGTTTTCTCCTACAAATTTCTTTCTAACTTTCTCTTATGATCAAACCACATCTAGTACTTGACATTTTGATTGTACAGATGAATAGTACCATATACGTAAATAGTATTATATGGGTGAATAGTATTGTACACTGAAATGGTAATAGTAGTTTGTAAACACGCATTTATATTTTATTTTTCATGGGTATTACACATAGCTTATAACTTTTACGAATACAAGCACCCTACCTAAAGGCGTCATTTTGACCATAGGTAATACTCTTGCCCGAGGTGATCCTTCTACCTTAAGACGATACTCTCAGCTGAAGGCGTCATATAAAAGGAAAAATCACATGAAATTATTACATAAATCTCTAGGAAGAACAATCCTAGAAAATGTGATAAGTAAATAACATACTCCTCACGTATAATTGTAAAATAAATATATATGGAAATTCCTCTCACCTCAATGACTCATATAGAGTCATATCCCTTCAATGATTAGGGCAAACCCATAGTTCTCTATGTATAGGTTCATAAAATACTTATTTAGCACTCCTCCTAGTTCAGAAGTATAATGAAATATCATTTTAGTAACTCTGCTAAGTCAAAAGGATATTACCATACTGTGCTTTAGAATTTTCATAATCATGTACGAAATATAAGTCCAACATCTTCTCATTCCTCAAGTTCTTTAAGAAATCACTTCAACATAGGAGATCTAAATACTGACTTAAATTTTATTTCTAGTACATAGATAATTTTACTACGTGAAGCTTAGACCAAATATAGCTTTAGGTACAAACAAAAGAAAAAATAAATTAAGGACGAGGAGGCTTTTGAAATGTAAAAGGTGCTCCAGGTCTAGAAGAGGAAGGTGCTTCAGACCTTAAGGAGGAAGCTAATCGTTGCAGCCTAGAAAGAGTTTCTGGAGGAAGTGCCTGAGAAAATTTTGAGTTGCAAACATTGAATGTCTATCAACTCGATTAGCTAGTTCCCCGAAACGACGGTTTATCAGTTTCTCTTGGTTTTCAAAGAGACGATTTATTAGTCGCTTTTGGTCCTCTGTCTTGTATTCCAGGCTCTTTATCTTACGCTCCAAGAATGCAAGCTTATTTTCTGAGGATGTTGCAGTACTGTCCTCCTCCAACTCTATTACATCCCTCTTTCTCTTCTTAATTTCTGGTGACCTGTCTACAGGTCTCTTCCCTTTGTTGTCTCCGAGACTTAGATTTAAATCAAGCTCTACATTGCCAGTCTCAAAATTCAAGTTGAAAGACTTATTATCGGCCATTGCTCTAAGGATCTCAGAAATAACTTCGAATGAGAAAGGAATGGAGATTGAGAAATAGGTATGTAATGAAAGAAGTTCGCTTGGTGTGATGAGTGGGGTAACGGGCGTACAAGATTTATAGACAACCCGAAGCCCCTGGAGCTAAAGCCACCACAACCTACACGCCGCTCGCTATAAGGTTTACAGATCACATACGTCGCAATGCCAGCAATTAATGTCGGACATGCAAGTAAATAGTAAATATAATTTAATGCAATTAACATAAGTCAAAGATTTCTTGAAAAAAAATTTTCGGCTAATCTTGACCTTTCTCAAAATTTTGACTAACTATGCTCTTCAGTCTGAGATTTTCTCCCTCTAAACTTGGTTTATCCTGTAATCCCATATCACGATGTCCCTCTATGATTTGGTAGCCTCATATTGGCCGTATCTTAGATTCTAATCAGTGTCTTTACTCTAGACTTACACATAATATATATGTAAATATATATATTTTAAAACAAAGTTAACTGCTTACGGTCGCATGCCTTAAGCATTATCATGATGTAAGGAAATCACTGCCTTTTATTTGCCCATGAGAGCATTATATGTAAGTATGTGTAACCATGAAGATGTATTATCCTCTACACATTTCATTCTATCCAAGTCATTTTGATTTCTCATTCTTTATGAGTATATGTAGGATCATCACATATTCTCCTTGATCGTAGCCTTCACTCATTATGCATGAATAACATACATACATGTAATTACAACATGATTCAATCAGTTATGTATATCATACTCAACTGAAGGCTCTCAAGAACAATACAATAAAACAGAGAAATGCATTTCAGTTCATCATAAAAGCATCCAAGGCAATCTTTAATGGCTATATCATTAACTTCTTTAAATTTCAGAAAATGCCAACAGGAGAAATGGGAAAACCAAGTAAAATCGGCCGCAAATCCACCGAATACTGACTTTCGTGGTTTTGGCATTAATGCAACGCGCTATCGGTGTGCACGCCTACCCTAGACTTCTGTCTTCCAGCTTGCAGAAATCCATAGGTTGATCGTGTAGGGGTGCGGTGAAGAGATATCTTCTTTGTCTCTTAGTCCAAATTTTTTCTCTATAAAAACCTTCTCAGCGTTCTCAGTTACCACACCACAAAGAGTAATAATCTCTGAGCCTACAATCCCCCAGTATTCCTCTCGCCTCATACTCTTACAAAAATTTCTAAATTTTTCCAAATCATGGCCTCAAGGAAGTACATTGATCTCACAGTAGAGGCTAAGAAAGAAGAACTTGACTTAAACTTAAGTTTATGCAGGGACAAGGGCAAAAGACCTCTCGAGGGACCTCAAGAGAATCAAAAGGAGAAGAAGATGAAGAAGAATGAGGAAGCTGAGGAGATTAGCACAGGCCATAGCTCGGAGGATAAAATTGCCTGTTTAGAGCAAGAGGTGAAGAATCTCAAGAAGATGATAGAGGACCTGGAGAAGTTAACCAAACGTAATAACGCGGCAATGACTTCGAGAATAGATAGGTTCTTCTATTGGTCCACCCAGTGCTTCTGCAATCAACAGCAAAGAAGTGTTGATTGTATGAATGGAATTTACACTACCCTCCGCGACATTGCTATGTCTCTTGCTCCAAGGAATGGTCGAGGGGTGATGATACAATACAACCCTCCTAATCCAAGACCACCTCGCTTTTAGATTACTCATGCATGAGTAAACTTCTTTTTTTTTTTGCAATGTAATCCTTCAGTTTTTTTTAATGCAAGTGGTTTCTTTTATTGGCTGGTACCCTAAAATAATATAGTTACACAAAATCAATCATGAATTCAGCTTATAAAATCCACCATATAAAATTTTGATCCGACAGCAACTGAATCAAAACAAGTAATAACCTTTCATTTACTAAGTTCAAAAGTGTAGTCACATCTGTCTAAAACTAAAACTGAGAACATAATTCCTATAAGTCCCGGAGGGAAAGGAAATGGAAACATCTTACAGGACCTTCAGTAGAGCCGTCTCTCTATAGTTGTGCCCGGGTTCACAACGATAGAGGAGGTCCCACTAAGGTTACCTTGCTCTGTAATCACTAGGAGACCTAACAACCATTGCTCTGATACCAACTTTGTCACGGCCCGTTTTCTGGGCACATGACAGGCACAATGATGAATATCCCATCACTGTAAGCCTTTCGATAAATTCTACCCATGAGTTTAGTCATTATCTCTATATTATCAAAATAACTATTCCTGAAGAAAATATATCAAATTTTCTTATTTGAAATTCATAGAGACGATTTGCACATAATAATAGATTCTCAATATAAAATACATTATTATGCTGACATACAAGCCAAATGCTAAACCTCTGACCAAGATGTCCTAGACGATTACAGAGCAACATAATCTACAACAATAGAGGGGCCTACCCGATAGCGGGAGGGTCCAAAGTGATCTACTCCTTAAGCAGATATCCTTCGCTGGCAACCTGATCTGAACAAAATGGTTGTACAAACAATGTGAGCTTTTAAACTCAATGAGCGAATCGGCCTCGCGTTAATAAAATTCAAATACATTACCAGTCATGCAAGCATATCCAAAGGCTCATACTCAACCAATAGACAGAAAATAAAAATTTATCCAATTCAACAAACGTTACTAGTACTCGTCAATGGCAATATATCCCGGAGAGCGCACACAGGCCGGCTCACCAATTATGTATATTTCTGCCATGACGCACAACATCATCCTCTTACATACAAGAAGATAAAAATTCATTCAATTCAACAAACGTTACTAGTACTCGTCAATGGCAATATATCCCAGAGAGCGCACACAGGCCGGCTCACCAATTATGTATATTTCCGCCATGACGCACAACCTCATCCTCTTAGCTAGGGCGCCTCACGGATTTATCACCAATCCGGGCTATATCCCTACTGAGGGAATCGTTATCTCCACACTCATTGGTCAAGACACCCTGTCAACCGGGTTTTCCGCCTTGCTGTGAGAGGGGGTACTGTCCCGCTCAATCACAATCAATAGCATTTCATATCATAATCAGAAGCTCAATATAATATTCATCCATATAACAGGTATAGTATATAACTATATTATAGATTTATAAACCACATATCAAGATAACAATTAATACGTTTTTGAAAACATTCAAACTTCACATCATCATAAGATACTTATTTCATTTTATCCATACTTATGGATTAATTATCTCATTTAGATTCGTCATTCTGAATCCAATTTCCCCCTATGAATCTTGGGAGTGTCCTACGACATACTTTTTATCACCAGTAATGCTAAAACTCTATTAAAACGGGGTCGTTTCACTCACCTGGATTCCGTACGAGCATCGCTTCTCTAAGTCATTACAGACAAGAGTGTTCAGGTGAATTTCGGTGTTCTGCTACGGAGATTTTCATGAAAGATTAGAGAAAATACGTTAGGATTGTTTTCGTACAGATATTGTTCATACGTACGGTTACTATTCATATATACGGTTACTATTCATACGTACGGTCACTATTCATACGTATGGTCAGTATTTGATATCGGGTATTTTTATATACTTTATAGTCCCTATCTTAGTCCTATGGCTATTCCAATGTTGCCAATTCTCTAATTTTATTATGTTTTGGAATTTATTGGGTATAAACTATTTATGGATTGAATGTGTTTCAATTTTATATTTTTAGAACTTGAATTGTAAAATGCTCAATTTAATTCCTACAAATTTTAATTTTAGAGAGAAAAATGCTGACATGGACAAAGATGATGATTTGGATGCTAATGTGGCACTTTTTGGATGATGCAGATGCTGACTAGGATATGCTGGATGTGGGGCCCACTTGAACTCTTATTGAATGCCATGTAGTCAGAATTTGAGGGCATGAATATTAAATTTCGTAGGTCAGAAAGCAAGGCTGAAATATCAATTCTTCCATGCTGTTCTGCTGCTGCCATACCTATGTTCTGCTGCTGTTTCCTACTTTCTGCTGCAGAAATATTAAATCTGCTGCTGCCATGCCTACTTTCTGCTGCAGAAACATTAATTATACTGATGTTTTGCTGTCAAAGTGCTGCTACATCATGGAGGAAGCATCTAGGGTAGAATATTCTAAGGCATTGAAGGGGCATCAGTTTTAAAAAGAAGAATACATTCATTTTAGGCAACCAGACTGAGAAAATTCGCAGCTCTCTCTTCCCCTCTGTTTTTGCTTCTGTTATTGGCTGTTTTGCTCTTATGGAGGGCTAAGTTTTCATTGTAATTAGTCACTAGACCACTGGGATGTTGTAGCTTGAACTAAGAATGCAAGTTAAGTGTTTTGTTCTCCATTTTCATCTCATTTCGTTTCTGTTTTGCTGTCATGTTTATTTTGCTGTCAAATTCTGATTAGAGCTTGAGTTGTAACATAAACTGACTTATATATAAGACATAACCTTGCTTGACTGATTAGGAAAGTGAGGGAGGCGAAATGACTAGTTAAATGATATATTTAACTTGGTTTGGTTGAGATTTTCCACTGAATGCATCTAGTTATAGTAGAGAGATGTTCTTGACTGTAATTAGTAGCATTAAATTCTAGATGTTATTCTAGAAACATTTTCATAAAGAATCGAACAATGGAATGAGAACAAAACTGAATCAATGAGTTAGGTAATGATAGTTACACTCCCATGAATCCTAGTGGCTGATTACATAGTCTCTTTACTGTCAATTTCTTGCAATTTCTGCTGCTGCTGCTGTTTCTGCTGTTACTGCTGTTGCTGCATATTTTGCTGCTGTTGTAGTGTTTAATTGCTGTTCTGTTTTATTTATTTAGTTAGTATTGCTACAAAACCCCCCCCCACGTTTATGTACTCTTAATTGGTGTTTAGGTGTTTAGAACGATTAATTAGTATCAAGAAGTGAGGCTCCTTGAGTGAATACGACCTGGGGATCACTATACTACAAATTGCCACAAATTCAATTCTGGGCGATTTGGCATCGTAGTGGCGTGAACCAGAATTTTGGCGCCGTTGCCGGGGAGCCAATTCATTTCGAAGTGTTAATTAGTTGTTCTATCGTGTTCTTGTTTGATTTTTTGTGGCTTGGTATTGTTGGAAGTGATTACAAATTTTTCAAGTCAACTTTTCAAGTTTCCTAGTATATTTCAGTCACTATTCATCAGCTTAAAAAACTAAATCGGATTGACTTGAAAAATTGGTAGTCCACTAAACACGACCCTTTCGGGCAAAACTCCTACGACTTTGTCGTGAGGAGCACCGCCCTATCTCGGCTAAATTCCAACGTTTGGACCACTTTTTCCATTTTACAATGATTTTAGCCATTCTTCTAATTAATTGTGATTTTTGGTTTGATTTTTTTAGATCTTATTTTTGAGTTCTGTTTTTTGATTTTGTGCCTCAAATTGGTGAAGGATTTTTCCAAGAAAAATCAGATTTTTCTGAGATACTTCATTTTTGGTCATTTTCCTTGGTTGGACCATTTTGTGCTTATTTTGCTCTTTTTGTTCTTTTTGTTGTTTTCTCGTGAATTTGTGCCCTTTCTAGTATATGAGAAGGTTTGGTCACGTGGACTTACCACCTTTTGATCCAGAAATTGATAGGACCTTCCATAGGCTAGTGAGAAGTAATAGCATTAGGACTAGTATAGTTTCTGAAATTCTTGCTGAAATTGTTGAGTTAGCTGTTGATAGTGTAGAAGTTGAATCAGATTCTGAATCTGATATTGTGTTGGAGTCTACAGATTCTGAGTCAGCTGGGATAACTGGGATGGATAATCAAAATGCACAAATGCCTCAAAATAGGCAAGAACAATCAATTAAAGAGTTGATTGCACCTGATGTGCATTATCAACCATTGTGCATAAATTATCCTGAGTTGGATGCTAACTTTGAACTAAAATCTGGTCTAATCCATTTGTTGCCTAAGTTTCATGGTCTTGCAGGAGAAGATCCGCACAAGCACTTAAAGGAGTTCCATGTTGTCTGCTCTACCATGAGACCACATGGAGTTGGAGAAGAACAGATCAAATTAATAGCATTTCCTTTCTCTCTGGATGGGGCAGCCAAGGATTGGCTTTACTATCTACCCACTGCCTTGATAACAAGATGGGATGAGCTGAAGAAGTTGTTCTTAGAAAAATTCTTTCCAGCCTCTAGAACAGCAGCAATCAGGAAAGATATCAGTGGGATTAGACAATTGAATGGTGAGTCTCTGCATGAATATTGGGAGAGGTTTAAGAAGCTTTGCTCATGCTGTCCAAACCACCAGATTTCAGAGCAACTTCTCATCCAGTATTTCTATGAGGGATTACTGCCTATGGACAGATATATAGTTGATGCAGCTGCTGGTGGGGCATTGGTGGATAAGACTCCTTCTGCAGCAAACGAATTATTGGCCAAGATGGCCCAAAATGCTCAGCAATTTGGCACCAGATTGAGTGATCCAACAGTTACTGTCAATGAGGTGAGGACACCTCCCATGGAGCAGCAAAGGATAGAAAATAAATTGGAGGAATTAGCTTCAATGGTGAGGCAATTGGCATTAAATCAGAGAACACAACAACAAGCCCCTCCTCCTTCAACCTGTGGTATTTGTTCCCTGAATACCCACCATACTGATCAATGCCCTCAGCTGCAAGAGACCTCAACTGAGTCATGTGCTGGTATATTCCCTGGTAGACCCATGCAGCCACAACAACAGAGATATGACCCATATTCCTCCACCTACAATCCTGGGTGGCGTGATCATCCAGCTTTCAAGTATGGGAATACATCTAACCCCCCTTACCAGCCACCCCATGTAAGATACAATCAACCTGAAGCTAGCCATACACCTCCTCCAGCACCCAAGAAACCTGAGCCTAGTCTTGAGGATCTAATGAAGCAACTGACTGCCAATACTCTTCAGTTCCAGCAAAGGACAGAAACAAATATGCAGAATTTGGAAACTAAGATTGGCCAGTTAGCCACAACAGTCAATGAGCTGAAAAGCCAAGGTTCAGGGAGTTTGCCATCCCAACCAGTGATCAACCCAAGAGGCAATGTGAGTGCCATCATCTTGAGGAGTGGCAAACAAGTAGACAGTCCAGCTTCTGAATCTGAACCAGAAAAATCAAATGTCCAGCAAAGTGTTCCTTCATCTTCAACCAGTGAGCAAAATAAAAAGGATGAAGAAGTGGTTCAGAAAATTCCTCTTCCTTTCCCTAATAGGCAGACTCAATCAAGGAAAGCTTCTGAATCTGACATGGATAAGGAGATCATGGAGACCTTCAGGAAAATAGAGGTCAATATCCCACTTTTGGAAGCAATTAAGCAAATCCCCAAGTACGCCAAGTTCCTCAAAGAGTTGTGCACTCATAAGAGGCGTTTAAGGGGTAATGAGAGAGTCAATTTGGGAAGAAATGTGTCTGCACTCATCCAACCACCCATGCCACCCAAGTGCAAAGATCCTGGAACTTTCACAATACCATGCACAATAGGCAACATGGAGTTCTCCAACGCTATGCTGGATTTGGGAGCCTCAATCAATGTTATGCCCAAATCAGTGTACTCGAGCCTCAAGATTGGTGTTCTTTCACCAACTGGAGTGATTGTCCAACTTGCCAATAGGAGCACAGCACATCCAGCAGGAGTTTTAGAAGATGTTCTGGTAAGAGTTAAAGATCTCATTTTTCCTGCTGATTTTTATGTGCTTGATATGGAAAATGATAATACTCCTGGCCATGCACCATTAATACTTGGTAGACCTTTTCTGAAAACTGCAAAAACCATCATTAATGTGCATGAAGGGACTTTGTCAATGGAGTTTGCTGGTAATAAAATTGATTTTAACATTTTGGATGCCATGAAACATCCTATAGAAAATCATTCCAATGTGCATGTAGTTAACTTTTTGGATTACTTAGTTGATGAGGCATGTGAAGATTTCCAAAATGAATTAATTTCTGATTTTCCTGAATTCTCTGATTTGGTAGATGCCTTTGAATGCAACTGTGCTGGTTCTGAATTTTGTCATGCTTGCACTGAAATTGAAAACTCTCTAAATGCTGACAATTCTGAGTTGCATTCTGATTTGCATAGTGATTTGGATTCTGATGTGCATCCTGATTCTGTAAATTTCTCTAGCTTATACTTAGATTCTGTTTCTATTTTAGGTAGTTGTAGGTGTAGTGATTTAAATTGTAATGTTGCACATTCTTCATCTCTTTCCTCTTGTGCTGCTAACCCTTCCTCCTCTTTAGCCAAGGATTCTGTCTTTGAGCAAACTGAATTTGTAGGTGCTTCCTTGGATGTGATTCCACAAAAACTAATTCCATCCTCCATCCAACCACCTGCATTGGAGTTGAAGGCTTTACCAGAAAACCTCAAGTATGCCTTCTTGGAAGTAGGAGACAAACTTCCAATCATTGTGGCCAACAACTTGAACCCCAATCAAGAAGAAAAATTGATCAGTTTGCTGAAAAAGAATAAGAAGGCGATTGGGTGGACTCTAGCAGACATTCCTGGAATTAGTCCTTCAGTGTGCATGCACCGAATTCTCCTTGAAGAAGAGACAAAACCAGTGAGGCAACCCCAAAGAAGACTCAACCCCATGATTCTTGATGTGGTCAAGAAGGAGGTAAGTAAGCTCCTCCAAGCTGGTATTATTTATCCTATCTCTGATAGTAAGTGGGTGAGTCCGGTACAAGTAGTGCCAAAGAAAACCGGGGTAACTGTTATAGCAAATGAAAATAATGAGTTAGTGCCCACTAGAGTTCAAAACAGTTGGCGTGTTTGCATTGATTATAGGAAGTTGAACCAAGCAACTAGAAAAGATCATTTTCCTCTTCCTTTTATTGATCAAATGCTTGAGAGACTTGCTGGCAAGTCTCACTACTGTTTCCTTGATGGTTTTTCTGGGTATTTTCAAATTCACATTGCACCTGAAGATCAGGAGAAGACTACCTTCACCTGTCCTTTTGGTACTTTTGCATATAGACGCATGCCTTTTGGTCTCTGTAATGCACCTGGCACTTTTCAAAGATGCATGTTGAGCATATTTTCTGATTTGTTAGAGGATTGCATGGAAGTGTTCATGGATGATTTTTCTGTTTATGGAGACTCATTTGATGCATGTCTGAAAAATTTGGAGAGAGTACTTGAGAGATGCATAGAGAAAAATTTGGTCTTGAATTATGAAAAATGTCATTTCATGGTAGAGCAAGGAATAGTCCTAGGCCACATAGTGTCACCACGGGGCATAGAAGTAGATAAAGCCAAAGTTGATGTTATCTCTTCTTTGCCTTACCCCGCTTCTGTGCGGGAAGTTCGCTCTTTTCTTGGCCATGCAGGATTTTATAGGAGATTCATCAAGGACTTCAGTAAGATCGCTCTACCCCTATCTAAACTCCTCCAAAAAGAAACTGATTTCGTTTTTAATGATGCTTGCAGGTCAGCTTTTGATGAGTTGAAGAAGCAACTTACCTCCCCTCCTATCATCCAACCTCCACAGTGGGAGCTTCCCTTTGAGCTCATGTGCGATGCCTCAAATTTTGCTGTAGGAGCAGTACTTTCACAAAGAGTAGAGAGGAAGTTGCATGTCATAGCCTATGCGTCCCGTACCCTTGATTCAGCTCAATCAAATTACACAACCACAGAGAAGGAGTTTTTAGCAATTGTTTTTGCTTTAGAAAAATTTAGATCATATTTGCTTGCCTCCAAAGTAACTGTGTTTTCTGACCATGCAGCACTGAAATATTTGTTGAAGAAGCCAGATGCAAAGCCAAGATTGCTTAGATGGATGCTGCTCCTCCAAGAATTTGATGTGGAAATCAAGGATAAGAGTGGGGCAGAGAATGTAGTAGCAGATCACTTGAGTAGGCTTTCTGATCTTCCATTGGAACATCTCCCTGTAAGAGACAATTTTCCAGATGAGTGTTTCCTCCTTTTGCATGGTACTGGTGAGCCTTGGTATGCTGATTTGGTGAATTATCTTGTTGCATCTGAATTGCCTGCATACCAAAATAGACATCAATTGAATAAATTAAGAAGCGAGGCTAGGTACTATGTGTGGGATGACCCTTATTTGTGGAAAATTTGTAGTGACCAAATCATTAGGAGATGTGTTCCAAATCATGAATTTGCATCTGTGCTGAATTTTTGTCATACTCTTGCATGTGGTGGACACTTTGGTCCCCAAAGAACAGCTAGAAAAGTGTTAGATTCTGGTTTATATTGGCCTACTTTATTTAGGGATGCCTTTGATTTTTGCAAAAATTGTTCCAGATGTCAAAGAACTGGAAATGTGTCTAAAAGAAATGAAATGCCTCAACAACCTCTTCTTTTTTGTGATGTTTTTGATGTTTGGGGTATTGACTTTATGGGTCCTTTTCCTGTTTCTTTTGGCTTCGTGTATATCTTAGTTGCTGTGGATTATGTGTCGAAGTGGGTGGAAGCTAAAGCCACCCGAACTGATGATTCTATTGTTGTTGTAGATTTCCTTCGTTCACATATTTTCTGCAGATTCGGTGTCCCCAAGGCCATAATCAGTGATCAAGGATCACACTTTTGTAATAGAAACATGCAAGGGCTATTGAAGAAATATGGGGTGGTGCACAAAACCTCTACACCTTACCACCCCCAAACCAATGGGCAAGCAGAAGTCTCCAACCGAGAGATAAAGCAAATATTAGAGAAAACTGTGCAACCCAACAGAAAAGATTGGAGTAAGAGGCTTGACGATGCGCTTTGGGCCTATAGAACCGCTTTCAAGACTCCCATCGGCATGTCTCCATACCGCTTGGTATTTGGTAAAGCATGTCACTTGCCGGTGGAGATTGCACATAAGGCATATTGGGCCGTTAAACAATGCAATATGGACATGACCCTAGCCGGTAAAGAAAGAAAGTTGCAACTTCAAGAACTGGAAGAACTAAGGCTAGGGGCTTATGAGAATGCGCGCATCTATAAAGAGAGGACAAAAGCTTTACATGATCATAAAATTAAGAAAAAAGAATTTCAAGTTGGAGACAAAGTCCTTCTCTATAATTCTCGCCTCAAGCTAATGCCCGGTAAGCTTCGCTCTAGATGGGTTGGCCCTTTTGTTATTACTAATGTCTTTCCTTTTGGTGCAGTAGAAATTCAAAATGAGGCCACCAACAAGCAGTTCATGGTAAATGGGCAAAGGTTGAAGAAGTTCTACGAGGGCTTCAAAGAAGAAACTGTAGAGGAAATCAAACTCTACAACGTTCCGGCTCCATGATAAGGCCGTACTCTTTCCCTCCTTTCAATTTATGTCCTCCTCATTTTTTTTGATGTTTGGTAATAATTTGCATCGAGGACAATGCAATGTTTAAGTGTGGGGGGAGAGAATTTGAGTTTATTCAAAAAAAAAAAAAAAAAATTTTGCTTTCTCCTCTGTTTTCTCTGTTTCTGTCCAGAATTTTTGAGCTGTCTTGCATGAATTTTCTGTACTGATTGGCTACGAATTTTGCTAGTTTCTTTACATGTTTTTAAAGCCTTATATGTCTTCTAGCTGTAGAATTTTATTTGGTGTCTTTCGCATTTGTTTTGGTGTAGTTTTGTGTCAGTAAAGCTGAGTCGCCAGAATTTCTGCAGTGCAGAATTTTGCTACTCTGTTTTGCCCGAATTTGATGTTTCATTTTTGAAAAAAAAAAATTGATGGAGTTTTGGTGTGGAATTATGCATGATGAAATAGTTAAAGTGTAGATTGACTTAGCATGAAGAGAATTTAGCCTTATTTCTCTAAGGAATTCAAGTTAAATGGCAATGACGTTGACTTTAATGAATTTGTAGTAATAGTCTTTTAGCTGTGAGGATTTGAGCCTAAGTGAAAAATGCTATTCTTCTTGTTGCGTGTTCTCTATCATGGATTGTCACTCTAGAACTTGTCTTGAATCTTTGATTGAGGCTACATATCTTGTACATGCTTGGAAATGATTTAGGCATTTGTTTCTTGTAACCACTTTTAGCCAAATAGCCATCCATTATCATTGTTTCCATTGTATGTCATTTTGTGCCTTATCCATTTTCTTTCTTGCGTCCTTCCACCACTTTTTCTGCCTACAAACAACATTTTTCTCTTTCAACTTAAGATGTGAGGAGTATTTTAAATTCTTTTAAGGGATCGATATGCTGAAAAAAATCCTGTGAACTTTGGGGAGTTTTGAACTATATTTCTTCTACTTCCTCTCAAGCAAAAGAAAAAGACTGGCCACTCAAGAAAAAAAAAAAAAAGAAAAAAAAAGAGAAAGAAAGAAAGAAAGAATTAAAAAAAAAATTTGAAAAAAAAAAAGGAGAGAAAATAATGAAAAAGAGGAACATATAGAACATTGAGACCCAAATTTATTTATACTCAGTCTCTTATATTTCACTTGTAAATACTCTTCATTTTCTTGAGTTGTTACCATATTTTGTTTCATTGTTCAATCTTTCCATTTGTTTCCCACTACTTTTCTTACCCACGTTACAACCTAGTAAAGTCCTTTTGATTCAAGTATGTATTGGATTCAAGTAGTGGAGATTTAGATTCTTGACAAGCTTATGGTAGTGAATTCTGTGATAAGTTGAATTTCGAGTGATTTACCCTAGACACTTGAGAGAATAGAGAGTAAACACATTCCTGGTGAGGAGGCTAATTACTTGAATTCATTCGTATCAAATTAAATTGCCATGATGCTTGGAATCTTAGAAATTTAAGATTAATTCCTTCGAGTGCTAAATCTTTTCAAAATTTTGATTATTCTATTCTAGCATGCTTTCCACATTTTTCCTTTGGTGTCTTTTTGGTGTTCCGAATATTATTTTGCCCAGGAGTGCAAAAGGCCAAGTGTGGGGGATTTGATATCGGGTATTTTTATATACTTTTTAGTCCCTATCTTAGTCCTATGGCTATTCCAATGTTGCCAATTCTCTAATTTTATTATGTTTTGGAATTTATTGGGTATAAACTATTTATGGATTGAATGTGTTTCAATTTTATATTTTTAGAACTTGAATTGTAAAATGCTCAATTTAATTCCTACAAATTTTAATTTTAGAGAGAAAAATGCTGACATGGACAAAGATGATGATTTGGATGCTAATGTGGCACTTTTTGGATGATGCAGATGCTGACTAGGATATGCTGGATGTGGGGCCCACTTGAACTCTTATTGAATGCCATGTAGTCAGAATTTGAGGGCATGAATATTAAATTTCGTAGGTCAGAAAGCAAGGCTGAAATATCAATTCTTCCATGCTGTTCTGCTGCTGCCATACCTATGTTCTGCTGCTGTTTCCTACTTTCTGCTGCAGAAATATTAAATCTGCTGCTGCCATGCCTACTTTCTGCTGCAGAAACATTAATTATACTGATGTTTTGCTGTCAAAGTGCTGCTACATCATGGAGGAAGCATCTAGGGTAGAATATTCTAAGGCATTGAAGGGGCATCAGTTTTAAAAAGAAGAATACATTCATTTTAGGCAACCAGACTGAGAAAATTCGCAGCTCTCTCTTCCCCTCTGTTTTTGCTTCTGTTATTGGCTGTTTTGCTCTTATGGAGGGCTAAGTTTTCATTGTAATTAGTCACTAGACCACTGGGATGTTGTAGCTTGAACTAAGAATGCAAGTTAAGTGTTTTGTTCTCCATTTTCATCTCATTTCGTTTCTGTTTTGCTGTCATGTTTATTTTGCTGTCAAATTCTGATTAGAGCTTGAGTTGTAACATAAACTGACTTATATATAAGACATAACCTTGCTTGACTGATTAGGAAAGTGAGGGAGGCGAAATGACTAGTTAAATGATATATTTAACTTGGTTTGGTTGAGATTTTCCACTGAATGCATCTAGTTATAGTAGAGAGATGTTCTTGACTGTAATTAGTAGCATTAAATTCTAGATGTTATTCTAGAAACATTTTCATAAAGAATCGAACAATGGAATGAGAACAAAACTGAATCAATGAGTTAGGTAATGATAGTTACACTCCCATGAATCCTAGTGGCTGATTACATAGTCTCTTTACTGTCAATTTCTTGCAATTTCTGCTGCTGCTGCTGTTTCTGCTGTTACTGCTGTTGCTGCATATTTTGCTGCTGTTGTAGTGTTTAATTGCTGTTCTGTTTTATTTATTTAGTTAGTATTGCTACAAAACCCCCCCCCCACGTTTATGTACTCTTAATTGGTGTTTAGGTGTTTAGAACGATTAATTAGTATCAAGAAGTGAGGCTCCTTGAGTGAATACGACCTGGGGATCACTATACTACAAATTGCCACAAATTCAATTCTGGGCGATTTGGCATCGTAGTGGCGTGAACCAGTATTCATACGATTACTATTTATACGTACGGGTACTATTCATACCAAAAATAGAGAATACAATCTGTAAAAGAGTACACCAGGTAAGTTCCCAGGAAAGAGTGGAGGGTCACACTAGACACACTTAAAAACCAGGTCTTTCCTTAGCCAGAACTTTCCTAGACATGTATTCTTTACAATTTACATTCTATTTCGGTAATCAGAGAATCAAAATAACACATAATCAGCTAAGGACAGTTTTTCTGATGTGGAAGATCGGCCAAAGCCGCAACCACAGAGCATACTTAAGAAAATAACTTCTAGAATTTGAAAGACATAAAAATGGCATAGTATCCTTACCTAAGCTGAAAAGGAAAGGCCCAAAATCTCAGAGGCCTAGCATTGAAGTAAGAGAAACTTAAGGAGAGAAGAAGAGAAGTTGAAGGTGTGAGTTTAGAAGTGAAATGGAAGGGCCTATTTATAGCAAAAGTCAAGGGTATTATTTGACACTATGCACTAATAAAATATTCAATTTACTATTCATGAAAATGACATTTCTAATAAAATAATCCACGTTAATCATTTACAGTTACTGTGCAACTACGGAAAAGTCACCGGCGGCTTACTATTGAAAACTTAAGGGGAAAACTATCATTTCACCTTAAACCTTTAAGTTTCTTTTCAATTCAGTCCTTTCACTTTAGTCCCTGAGGGTATTTTTACACATAAAACGTCATTTTCTCCCACGAACTTCTTTCTAGTTTTCTCTTATGACCAAACCACATCTAGTACTTGATATTTCAATTGTATAAGTGAACAGTATCATATACGTAAATAGTATTATACAGGTGAACAGTACTGTATACTAAAATAGTAACAGTAGTTTGTAAACAAATATTTATATTTTATTTTTTCATGGGTATTACAAAGATCTACAAAAAATTGTCTCAAATGGATTAAAATAGAATTCATCTCTAAACTCATCGTTGCTAATTCGTTGAAATGAGAAAAATAATTGTCTTAAATTGGATAGGAGAAATTCCATTTAGATTTGAGGCTCAATTTCCCTCTCACATTTGAGGCAAAAAAATTGTTGTCTCAAATTTTTATAAATAAAATATATAATGCAACGGGAATCGACAACTAGCGACAACCAATGATGAGGACTTGTTAATAGTAGTTCAAATGTGTGAAATTGTCCTCAGCTATATTGAAATGCATGACTTTGTTATTGATAACAAATCATATGTATGCTCCACTACTGACTTGTTGTTATATTGTACAGATTAAAATATCTGTAATTTAATTAGAGCTAAATTTTAAGACGAAATTCAGAAAATTTTTGGTCTCTAAAATTTGTTTCAAAATCTGTCTTAAATTTTAATTTTAAATTTTTTTAAAAAATTCAAAATTAGAGACACAATTTGAGACTAAAAAAATTATCTCTCAAATTTGGTCTCAACAAAATTCGTCTCAAATTTTAATTTATGATTCTAAAAAAAGTAAAAAAGTTTGAAACGGTATTTTAGAGGAATTTTGAGATGAAAAAATTTTATCTCAAAATTTATCTCAAATTTCAATTTTTATTTTTTAAAAAAATTTCATAAATTAGATGAAAAAATTCCTTCTCAAATTAAATCTTCAAATTCGACTCAAATTTCAATTTTATTTTTGTAAAATAATTTCAAAAATTAGAAAACAAATTTTATCGCCGAATCTATCTTTAAGATGAAATTTGAGACAGAAAAATTCTTTTCCAAATTTTGTCTTAAAATCTATATCAATTCTTTATTTGTTTTAAAATGAAATTACATAGATTTGAGATGAAAAAAAAAACTCCTCTCAAATTTTTGTCTCAAAATATATATATATATATATATATATATATATATATATATATCTACTCTTTTTCAATACTAAATGGCGTGACCGTGTCTGTGAGGCATCTCAGAATGGCTATTCTTATCCCTTCTCTGCTTCATCATTGCTCTGTTTTTCTTCAAGCTCAGAGGTAGAACAAGCAAATCCAAGTTGAATCTGAATCTGCCTCCATCCCCACCTAAACTTCCATTCATAGGCAATCTTCATCAGCTAGGCACTATGCCTCACCACTCTCTTCATTCTCTCTCCCAAAAATATGGCTCTATTATGTATTTACAGTTGGGTCAAACTCCATCTGTGGTGGTTTCTTCTCCAGAATCGGCCTGCGAAATCATGAAAACCCATCATCTGGCTTTCGCAGACAGACCCCAAGGCACGTATCCTAAGATCTTACTCTACGGATGTACTGACATTGGTTTCGGAGCGTACGGTGAAAACTGGAGACTGAAGAAGAAAATCGTGGTCAATGAACTCCTGAGCTTGAAAAGAGTGCAGTCATTCAAGGATATCAGAGAAGAAGAAGTTGGAGAATTGGTTCGTAAGATACGTGATTTAAGCTTGAGTGAAGCGTGTAGTTCCGTGAACTTGAGTGAGCTGCTTATAGCAACCTCAAACGACATCGTTTGTAAGTGTTCTTGGAGGGAGGTTTAACACAAAGGGTGATAGATTGGAGAGCTAGCAAGGAAGGTGATGATTAACCTTATTGTAAGGTGGGACCCAGGGTTAAATTGCAATTAATAAAAGTTGCAACCAAAAGAAGTAATTTTTACCAAAAGAAAAAGGAGTGGGTCCCATGTCTTGAATTTGCAATTCTGAAGCCAAATTACATTTGCTTTGCTGCAGCGCTTTCATGTCATTGCATGCGTAATTGAAGAAGGGAAATGCTCTATAAATAGAGCTCTTCTCCTCTCCTTCAATCCATCCCAAAAATTCATTCTCATTCCTTCCTATAGCTTCTACTTATAATTTCTAGAGAGAAATAGTGAGTTATTTTATTCCTATTATTAGAGAGTAATAATTGTTCTCTCCTATTAATATTGAGAATAGTTGTAATTACTATATTCTTTCTAGTGTGATCCTTCTTTTACTTGCCCGTGGACGTAGTCTATATTGGGTGAACCACGTAAATTCTTAGTGTTCTTTATCTTTATTTTTCTCATTTTAATTGCGTTACAAGTCAACAATTTTGATCCGAAATTTTCTAACAGTGGTATCAGAGCTTTTGGTTTAGTGGGATAATATTCTTAGTATGCTCTTGTGGTTGCAGCTTGTCTGATCTTCCACAATCAGAAAACAATAGTTCCTAGTTGACTTGTCTAGCTGTGAGTACTGTTCATAGTTACTATTCATAGGTACTATTCGCGGTGGTTACTATTTACACAAAGTGGTTGTATACTTTATAGTAATTGTAGACGTATATTGGATTTTTTGTTCTAGTATACGGTAATACATACAATATTGTTCACGTATACAATACTATTCACAGTGAAATAGTAAAAGTCGGTTCAGTTGAAATTACGTGATGTAAAATTATGGCGGCCAAATTTGATGTTGAGAAGTTCAATGGGAGTAATTTCTCCCTATGGAAGCTGAAGATAAAAGCAGTCTTGAGGAAAGACAATTGCTTAACAGCAATTGAAGGCAGACCTACAGGGATAACTGATGAAAAGTGGAAGGAGATGGATGACAATGCTATTGGTAACTTGCATCTAACAATGGCAAACTCGGTCTTGTCAAGTATTGCAGAAAAGAAGACGGCAAAGGAGATTTGGGATACTCTCACAAAATTGTACGAGGTCAAATCTCTTCACAATAGGATATTCTTAAAGAGGAGACTTTATACTCTTCGTATGAGTGAATCCACAAAGGTGACAGAGCACATCAATACTCTAAATATGCTATTTTCTCAACTTGCAGCATCAAATTACAATATGGAAGAGAATGAGCGTGCAGAGCTCCTACTTCAAAGTCTACCTGACTCATATGATCAACTTATCATCAACGTTACAAATTATAATATTGTCGACCATCTTAGTTTTGATAATGTTGCTGCTGCGATTCTTGAAGAAGAATTCAGGAGGAAGAACAAGGAAGACAGAACTGAAAGTTCAAAACAAGCAGAGGCATTGTTGGTGACAAGGGGTAGATCAACAGAGCGTGGCTCTAGTGGGAGCCAAAATCAGAGTAAATCAAAGTCAAGGAGAAGGAAGAACCTTAAGTGCTATCACTGTGGCAAGAAAGGACATTTAAAGAAAGATTATTGGCACAATAAGAAAAATGGAGATAAAGCTCAAGAAGCAACAGCCTCTCAAGGATGTTGCTAGTACCTCTGATGAAGGAGAAATCCTATATAGTGAAGCAGCAATCCATTCTAAAGGCCGAAAACAACTCACTGATGTTTGGATAATGGATTCAGGAGCAACATGGCATATGACTCCACACCGAGATTGGTTTTGCACTTATGAGCCTATCTCAGAAGGATCTGTGTTCATGGGTAATGATCATGCCTTAGAAATTGCTGGTGTTGGTACTGTCAAGTTAAAAATGTATGATGGTACCATTCTTACAATTCAAGGGGTACGACACGTAAAAGGTTTGAAGAAGAATCTATTGTCTATTGGACCATTAGATGACCTCGGATGCAAGACCCATATTGAAGGTGGAATCTTAAAAGTTGTGAGAGGTGCTCTTGTAGTGATGAAAGCAGAAAAGATCAGAGCAAATCTATTTATGCTTTTAGGAGATGTGATGCAAGCGGCAGATGCATCTGCTGCAGCAACTAGCCAAGAAGAAACGACGATGACGTGGCATCGTAGATTAAGCCATATGTCAGAACAAGGCTTGAGAGTTCTTGCAGAGAACAAGCTCCTACCTGGGCTCATAATGGTAAACTTACCTTTCTGTGAGCACTGTGTTATAAGTAAGCAAAATAGATTGAAGTTTGGAAGATCAACTGCCAGAAGCAAGCACATACTAGACTTGATTCATTATGATGTGTGGGAGTCCCCGGTGATGTCCATAGGAGGAGCAAAATATTTTGTGTCATTTATTGATGACTACTCTAGGAGACTATGGGTGTACCCAATCAAGAAGAAGTCAGATGTGTTCTCAATGTTCAAAGATTTCAAAGCAAGAGTAGAACTTGAATCTGGAAAAAGGATTAAGTGCTTGAGGGCAGACAATGGAGGAGAATATATAGATGGCGATTTCCTAACATTTTGCAAGCAAGAAGGTATCCAACGACAATTCACAGTTGCACATACACCCCAGCAAAATGGTATAGCAGAGCGGATGAACAGAACTCTCCTAGACAAAACAAGAGCTATGTTGCAAACTGCAGGTTTAGCCAAGTCCTTCTGGCCAGAAGCAGTCAAAACTGCCTGTTATGTGTTAAATCGGTCACCGTCCACTGCAATTGATTTAAAGACTCCAATGGAGATGTGGACAGGTAAGCCAGCAGATTATTCTTCTCTACATGTGTTCGGATGTCCTGTGTACGTGATGTACCACTCCCAAGAAAGAACAAAGCTGGATTCAAAATCTAGGAAATGTATATTCTTGGGTTATGCTGACGGTGTTAAGGGGTATCGTTTATGGGATCCACTACCCACAAAATTATAGTCAGCAGAGATGTAATATTTGCAGAAAATAAACTGCAAAGTGAGCAGAAAAATGACAGCACTTCTAGAGAGACTACTACAGTACAGGTGGAGAGAAATTCTGGAAAAGAAGATTCTTCTGAAGCAGAACAAGAACATGAAGAACAAGACCCAGATGAGGCCAATGATGGAGATGTTCGAAGATCAACACGCCGGAGAAGAAAACCATCATGGCACTCAGACTATGTTATGGCAAACCATGATGCATTCTGTCTTCTATCTGAAGAAGGAGAACCATTAACCTTTCAAGAGGCTTTGAATAGTTCAGATGCTTCTCAATGGATGACAGTAATGCAGGAAAAAATGGAAGCTTTGCATAGAAACAAAACATGGGAACTTGTTGCACTTCCAAAAGGTCGAAAAGCCATTGGTAACAAATGGGTCTATAAGATCAAACGAGATGGCAATGACCAAGTGGAACGATATCGTGCAAGATTTGTGGTGAAAGGGTCTGCTCAGAAAGAAGGCATTGATTTTAATGAGATATTTTCTCCAGTGGTTAGACTTACCACTATCAGAATAGTCTTGGCAATGTGCAGTACATTTGATTTATATCTTGAACAGCTAGATGTAAAAACTGCTTTTCTTCATGGAAAACTTGAGCCAACCAGAAGGTTTTAAAGAACAAGGAAAAGAAAACTTGGTTTGCAGGTTAACCAAATCTCTGTACGGTCTAAAGCAGGCGCCCAGATGTTGGTACAAGAGATTTGATTCCTTCATAATTATCCTTGGATACAGGAGGCTTAGTTCAGACCATTGTACCTATTACAAGAGGTTTGGTAATAATGATTTCATCATCCTACTGTTATATGTGGATGACATGTTGGTGGTAGGCCCCAACAAAGATCGAGTCCAAGAATTGAAGGCACAATTGGCTAGGGAGTTTGATATGAAGGATCTGGGACCAGCAAACAAGATTTTAAGGATGCAAATTCACCTAGACAGAAAAGATAGGAAGATTTGGCTTTCTCAAAAGAATTATTTACAAAAGATCTTGCGTCGCTTCAACATGCAAGATTGTAAGTCAATCACTACCCCATTTCCTGTCAACTACAAATTATCCTCAAGTATGTCTCCTAGCAATGAAGTAGAGAGGATGAAAATGTCTCGAGTATCGTATGCATCAGCAGTGAGAAGCCTGATGTTTGCCATGATATGTACAAGACCAGACATTGCACAAGCAGTGGGAGCGGTTAGTCGATACATGGGAAATCTTGGTAGAGAGCATTGGAATGCTGTAAAAAGGATCCTGAGATACATCAAAGGAACCTCACATGCTGCATTATGTTACGAAGGATCAGATTTTATTGTCAAAGGTTATGTTGATTCAGATTTTGCAGGAGATCTCGACAAAAGAAAATCTACTACAGGTTATGCGTTTACCCTTGCAGGTGGAGGTGTAAGCTGAATATCAAAACTACAAACTGTTGTAGCTTTATCTACTACAGAAGCAGAATATATGGCAGCTACACAAGCTTGCAAAGAAGCTATATGGATACAACAGTTATTGGAGGAACTCGGGCATAGACAAGAGAAGATTCTTTGTTCTGTAACAGTCAGAGTGCCTTGCATATTGCAAGGAATCCAGCATTTCACTCCAGGACAAAGCACATCGGCGTTCAATATCACTTCGTTCGAGAAGTAGTAGAGGAAGGGAGTGTGGATATGCAAAAGATTCACACAAAGGAGAACCTAGCAGATGTGTTGACGAAGCCAGTAAATGCTGACAAGTTTATATAGTGTCGATCCTCACATGGCCTATCAAAAACATAAACAATGCAGGAATGACAAGTGCAAGAATGGATAGCATGTGAAGACATGATTAAAATCAAAGTCTTTAAGTGGGAGATTTGTGAGGTGGGACCCGGGGTTAAATTGCAATTAATAAAAGTTGCAACCAAAAGAAGTAATTTTTACCAAAAGAAAAAGGAGTGGGTCCCATGTCTTGAATTTGCAATTCTGAAGCCAAATTGCATTTGCTTTGCTGCAGCGCTTTAATGTCATTGCATGCGTAATTGAAGAAGGGAAATGCTCTATAAATAGAGCTCTTCTCCTCTCCTTCAATCCATCCCAAAAATTCATTCTCATTCTTTCCTATAGCTTCTACTTATAATTTCTAGAGAGAAATGGTGAGTTATTTTATTCCTATTAATAGAGAGAGTAATAATTGTTCTCTCCTATTAATATTGAGAATAGTTGTAATTACTATATTCTTTCTAGTGTGATCCTTCTTTTACTTGCCCGTGGACGTAGCCTATATTGGGTGAACCATGTAAATTCTTGGTGTTCATTTTATCTTCATTTTTCTCATTTTAATTGCGTTACAAGTCAACAATTTTGATCCGAAATTTTCTAACACTTATTGCTTTTAGCCTGGGAGATTATTTTCCTTCGTTGGGTTGGGTGGATGTTCTCACTGGCTTGGTTCCAAGGTTAAAGGCAATTTTTGGAGAGTTGGATGAATTCTTTGACGTATAGTCAAAGAGCATAAGATCAGAGTGAAGAAGGGAGGTGACAGATTCAGCAATACGAAATGCTTTCTAGATATTCTTCTCCAACTCCAACAGGCTGGCATGCTTGACTATGATTTCACCCAACCGGACATCGAATTAATCTTAATGGTCTGTCTCTCTCTCTTTCACCTCCGTTTGACTGTCTCCTTGTCATTCTCGCATAGTATTAAATTTATTAACTGCACTAAGTTCCTTTTTGTCTTTGGTAAAAATATGCTTGCAATGTCTATCAATAATGAATTTAATTCATATAGTTTGTAAAATGATAAAATTAGTCTCTGAAATTAGTCAAATATTAATCAATATTTAGATAAGTATACATGATATTAATTAAGATACTTCTATCAGCATTAAAATTCACCTGAGTACTACAAGCGTAAAGGACTTATGCTAACTTTGCGCGACATTTTTCTCTCCCTTCTTAGCATGCTCGAGTATCAGAGTTTTTTTTATTTTACTCTTTTTTCTTTTTTCTTTCTCTTATTTCTTTACGCTAAGATCTTCTTGTCCTCTTCAAATTTGTGCACTGTCGTCACTGACTAGTAGTTCATGTGTTGCCGACGATGCTGAAACCAATCACGTGCTGGTCATCATTAGCAAATCCAACCTCTCATTGTAGGTGGTCATCGATAATCCTAAGACGATATCCATGTCCCTTGTGCACCCAACTGTCATTTCGAAACCCTCTTTCACAACGCAGTAGCAAAACAGAATGGCTCAGTGAAGTAGAGAAAAAAGAGAGAGGAAAATAAGAAGAATTTAAAAAAAAAAAACTTTGCATATGATACTCGAGCATGCTAAGAGGCGAGATTAAAAAAAAAATTGTTGATGTGATGCCATGTCAGTATAAATCATTTTACATGAGTGGCATTGACGTAAATTTTAATACTGATGGAAGCATCCTAATTAGTGCCACATGTACTGGTCTAAATGTTGACCAACGGTTGACTAACATTTAACTAATTCTAAAGATTAATTTTATGATTTTAAAAACTACAAAGACTAAATCTATTATTTTTAAAGTATAAGAATTAAATTCTTTGTTGGGTGAAATTATTGGAACCTCGATTATATTTTTATATTTTTCTTTTATATCAATTCAATGTCTTAATCATTAAATATAATTTATTCTTTAATCAAAATAGATGAGAGGCTAAATCATAATTGTATGACCTGGACCGACCTGGCCGGGTCGACCCGGAAACCGGCGACCCGGGACATGACCCGGTCCAGGTCAGGACTTTAGACCGTTTTGCATGTGACCCGGTCGACCCGGTCAAAACTCGGGCGACCCGGTGACCCTTCGACCCATTGATCCGGATTTCTTTTTAATTTTTTTTTAATTTTTTTATGGCTAACATTGATTAATAATCCTAAAAAAAAAGTTTGTTTTATTTACTCTAAAAATTAATGCTTTCTTTTTCTTCATATCTACATCGTTCCACTACAAACAAATTGAAACATAATATTCTCACTTTATTTCTCTAAAAATATTAGTTAAATTCCTCTTTCATTTTCATAAATTTTATTTAAAATTGAAGTTAACTCCTTAAGGTTAAAATATTCCAAAGTATTACGTTAGACAATAAACGTTTTCAAAGTAGTCTATAACAAATATTGGTTTCAAATTAGTCCTTTAAATTTATAACAAGTCATTTAAACTTTTAAAGGATTAATTTAAATTCTACAAGTGGTGGATTTTTTTTAATAAAATTGAAAATACTATAAAATAAAATATCAAAATTATTATTTTTAATTTAAAGAGGATAAATTAATTTTTTTCTTAAAAATTACGTAATTTTTCTTAATTATTAATGACTTTATAAATTATTATGGATGTTTAAGGCTTTAAATGTATGAATTATTATATTTAGATGATTTTATTTATGACTTTATGAATTATTATGAATATTTATGACTTTATGTTTAAATTATTATAGATGTTTAGAAATTATTTTGGATGTTTATGACTTTAAATTATGAACTTTACATGTAAATTATTTATTTTATTTATTTTTTAATTTATTTGTAAAGATATATAGGTATATATATAATTTTAATTTTTTTTAATGCAGTTATCCGGGTCAGCAATTGACCCGGTGACCCCGACGGTTGAACCAGTAACCCGGTGACCCGAAGGCCTGTCCGGGTCAATGGCCAGACCGGTTCTGACAACATTGGGCTAAATTACACCATTGATTCTAGGGAATGTATTTTGGCTAAAAATTATACTTAACTATTGATTTAGTTTCAAATCAATTTACTGTTATAAACCCTTTCTTCTATTTTACTTTTTATTAAATTAATTAATTTTTTACCCAACGTAAAATTATTATTTTATTTTTAAAACAATAGTAAAGTAATTAACATCTGATATGAAACTATAATTTTATTTTTAATAAGACAATAAAAATTATTGAGTAGTTTTTTACTAAAAAAATACATGTTTGGAAAAAATAACGTTGACAGCTCCAGAAGAACGTTGACATCCTTGAAGTGAAGCTCATGCATTGTTTGCTTCAGGTACCTGTAAACATAATATTTATTATTAGAGTCCATAGTAAATGAAAATAATGAATTAATAAATCTAAAATTATATAAAGTTAAAATTGTTTAAGATAAATAATATTTGTTTAAGATAAATAAAGTTAAAATTAGAAATAAATAGAAATAGAAATAGATATCAATAACCAACAAAAAATGAGTCCAAAGAAATAGAAATAGATATCAATAAAAAAATATCATTTCTTATTGCACTGACCAATTAATCATCATTGCACAAGGGTTCAATGACAGGACACTAAGGGATTAACTCGTAAATTAGTTCTTGATTACTTAGCCAATGACACTTTGATATCATATTGACAAATTATTCACCTAAAGAGTATGGATTAAATTACAAAATAGGCTTACTAGGCTTAATTCTTTGACGCTTAAGAAATCTAGCATTTTTAGCTATGAGTTTCCCTTTATTTTTTAATTCACTATGCAACTTCAAAGCAATTGAATATAACAGAGGAAAAGGAAAAGAAACCAAAATGAACAAACTATATTAAGTTTAGGGCCAAAATACTGTATTAAGTTCCCTTTTTAACTCATCTTGCACACCTAAAATAGAAAATTAAGTGTCCAAACTCAAGGAACTATTCATGCACCTAAATTCTGTTTTAAGGTTGATTTTAGCCATGACTTAACAAAAATTCTGGTATTGATTCAGAACTCCATAATTCATGAAATTTTGTATACGTCCTTGTTTATGTATTGGCATACTAGAATAAAAATATCAGCCCAAAAATCCAAGATTTGGCTCTTCAAATGATCACTTTAGTACTCCTATATCAGAATTTCCCAATTCTGCCATTAGTTCTGTTCTTATGTGCAACAGACTATCTTAGACATATATAAATGCAATGAAACTTTGGAGATCATTAGCATTATGTCTTGGCTAAATACCATAAAATTTCAGCTCAAAAAGAGACTTTTAACTACCATAACCAAACCAAATTCCTAAACTGTTCAGATATTCCTCTGTACTGGGCAAGTGATGCTCTCATGCTTATTTCACCAAGAAAACCAGCATTATCTTGCTTAAAACTTTCCAGATCAATTTATTACAATATAAAGAACCTTTCCACAAAGTTTCATGATTTTAGGAGTGGATTTGGTCATTCAAAGACACATAAAACCAGTAACATCAAAAGCTGTCATATATATATATATATATATATATATATATATATATATATATATATCAAATAGCAAAATATTACTAACCAAAGTGGGATAAAAGCTAATTCGGGATGGATATGGAATCATAGTCTAAGGAAAAAACAGAATATCTTGATCTATTCTAAAATGGCCTAAAAAGAATATCCAAGAAAAGCAAAAATGGAGCAAAAAAGTGATTGGTCTAGAATTATTCTCTTACTCAACATAAATCAAAACACATACTAAACATCAGTATCTCTATCTATGACCTTGAAACTGTATGATTTATGATCTTCATACAATGTATGAAATTCAAATAACTTACCCACTGGAATGTTGTGAATCCATAATATACTTAGCTTTCGGTTGCATAATTTGGTTTTGAAGGTATGTGCTTTTGTCAATTACATTGTTCATTTTCATCTCCCTGTAAAAAAATAGAACAACTAAAAAATATATTTTAATAGTTATTATTGAGAACTAAATTAAAAACAATGAGGATATAAGCAAAAAACTACAAGCAACAAATAGAACAACTAAAATTTACAAGCACCTATATATACTTTAACTGTTGATATTGCAAACTAAAAAGACGAATACTAATTGTTGAAGTGTGAGCATTCTGAGGTATTTGTCATGTGGAGGTATTGTACACACTTGCTCCTCTGTAAGATTTTCCACATAAACACCAGATTTGATATCTTCTCTTATCTGAGAAAGCAACAGAATATGAAAAGACCAGTTCCAACATAAAACAGTGACAGATACATATGTGATTCTACTGTTAATATCAAACATTTTATAGGAACCCTTTGAGCAACAAAAATTAACTAGTAATGATCCAACCCACCAAAACAGAGATTCTAACTTTAAAAAAATCACAAAGTGAACTCTAAATGTCCTCTTTAAGAACAAACCCCATGTACAGTCAACACCAAAAATTAATTTTCCTAGAAGTTTCCTTCCCGTAATCAAGCCACAATTTCAAAGAATAAAAATGGAAAAGGTAGAGGAGTAGAAACATTTCAGATTTGTCAATTTACTCTCCAAATCAGTTAGGGTTTGGGTTTTGTGAAGAAGATGGAAGGAGAAAAGATTAAGTACCAACCTCAGACCGAAGACCCTTTAGAATAGGTAGAGAATCGTCGTGGACTGCCCTTCCCAACGTAATGGCCCCATTGCGCTTCTCCATTGAGACTCCATTGCCCCACTCTCTCTCTTTCTCTCGGCCACCTCTGTGTTGCACAGACCCAAGCCATTAAAGGGATGGAGGTAGAGGAATGGAAGAGTAAATAGCTAAACTATATAAACCATTACCTGAGAAAAAATTGGATTACGATGGTTGCGGTTGAAGGAAGGAAAGAAGAAAGGGGAGCGTTGCTCTGTTCTCTCTCGCCTCACTCTTCGTCTTGGGCCACAATGACGGTAAAGGAAGGAAATAAGAAAAGGGGAGGAAGGGACGGCGAGGGTTGAGAGGGAAACATGAAAAATGAAAAAGGAAACTGAAAAAGAGAGGGATGGGTCTGAAATTTGAGAGGGAAATATCAAAAATGGAGAGGGATGGGTCTGATATACGTTGCAAATGAAAAAAAAAACGAGAGGGAAGAAAAAATGAATTTTTTTTAAGAAATACTGATATAATTTAAAAGATGAAAATATTAAAGAAGAAATCTTAAAATAAATAAAATTATAAGAACTAAAATTTATTTGTAGAGAAAAATTATCAATCTATTTTATTTAAAAATGGAAATTTAATGAAAGGTAATTAAATAAATAACTAAAAAATATTATTTTATTTTATTTTAAAGAACTACTAAAAATTGAAAATTTTATTCATTTTTTAGTTATTTTATTTAAAAGGTAAAAATTTTTATTAATTTTATTTTTAAAATAAATATATAAATTAGTTTAGTGAATATAAAGGTATTGTGAGAGAAAATTAATGAAGAATTAGTTTTATTTTGGTGTTTTTTATTAATTTAATTTAATGTATGAAGAATTTTTTTTTCATTTGAGATATTTAAAGAATTTTTCTTCATTTTACATCAAATTCAAAGTTACAAATTAATACATTTTAAAAGAACAAGTTTCACATGTCCTAACAAAATAAATATTTCACTTTTTTTTGTAATGATCTACTGGATAAAATAATAAAACAATAGTAAAAAAATTTCAAATTATTTTCTTTAAAAACATTAGATTTTTTTTAAAGTTCAAATATTTTAATAAAATACTCTATTTTCATTCTTTATAATATTACAATAAAATAAGATCTTCATATTGTTATATAAAATAGAACAAGATCATGTTCCAAACATTTATAAGATATAATCAATTTTTAACATTAATAAAATAAATTACATAACCTTTCAAATTCAAAGAAGTTGTGGGTATTCTAACCTGTGAAAAATTGTGTATTTAAATGATTAGACTTCATTTTGATTAAAAAAATTGTAAGTGTTCAGAAGTCTTCACTGAAAGTGGGTAGTGGTGCTTATGTGTGTGTGAAGCTATGGCTGAAGGTTAAGTGTGCTAGTGTACATAAGTGTTCATATCACACAAAGAAGGGGAAGAACAATCGAGCTTGGAAGGATAACTCATCAGGGCTGGACTTGAGACAGGAGCTAAGATGAAGTTGGTGGGAGATTTTTACAAAAACTGTCACTAAATATACATATATATATATATATATATATATATATATATATATATATATATATATATATATGTATACACTACATTGAGGTGGAGATGTTACTGAATTTGAGACCAAGAAATCATGATAAGGAAGAAATGGGTCGAAAATTCATGAAGTGTGAGAAAGACTATCTCACGTTGATGCCTTGTCTATGGCATCCCTTTCTCTCTCTCTCTCTCTCTCTCTCTCTCTCTCTCTCTCTCTCTCTCTCTCTCTCTCTCTCTCTCTCTCTCTCTCTCTCTCTCTCTCTCTCTCTCTCTAACCCAACACAGTTGTTACTCTCTCCAGCATTCTCACACTCACGATGAGAATGTAAGGATTATGGTTAAAAATGAAATTATTGGAAGGATTAAGGTCAAGAGGTGGGTGTGGGAGAAAATATTGGAGGGGAATTGAAATAGAGAAGAAGAGTGAAACTAAAATACGAAAGAGATATGTGAATGACATGTTTTGCGGAAGAAATTCTCTTATTTTTCTTTTCTTAAAATAAGGCATTTAGCGTCGGTTTTAACTGACGCTATAGAAACCGACGCTATATGCGACATCTAACGTCGGTTTTAACCGACGTTATAGAAACCGACGCTAAATACAAAATCTAACGTCGGTTTTAACCGACGCTATAAAAACCGACGCTAAATTCAGAATCTAACGTCGGTTGTAACTGACGCTATAGAAACCGACGCTAGTTGCGGCATCTAACGTCGGTTTTTGAAACCGACGTTAAAAAACCGACGCTATATTCCCTTTTTTTTGTAGTGATTTGACGGAAATTTTTTTTTAGATTTAGAGAAGTGAGTTGTTAGATTTCAAGAATCCAACCGCCATTATTCAAAGACAAAACTCTTCTATGGAAGATGAGAAAAATTTCGACAATAAAAAAGAAATTTTTTTTATTTTTAAAAGAGAAAAAACTCCACAAATAAGAGGAAAGAAAAAAAAAAAGAATATAAAAGAGGGGGAGAAGTGAGTGAAGGCCTAAGAGGCAACCCTCACCTTTGCCGTGGTGCCGATAAGAGAGCAGAGAGCTTCAACCTTGAAACCCTTGCAGAGAAGTTTTCCAGGATAAAAAGATAAAATTGAGATCATTTAATTAAACTTTGATTTTCAAAAATTGCAGGATATGTTTGTGGGAGGATCTGACACAACGTCAACAATTATTGTGTGGGCTATGACAGAGCTGGCGAGAAATCCGACAAAATTAAAGAAAGCGCAAGAAGAGGTAAGAAGGATTGTGGGGAATAAGTCACAAGTAGATGAAAATGACATCAATCAAATGAATTACTTAAAATTTGTGGTCAAAGAAATTATGCGATTGCATCCACCCACTCCTCTTGTGGCTCCTCGAGTAGCAAGATCGAGTGTCAAACTGAATGGGTACATTATTCCCCCAAAAACCATGGTATATATCAATTTATGGGCAATCCAGAGGGACCCACAATTTTGGGAAAGGCATGGAGAGTTCTATCCTGAGATATTTGAGAACAATGATGTTGATTTCAAAGGCCAAGTTTTTCATTTTACACCGTTTGGCTCAGGAAGAAGGGGATGTCCCGGAATGATATTTGGGGTTGCTGCTGTGGAATCTATGCTCGCCAATCTTTTGTATTGGTTTGATTGGAAGCTTCCCAAAATCAATGGTGTCTCTGTTCATGACATAGACATGAGTGAGAGCTTCGGTCTTACTCTCACCAAGAAATTACCACTTTGTCTCATACCAACACCTTACTCTTTTGGATCTAAATCTGAAACCACGTTCTAGTTACAGTGATGATTATCTATTTTTTGTCAGGTGTTGTGGTAGATGCCAATCATTAAAAGTGATGTTTCAAAATAGATTTGTTAATATACAGTTGAAGTATGCAAATCATATGAGTCTGTGATTGTAATTAAATTATAATGTTCCTCAATGAAGTCCTGTTATTGGTATTGTATGATTATAATTAAGGGCTTAACGTTGAGGGCATAATTGGTCGGTGACATGCATATATATATATATATATATATATATATATATAAACTGAGCTTTTAGTGGCATTTAAAATGGGAGGTTCGGGGGGAAATTAAAATTGCCGCTACATGTTTTCGTAGCGGTTATGGAAATCACTACTAAACCAAGCATAACAAACAATTTAGTGGCTATTTTTAGCACTACAAGATTAAGCACTATTAAGTACATTTAGTGGTGGTTAGAACCTCCATTGAATTCAATTTCCCACTTAATAGTTTAGTAACAACTATTTTGTTAAAGGCTTTTCAAAAAAATAGTGGAGGTTGTTAAAAGTTTTTTTTTTCTTTTTTCAACAAATAGGGTGGCTGAAACCACTGCTAAGTATACAAGAATATATAAAAAGAAAAAAAGAAAAAGAAAGAAGAAATATTGAGGGAGGTATTTTTTGTAGCTAAAAATCTAGTTGTTTGTCATTCAACGTTGAAATAAATTAAATTCAATATCAAAAAGAGATTTCTTAAAATAACTATCATTCATCCTACAGGATAGAATACATTGCACATTAGAATAATCTATTGGCAAGCAATGAGAAATTATGTTTGGCCAAAATTATTTAGCTGCATAGAACAAAATTAATTGATGATTACTAAATCTGATTGCATAAACTTCTAAGAGAAAATATGTGATGAAGATAAAGCCAAAAACAACAAAAAAAAAAACTAAAATTGGTGAAACTTCGAATTCAATATCCATTTCTACTATACTAATAAACCAACAGAACATATCATGAGATATTTTTTGTGATAAAGCACTACAAAAAAAAGACTTTTGGTGGTGACTTCAAAAGTCTAAAAGTCGCTATCAAAAAATTTTTGATGACTACTTTTAATAGTGACTAAGTTGCTATTGAAAGTTCACGACTGAAAGGTTTTTGGTGGCGACTAAAGGAGTCGCCACCAAAAGTTACCCTTTAGTGGCGATTTTAGTCACCACCAAAAGTCATTTTTTTTTTCAAAACAAAAAATTTCGTGCCAAAAAAAGGTTTTTTATTACTTTTAGTGGCGACTTTTAAAAGTAATCTTTGGTGGCGAATTTGAAAGTCGCCACCAAAGGTTAACCTTTGGTGGCGACTTTCAAATTCGCCACAAAAAACCAACAGTACTTTTTTTGACTCGGATTGGTCCGACAAGTCAACCCGAGACCCATTCGACCTATGCAAGTCTTAGTCAGTCCATTAACTCGCTGTCCCGGAGTGACTCAATTTTTTTTGTGTAATATTAGAGTTTATTTAAAATTAAACCAAACATATGCATATCTGATATTCAAACCCGGGTCCCTTGCTTGCAACTATGTGTGTTTTGCCATTACGCTACCATTTTATTTATGCTATGTAAGGGCAAAATATTTTATATATATATATATATATATATAATTTGTTAAAATTATTTTAAGCCAAAAACATCATAACACTAAAATGAAACAATATCTAACTTAACAAAAAGGAAATATATTATTATTAATAGATTAAAAGATAAAAAATATAATTATATATAAATAAACAAAAATTGACTTTTGGTGACGACTCTCAAAGCTACCACCAAAGGTCACCTTTAGTGGCAACTATAATCGTCACTGAAAGTTATTTTTTTAAAAAAATATGTCAAAAAAGTAGACTTTCAGTGGCAACTCATAAAAGTTGTCACCAAAAGTCTGACTTTCATTGGTGACTATCGGGGTCGACACCAAAAGTCTAATTTTTTTAAATTTTTTTTTATTTTATTTAAGAAAATAGACTTTCAGTGGCAACTCAAAAAAGTCTCCACTAAAAGTCTAATTTTTTTAATTTTATTTTAAAAAATTAGACTTTTGGTGACGACTCTTTAGTCACCACCAAAAGTTAGACTTTTGGTAGCAACTCCTTTAGTCGCCACCAAAGGTCAACTTTTAATGATGACTTTTTTAATCGCTACCAAAAAATGGTCATTGAAAGTCAATTTTTGTATAGTGAAAGTAGGATTAAAAAGTAGGAAGACCAACCTATACTAACCAAAGAACATATATTACCAGAAGCACAAACCATATCCAATATATCTAAGCATAAAAGCTTGCTTTAGCTCTGACTTATATGCCATAATTGATTCCATATTTAGCAGAAATTCCACCTTTGACAATTGGACGACATAAGAAATATAGTTTTATAGATTTATGCGCCAAAACAAAGAATGAATTGTCTCACATGTCAAGGACAAACATCATCCCTTGAAAGACTTTGTTAACAAAAATGAAGAAAAGAGAGTTATCTTGCATGTTACAGATTTTTAGCCAAGTATTAAGCAAAAGAACTAATTATCAAAACTTCAAAAGGAAGCATGTGACATGAACAAATTATCATAACTTTACTCAATCAAATATTTCTTAGTGGGTCTTCAAGATAGAGGTTGACATTGCAATCCACAACAGCAGCTTGTTTAGTAACTCTTTAGTAAGCATTTACCTTTCAAATAAGACATAAATAATAAGTGTGAATTAAAACAAGCAAAAAGTGAATAACAAAAAATTGGGTAATACCTTGTTTGTTTCTATTTTCAGCAAGAGTCATCGAAATCACATTATTCAGGATTTAAATAAGGTTTTTACTTATTTTTTTTCAAAATTTTTTAGTCAAAACCATTCAAACAATGTGGATTATACTTCCTAATATGGCGAAAGAGTAAAAGAAATCAATTTGCATTATGAGAAAGTGGGAAAACTTAATTACAAAAGAAGCAAATGGAGCGCAAAAGTTAAGTGAAAAATGATTCATGCCATTACACTGTCGAAGCAAATGGAGCGCAATATAATGGATTTCCTATGTCATTCTCTTTCGTGGAGCCTTGCTAGTCTTACTTCTAATTGCCTAATTAATTATTTAACTCTAATTAAATTAATTACCTACTAATTACCAAGGGGGTTTTTGAATGATATAAAATTAAAATGCAAAATAAAAATATGAAATTACAATAACACATGAAAGAATTATAATCAGTCTATGAATTCACTGGAATTGTAGCTATCACAATCTTACTCCACTACAAAAACAAAAAAATTGACTTTCGGTGGCGACTATAGAGTCTTTGCTAAAAGTCCCATCGCTGAAAAGTTTTTGTTGCCACCAAAAGTTAAATAAGTTATACTTCAACTCCTTTTGTTCTAAATATTATTTTTTATTATTTTAATGTTTTGATACATATTACAACAATCTTTTTAATTTATATTTTTTCAAATAGATTAACTTTTAACATAATATAAGACTATAATTTTATACTTCAAAAATTCGACTATAATTTTTGTTTTAAAAGAATTACATATAATATATATATATATATATATAATTAACTTCAATATTAAAAAATAAAATAAGAAAGAGTGAGTGTAAGATTTATAATATATATAATTTAATTAAATAAAAAATATAATTTAATCATAATATTTTCCACCGACAACAATATACAATCCTCGAACTCCCAAAATCAGCTTGAGCTTTTTTAAGATATTCAACCTCCGATATTTCAGTCCGGTCTCCGGTGAAGAAAGTGCCCCTCTTGTGTAGTTGTGTTGTGTGCACCCCCAATTATTTTCAAAATCAAATAAATAATAAAGAAACAAGTCATGTGACAAATTTCGTATATTTAAATAAACGAAAAAACTCATATAAATTTGTTTATATTTTCGTTATTAATTTATTCATTAAAAATAAAATATATATAAAAAGTGTCTTGAAAAATTACTCATTTAATATTGAATTATAATAAAAATTAAAAAAATATATTTATTATATTTTGATTGAAAAATTATACACTTATTATATTTTAATTAGATAGGTTAATAGTAAATATATAAATATTGTATATATTTTAACGGGAAGAAAGCTTTTCACAGGAAGAAAAGTAGAAAAGTGATCTGTTAATTTGTTTCGTCCAAAAAAAAAAAGGATGTTAATTTGTTCAAAGTTAAATAGCACAATACTCCAAATAAGAAAATTTCAAATATTAGTTTCTCTCTAATTTAATTATTGTCAATAAAATTGTTTCTCAAATATCCTAATGGACTGTGGCGACAGAGTGGGACTCGTTCTTTCTTAAATAAAAAATAAACTAAGAAAGAAGAGATATGACAATGGTCACTGATAAATTATCCCCGAGAAATAATGAATGAAAGTAACAAGTGAATTTTCTTTTATTGGACACTGATTTATTCTTTGGTTCAAAGTTATACATCAGAATTTCCCCTACAAGAAATATGCAATCAAAGTTAAACATCACAATCACAATACCCCAAACGAGAAAAATTATTGGGCTTTCAGCGACGCAAGTGTGCCCATAAAAATATATAAAAATGTTGATGTTATGTTTGGTATCTTTTTTAGTTAGCTTATAATTTATTGAGTAGGTTATAAGTTTGTTTGACTAAATTAGAAGTGTTTGGTAAACAAACTTATTTAAGTAATTTATAACAAATTATAAAACGCTACTTTGAGTACCTTATAGCTTATATATATTTTTTTTTTCATCTTTTATATTTATTATTTTATTAAAATTTCTTTTTTATCCTTATTTCTCCCACTGCTTCATCCTCCATCGTCCCACTGCTTCGTTCTCTATTGTCCTCTGCCATCCTAATCTCAAATTGCCAAATTTCCCACTGTTTCGAACTCCGTCATCCTCCATCATCCTAATTCTAAATTGTCAAACTTCTCACTACTTCTTCCTTTGTCGTTTGTAATCTTCAACGTTGTTCGTTATCTGTCATTTATTGTCTTCATTTATGTTCTGTCTTCGTGTTCATGTCTGTTTTTTGTCCTCTTCCTCCTTCGTTGTGTCTGTACAGAACTTAGCTTTTATTTTAATTTTTAATTAAATTTTGTAAACAAATTAATATGTTTGTGAATAATTTTTAGTTTTATTTTTATTTTTAAGTTTATCTTTAAACAAAATATTATAATAGTTCAAATCAACAAAAAAACCTAAAATTATAATTACCTAAAAATATATTTTTGTCAAAAATAACATTTGCGTAGAATATCATATAAGTATGTCATTTTATGTTTTTTTGTCTAATTCAATAAGTTAACTTAACAACTTTCAACTTTTAGCTAAAAATTAACTTTTAAGTTTTTAATTAGCTTATCAGCTATTTTTACTAAATATAACCTAAGTATATAAAGTCTCAACCCTTTGATTTTTATTTAGTGGAGTGTTGAGATTTGTATTGAATTTTATTTAATATTAAAATAATTTATTAATTAAAAACCAACACAAATATTAAAACTACACTAATTAACTTATGTGGAGTAACTGAATGTAAGAGTCAAGGAGTTTTGGTTTAGAGATAGAGGTTATTTTGGTTTTCAAAATAATTCTGATTTATTAATTATTACCTCTATATCTCACTCGCTTGTTGATGAGTCCTCTATTTTGGTTAATTTTGGTTGCTTCTTTAGGGCTTTTTCCTCCCCTTTGTCCGTTTTTGTTATCCTTTTCCTTGCTTTGTCCTTCATTTTTGCTTTCCGCTTTGTACATAGTTGTTTCTTTGCTTTATCTTGTTTTTAGTCTCTTTCCTTGCCTTTTTACGCCTTTTTGTTGTACATTCTAGTAGGCCTTCCATTCTGGTTTGGAACATGGAAACTGAAGTTCTGCAGCACATCTGATGGCTGGCGCCCAGGCACCACGCAGGGCGCCTGGAGGCGCCAGCCCCTCAACTCTCTGTCAAAGAGTCAGAACGTGGCGCCCAGGCGCCACCCAGGGCGCCTAGGCGCCACTCCTTGTTTCTAGCTATTTTAGGCTGGCGTCCAGGCGCCACCCAGGCGCCAGCCCCATTTCCTCTTTGTTTTTGCTTGGCGCCTAGGCGCCCCGGTTCTGTGCCTGCGAGCTTTTTTGTATATATTGCTCTTTTGCAGATGTTTTGGGCATCTGGAGGTTGGAGGGCAATGGAGCTCTGCTAGGGCAAGGATGGAAGAGCTGGGAGACCTCTTCTCTACTGAGTTTGAAGCTTTTCTTCCTTTTTCTCCTTCCTCTTGATCATATTTTGTTGTGTATTTGTTATGTATTTCTTCCTCTTGTGATAAACTATAGGGTTAGGGGATTGATGTATATTGACTTCCTATGAAGCTTTGTTGTTGGATGCTTAAATACAATTGCTTTTCTGATTATTGGAGTAGTTGTTATTGGTTTAACTGGTTTTAGGTGATTGTGATCATTTCACTTAGATGCATTTGGGGTTTGTATTAATGCTAGACATAGCTTGATATAAACATGCCCTTGTAACTTCTACCGTGAATCGGGTTAGTCTAGACATAGATAATCTTGTTTGCGTGGTCATATGAGTTCTTGAACTTAAACTCCGAACCAATTAATTGGACTAAGACATTAGCTAATTATTTTGGCTAGGAAGATTTGCTCACCAAGAAATTGGGTTCAAATATTTTCGTGAACTCGACCAACATTAAATGGAATCTGTGAATGTTTCTAAGCATCCTTTAACGATTCAAAGATTGGTTTGTCTATGAATTAATCGGATTAGGAGTTAAGAAAGTCAATCCCCTACCCGTTGTGTTTTGGCGTAGTTCTTCGTTTGGTGTTTAGTTAATTCCTTGTTGTTAGTTTAGTTTATTTTCGGTTTATCTTTACTTTTTTTTCCTCTGTCCAAATATAACTTGATCTAGTGAAATTGGTAATTGTTAAAGTCAATCCCTGAGGACGATAACTTATTCTCATCACTTTACTACTTGTGCGACCCGATACACTTGTCGGGAAATAGTGCATCACTTGTCAATTCATTTCTCTCATTCTTCCTTTTTTGTGGATACTCCCTTTTGTAACTTATTGAATATTGCAAAGTTGAATAAATGACTTTATTAGGTGTATCTCCAGGTAAGTACAATCATTATTGGTTAATTGTTGTTTTAGATCTCCCAATTTTGTGCATTATTGCTTTCAATTTCTTCTTAATTCCCAGTATTCAAAATTTGTAGATTAAAGTTCTATATCTAGAAAAAAAGGAACATTTTATCTTAGGGTGACTAAAAAAGAAACCACATTAATTTAAGTAAAAAATTATGTAGTACCTGATTTGTCACGACTCTCAAAATGGTACGTGACCAGCACAACTTAGAGACACTCTCTAGTTGTAAGTCTATGCTTTTAGCTCCATATAATACTCATATCACTATAGAATAATCATTCTAAAATGTGAGAGTAATAATATAGCAAAGACTTATCTTATTTAAACATTCCAATTTTATTTAATAAGCTATAATCTCATACAATAAACTTAAAGTACTGTAATAACATAATTATGTACAATAACCACTTCCTCCTAGATGTCCTATTTGACTGCAGAGCTTTCTAGAATTTAAAATTGAAGAAACAACTCTAATTCAAAGAAACACCAACCCTTGGAACAAAGAGGGTTAGGATATTGAACTTCCGCTACTCCTCAGGCGGATGTTTTTCGTTAACCTCAGGATCTGAAAAAAATATATCCACCACAATATAAGATAATAATTTCAATGAATAGATAACGTTACAAGGATAGAAACTTAATTACAGATAATCATCAAGTGATTAACAATACACAAGGTATATGTATAAAATACATAAGTAAAATTTTTCGATCCTTAGCATATAACTGTAATCATATCATACTCATAATCGGCACACGGCCATAGCATATGACCATAATCATATTCGGCACACAGCTATATTCACATTCGGCACACAGCCATCTTCACATTCGGCACATAGCCATATAACCATAATCATATTTGGCACACAACCATATTCATATTCTGCACACAACCATCTTCACGTTCGGCACACATCCATAGCATATGACCATAATCATATTCGGCACACAGCCATATTCATATTAATTGAAATATTCAGTCAAAGATAATAGTAGATATACTCTGAATATGTAAATTACTTGGACTATTCATATAATTAAATAAATATCCAAGTAGGTTAGCTACTCACCTGAAATCCAAGTTACTATATCTTCTTTAAATCTACACAATCGCATTTAATGGATTCAATTAATATAATTCTTTATTACAAATACATATAATCACATAGTCGTACATGTACTATTCAAAAATATGTATAAAAATGTACACGTGTGTGTACTATTCAAAAATACGTATAAATACTATTTATATATAGTTACTATTCATACATACACATACTATTTATACGTATGACTACTATTCATACATTCATGCACTATTTATACGTACAGTTACTATTTACATATACATACATTATTTATACGTACAGTTATTATTCATACATACAGTTATATAAGCCGCATCCATAGAGAATACCTAAAAATATAATCTCTAAAAATTTTAAAGATATAAGAAGAGCATAGTATTCTTACCTTGGATCTAGGCTAAGGAAGAAAGATCTAGAATTTCAGAACCCTAACGTCAGAGTAAGAGAACTTTTGAGGAGAGAAGAGAAGAGAAACTGAAGGTGTGATTAGAAATGAAATGGAAGGACTATTTGCTACTATTCCATCTACCGTTCTCCTATACTATTTCATCTACCGGTTTTCATCTACCAGTTTCGCTTACCAGTTTTTATCTACCAGTCTCATCTACCAGTTTCACTTTTAACTTTTCAGTTTAGTCCATAAGGGATTTTCTCACATAAAACATCACTTGGTTTCCCAATTTCTTCCTACGATCCCTTTAAGCCTAAATCACATCTTATATTTGACAAGATGATTATGTATGTAAACCATACAGTATATGTGAATAGTACCGTATATTATAATAGTAACTGTAGTTTGTGAACACACGTTTATACAAATTATTACGGGTATTACATGATTCAACCCCCTTCTTAATAAGGAACAGATTGTTTGTCTGTCCTTTTATGACTATTGGATCTGCAGATTTAACGAGCATCAAATAAGCCACTTTTATCTCCCTTTTTTTGTTTATTTCTTTTAATTTCCTTTCTTTTCTTCTCTTCTTGTTCTTTCTTCGTTTTTACTTTTTGTTCATCTTGTTTTCATTTGTTCTAAGTGTGGATACTACTTAAAAAGGAAAAGTAGAAAATTACTTTAAACCCTAAAGTTTTAAATTATATAACAATTTAATCCCTCTTAAAAATTTCAATTTAATCCTTCGTATTGTACCTCCTCTTTCTTTCTTTTTCTTCTTTTGTTAATATATACATACATGTATGCATGTATATATATAAATATATATAGCTTTTATTAAAGCACAAGTAGGAAATTTAGATTAAATAACTCAAGCATGTGTATTCTGTGATCCCTACTTTAATCTTTAACTCAATATTATTATTTTAAAATAACTGAACTTTTTTTTTTTTAAAGAATGATCCATCGGCGGACGATCATGTTCATCAGCAAACAGGACCAAACCCAAATGTAAATAATTGGTGTCTAACTAACTCCCTTTCGTTGGGTCCTAACCCCAATTTTTTATGAAAAAAGAAAAGTCATAAAAGAAAATCTAATTTTTGACCTCATATATAGAAAGAGATAAAGAAATAAAATAATAGAGAAACAAGTGATGTGACAAATTTCTAATATTTAAATAAATTAAAATAAGAGAAAATATTGATATATTGTCATAAAAAATCCTATTACCTACAAGGAAGAAGATGGGTACAGATGATGACAATGGCAATATATCAGAGTGATCCTGTCTTAATCTTGGTCAGTGCGGGAATGCACTTCTCACACAATTCAGATAACCGATAAAATCAATCGGTCAAAATAGAAACAAGATTAAAAAAAAAAAGTAAAGCAATACATATCTTATTAAAAAAATAATCTAAAGCTATACAAAATCCACATTTATAAAAATGATAAAACATGACAACACGCTTTTTTTTTTTTCTTGCTTTTCCTCTATGAAAGAACTTTAACAACACAGGTTTTTAATATTTGATTTAAAGAAAAATTCGTAAATATGAAAATGTGAGTCGTAAATTCTCATTGGACAAAAATTTAATCAAGAGAAACAAACAACCACTGAGGCGCTGGACGGCTGGAGTCAAACTAGTGTTTATTAATTAAAGGAAGAAGAAAGCAAAAGGTCATATCAGATTTTAAATACTAACAAACTGATAACAGCAAGATCCTCTCTCTGATTCGTCCATGGGGGAATCAACCATGTGGTTGAAGAAAAGTAAACAAAAATGAATTTTCTTTTATTGGGTCTTCTTCAATGAATAGTGTTAAAAATACAATTTAACCAACTTAGAGAAATAAGTGTAATTTACCCGTAAAAATAAATATAAAAATGCTTAATGTATTTATACTTTATAGTCACTCGTAGCTCTGGAAGAACTGAGGAAGCATGGCTCTGCAATCAATAATGAAGCAGCAGCTGCCATTTGAGCTAAACCCAAACTTTTACCTCTCTCTCTTTTGCTTCATCATCGCCATCTTCGTCTTCAAGCTCACAAGAAACAGAAGCAAACTTAATGTGCCTCCATCACCACCTAAGCTTCCATTGATTGGCAATCTTCATCAGCTTGGCACTCTGCCTCACCAAACTTTCCGGTCCCTCTCACACAAATATGGCCCTCTCATGTTACTTCACTTAGGCCAAACTCCAACCCTTGTGGTTTCATCCGCAGATTTCGCCAGAGAAATAGTCAAATCCCACGACATCGTTTTCTCTGACCGACCCCAAACCTTAGCTGCCAAAATCCTTTTCTACGAATTCAGGGATCTGGGTTTTACACCCTATGGCGAAGCTTGGAGACAGAAAAGAAAAATATGTGTTGTTGAACTTCTCAGCCTCAAGAGAGTTCAGTCTTTTCAATACATTAGAGAAGAGGAAGCTGCAGCTTTGGTTAACAAAATCCGTGAAGCATGCAAAAAGAATGAAGAGTGCTCTGTGAATTTGAGTCAGATGCTAATTGCAGCTTCAAACGACATAGTTTCAAGATGTGTTCTTGGGCAGAAGTATGATAGAGGAGTTGGTAAAAGTAGTTTGGGAGATGTAGCGAGGAAAGTGATGATTCACATGGCAGCTTTCAGTTTTGGGAATTTCTTCCCTTCATTGGGGTGGATGGATCATGTCACAGGGCTAATTCCAAGAATAAAGGCTACTTTTCAAGAATTGGATACTTTCTTTGATGAAGTGATTGCACAGCGGAAGATGGCAGGAAGGAATCATGATGAGCAATCAGAGAAGAAAGACTTTGTGGATATTATCCTCCAACTTCAAGACAAGGGCACGCTTGACACTGAGCTTACCCATGAAGACCTCAAAGCGATGATTGTGGTATGGTATCTCTCTCTTTCCCATTCTCAACAACATATTCAATCTAGTTGACTAACACACCCAGAAAAGGAGTTTAAACATTTTTCGTTTCTACAGGATATGTTTGTGGGAGGAAGTGACACTACTTCAACAGCTTTGGAATGGGCTTTTGCAGAGCTTATGAAGAATCCAGAAACAATGAAGAAAGCCCAAGACGAGGTAAGAAGAGTGGTAGGGTATAAATCAAGAATACATGAAAATGATGTGAGGCAAATGAAGTACTTGCAATGTGTAGTGAAAGAAACTTTAAGATTGCATCCGCCAGTTCCTCTTCTGGTTCCAAGAGAAACAAGCTCAGGAGTGAAACTAAGAGAGTATGACATTCCCCCCAAAACAAGCGTATTTATTAATGCATGGGCTATCCAGAGGGACCCTGAACTTTGGGAAAGGCCAGAAGAGTTCGTTCCAGAGAGATTTGAAAACAACGAGATTGATTTCAGAGGCCAAGACTATCAATTCATCCCGTTCGGAATTGGGAGAAGGGGATGCCCTGGAATGTCATTTGGGGTTGCATCTGTTGAGTATTTGCTTGCTAATCTTCTATATTGGTTCGACTGGAAGCTGCCTACAACTTGTATATCTGCACAAGATATAGATATGAGTGAGACAAACGGACTTACTGTCAATAAGAAAGTACCAGTTCATGTTGAACCAATACCATACTCAGTTGTTTCAAAGGTTTGATAGCCCAATTCATGATTTGTCTTTCAAATGTTGTTTCACTTTGTTGTTGTAATTTGGTGCTGAATATGCTAGTAAGTTGTGTTTGTATTTTAAATTTTCAACTAAGGCTCTGTATAAATATGAATTGTTGTCATAATTCGATGTCGTGTTATTTGTTTATGGGCTTTGTTGCTGTGGAAATGAATGTTATATTTGTTGTTAAATTTATTCAAAATTAACCACTCTTGTTGGAAAAAGCATTCAGAGATTGCAAAAAATTCAATTTTTAATATTAGGCAGTGCAGGTGCTAAAATGTGTCTTCCAAAAATAATATTGTACAGAAAGCTATACCCGACCCACCCAATCCGGTGGCCTATTCTTAAGATGTGTTATCAATAACAAAGTCATGTATTTTAATCTTGTAGGACAATTTCACACATTTGAATTACTACTAACTGGGCCCCATCGTTGGTTGTCGCCAGTTGCTGATCCCCGTCGCATTATATATTTTGAGAACGAATTTAGTGTTTGTCCTATAAGGATAGACATCATACTTAATTTTATTTGGACCGTTAAATTTTAAATCTAATAGTTCACATTTTAAATATTAGTTTTAGTATTTTTTTAAAAGGACATTGAAATTTAAACTGTTAGATCTGAAATTTAACGATCTAGATAAAGATAAATATAATGCTTGTTCTTATAAGACAAGCACTGGATCCATTCTTTGATTTCCTAATATAGGCTAGAGGTCATTAAAAAGACTATATTAATTTCTCATGTAATCTAGAGATTGGTATTGGGAATAAAAAAGAGTAAGAACAAGAAGAATATAAGACGCGTTTGATGTATTTTTTGCTAAAAGGAAGACAAAATTTCTTCTCAAATTTTTCTTTCCTACGTTTGGTTTTACACAACTATAGTAGAGGGATAGAAAATTGGTTTTTATTTTCCACTTTAATTGTACAAATTTTTTTCTCTTCGAAGTTCGATGGAAAACCAGTTGATGGAAAGGAAGAGGAAGGTGGGATGCCGAATTTGCCTTGATGTGCTTCTTCTTTGTTTCTTCTATTCCTTTTGGTCTTTGCTCCTACATCATTGTGTTTGCTTCTATGCTCTTTCGCCAGATAGAGAAAGATAGAACATAGGGAGACAAGACCAACGAGCAGAGATTGAAAACTGAGCAGAGGGAGATGAGATTGATGAGCCTAGACTAAGAACAATGCAGAAGGAGACGAGCTGAGATTTTGAGAGATCGAGAATGCACGCAGAAAGAGAGAGAGAGAGAGAGATGTGACGAAAAAAAAAGAGACTGTGAGTCTGCTTTTTTTTTTTTTTTCTTTTGAAAAGATAATTTTAATTCAAGGGTATTCAAGTCAAATTACTCCATATATTTTCTTTCATTTCTCTTAATAAATACATATCAAACAAAACAATACTTTTTTTTATTCCTCTTTATCCCATACCAAGTAATTTTTTTATTTTTTATTTTTTCTCTCTCCTTGTTCATTTCTCTTTTGCTTTTCATCAAAATTCTTTTGTACATATCAAACGGACTCATAAAATACAAAGTACAATATACTTTGCCGCTTAACGAATGATAAATTAAAAGTAACTTAAAAGGTTTTGACTTGAAATTTACATTTCATGGTATGCTCTACCGAATAATTAATGTAATTAAGCTATGGCATAGAATTCAAGTACGTGCACGCCAAATCTTGTAGCAGATGAAGAACATGTAGAACATGCTCGTGACGTACCACAATGAGCCGTGTCTGAAAGTGATTTAAGTGATGGTCTAATACGAGCAATGTGCATAGTTTAGCATTCCTAGATTAAAATAATTTTAATCATTTAATGAGTAAATTAAAATGACTTATTATTATAAAAATTGAATAAATAATCTATTAAATACTAATTCAATAATTTATTCATAAAAAATGACTAGATCAATAATTTAATCTTTAATATATATATATATATATATGAATATATTATTTAGTTCTTAAAAGTTTAATTTTGCATCATTACTTCTTAAATGTTATAAACTCATAAAATATCATTATTGAATAATGTAAAATTTGTTTGCACTTAGTGAAAGTATGAATCTGATTTATTTATATTTCAAGCCATTAAGTATGTTTGTTTTTTTTATCTTTATTAAATGCTTAATAACTCTGAATACATATTAATTATTCAATCAGATCTTATAAAAAAATTTAAATAATTTTAAAAAAATTAATTGCTCTTGATATATTTTTTACTAATATATATTTAATATATAGAGATGTTAAGAAAACAATAGTCTTAATTATTTAGTATTTAAATTTAGAAGTAATATATTAATATTAAAAAATATATTTAGATTTAAACATCTTCATCTTTTAAAAAAGAAAATATCCCCTTAATTTTTTAAAAATAAATAAATAAATAGTTTAATTTTATGCAAAAACTAATTTGTATGGAGTCTGTTAAAAAAAGTAATTCCTTTTAACTTTAGAGAGTAATTTTTATATTTACAAAAATAAATTATTACTAAACGCATAAATCAACTGATAAGAAGTTGTCCAATTTAACCAGTCGATTTTAAATATGTTGGGAAAAACGGCAGTGTGCGTGGTGGTTGTATAATTAAAACAATACCCACAAACCCAGGATAATTTCCAAACCAAAAATGGACAAAAATAATATCAAAGATTTTAGCGTGGAAAACCTAAATTAGGTAAAAACTATGAGACCCGTAAGCCGCTTAAATCTTCCACTATAACAATAATGAGAATACAATCTTCACCATTAGGTGGACCTCTCACTCACAAAAAATACTACAACAGTATTTCTTCAATTTGTGGACAATAACCCTCACAAATTAGACTCACTATTTTTTCTCTAAAAAACTTTCTGAGTCATTTTCTCTATTTTTCTTCTCACTCTTTCTCTCTCAAAGTGAGGCTTTTTGGAATTGATGAAGGGATGGAGAGAAATGGCTCTTATTTATAGAGCCATTTTGCCTTAAGATATATCCCCCCTGTCGATGGCTGCTTGTAAATTTTCTTCACGTGTCTCCAGTTCACGCAGCCTCCAATTTTCAATGCGGTGCCTAACCCTTTTGTCATCTTTTGACTTTGGAGTAAATTACAAAATTTGGTTGCAACTTTAGTTAAATTGTAACTTTTAATATTATAAGTCATGGGCCCTACTTGTAAAGGGACCCACCTTTCAATTCTCCCCCTCCCGACCTAAGTGGGGGGTTCCACCAATCTTGCAGCTGATCGACAGTATTCAAACTTGCTTTTTGGAAGAGTCTTAGGCAACATATCAGATCCATTTTCATCTGTATGGAGCTTTTCAAGCTGTAGTAGCTTCTTGTCCAATGCAACTCTGATCCAGTGATATCTCATATCAATGTGCTTTGATCTTGAGTGAAAGGAGGCATTCTTTCCAAGGTGAATTGTACTTTGATTATCACAAAATAGTTCATACTTTTCTTGGCAGAAGTAAGTTCATTTAAGAACCTTTTCATCCATAGTAACTCCTTACTGGCTTCAGTTACTGCGATGAATTCTGCTTCAGTAGTGGACAGTGCAACACACTCCTGTAACTTTGACTGCCATGACACAGCTCCCCCTAAAAAAGTAATCAGGTAGCCTGAAGTATATTTTCTCGAATCTATGTTGCCGACCATATCTACATCTGTGTATCCAACTAACATAGGTTTGGTATCTCCAAAACATAAGCATATTTTGGAAGTACCCCGAAAATACCTAAATATCCACTTTACTGCAGCCCAATGTTCCTTTCCAGGTTTTGAAAGGAATCTACTCACTACTCCAACTGCATGAGCAATATCCGGCCGTGTGCACACCATGACATACATTAAACTTCTAACTGCTGAAGCATATGGAACCTTGTCCATCTCTTCCTTTTCTTCATATGTGGAAGGGAACTACTTAGAACTTAGCTTAAAGTGATTAGTAAGAGGACAACTAACCGCTTTAGCTTTGTCCATATTAAACCTTTGAAGTACTTTCTCTATATACTTCTCTTGTAACAACCATAATTTCTTGGCGCTTCTGTCTCTAGTTATCTTCATGCCAAGAATGTGTTTTGCTGGCCCTAAGTCTTTCATAGCAAAAAACTTGCTCAACTGCTTCTTTAAGTCATCAATTCTAGAAATATTTTGGCCAACAATCAACATGCCATCCACATAGAGCAATAAAATAATGAAATCATCATCAGAGAATTTCTGCACGAACACACAGTAATCTGAAGTAGTCTTCTTGTAACCGTGCTCCCCTATAACTGACTCAAACTTCTTATACCACTGTCTTGGTGCTTGCTTCAAGCCATATAGGCTTTTCTTCAGCTTGCAAATATAGTCCTCTTTTTCTTTTTGCTTGAAACCCTCTGGCTGCTCCATGTATATCTCTTCCTCCAAATCACCATGAAGGAATGCAGTTTTGACATCCATTTGCTCAACCTCAAGGTCAAGACTTGCTGCTAACCCTAGCACTGTTCGAATGGATGTCATTTTCACCACTGGTGAAAATATCTCATCAAAGTCAATCCTTTTTCTTTGGCTGAATCCCTTGACAACCAATCTGGATTTGAATCTTGGATGGGAACTGTTCTCTTCATGTTTAATGCTGAACACTCATTTATTTTTCAAAGCCTTCTTGCCTTTTGGCAGCTTCACCAGTTCAAAATTCTTATTCTCATGCAATGATTGAAAGTAATGGTTGGAACCCAAGAGGGGGGGTGAATTGGGTTTTATAAATTTTTCACAAGAATTATTGGAAGTTAAAATGATTTTCTGTAAAAGTACAATGCTTAGGATAATAAATACAATACAGAAAATTAATGTGCTGTCAAGATAAATAATTATAAAGATCAAGGAATTAAAGAATAGATATCAATATGCACAAATTAAAGAGTAAGGGATAGAGAAAGCAAACTCAGAGATTTATACTGGTTCGGCTAATCCAAGCCTACATCCAGTCCTCAAGAGACCACTTGAGTATTTCCACTATAATTGCAAGTTTAATCCGGGTACTTGCAAACCACTACAACCACGCAAATTCGATCCGGGTATTTGCGAAACCACAATGAAGAATTTATGAATCCGGGCTCCTCCTTAACCCAAAGCAAGTTCTTCCAACACCGGTACTTGCGAACCTCAACTCAGAATAATATATGTGTTGATCAAAATCAACAATACAAAGAAACTCTCTCTAAAGAGTAGATGAAAATAAATGAAGCTCTAATAACTCTAATGATAGAGAATATGCAAGATTTGGCTCAAGAATGCTTTCCTTTCTCTCAAAGATGATAGAAGAAGTTAATATCACATTGTAGGACTTTGTTCTTGCTCAAAATCGTGTATCTAAGGTCATATATATAAGATTTTACAAAACTAGCCGTTATATAGCCGTTATATAGCCGTTACAGCACTTATAGTGCAGTCCAGATTTTGAGCTTTCTTTAAAAATTCATAACTCCCTCATTTGAACTCCGTTTTAAACAAATAATATACCGTTGGAAAGCTCTTGGAGTCTAGTTTCAAATGAGACAAGTTTTACTCAAAAATTATTTTTCTTTTAAAAGATATAATCAAAATACTGACTATAGGTCAAAACAGAATAATCAACTTTCAGTTTTTCAAACTATATTTTAAATAGTCATATATTTCTCATTTGGACTCCGTTTTCAATAAATAATATACCTTTGGAAAGCTCTTTGAGTCTACTATCAAATGAGATTAAGATACTTGAAAAAATGATTTTTTGTTTATGAGATATGATATAAAGAGTGACCAAAGGTCAAAAACTAACTTTTGTAAAATTTCATATCTCACTATCTTTTTGTTCAAAATAATTGAGCCAATGTATGCAAATCTAAATCATTGAGTTGCACAAGTATACTAGCCTATATAAAATATACCTAATGTAAACACATAGGCTATCTTGATGCATCCAAGCTTCCAAGACTTCAAATCTTCTAATTCTTCATTTCTTGGAGCTTCATCCTTGCATGTTGTTTTCCTTGAGTGAAGCATGATATTGCTTTTCCTTGTTCTTCAATACAATGCTCACTCTTCTTCTTTTGAACCATCCTATAAAATATATCTTACTTGCAAACCCAATGGTTAGTTTAATAGCATGATTCAATATATGCAACATACATTAAATAATATAATCATGCTTAAGTACTTGTAGCATATATATGATAATTAATCTTTATATATATCAATGCTACTATTCAAATACATTTGTCATCATCAAAACTTATGGCATATAGCCTTAGGGTCAACAATCTCCCCCTTTTTGATGATGACAAATCACCACAGAAAAATATGTATCACAAGATAATGAATGCAATGTTATAAGCACGTATACATATTTTTCTATTGTTTCTTCTCCCCCTATTTGACATCAACAAAAAGGTGTAAGGAACACAATATATAGAAGTTAAAGCACATACCTTCTTTAAGTCAGGATGTGAGAAGATGTCAATATAGTATGGGGTAAGGATACATCAAAACTTATCATTGATTTCATTGACATGTAAAAAGAAAATTTTAGAAAAATTTTTCTCATGTCAAATGAAATGAGCCAAAAGATAAAACTTGAAAGAGTTTTAGGCTTCCCCTTAAACCTTGCATAATTTGAAAAAGAATAATGAATAATGAATATCCAATTTTTCAAGATATATTCTTTTTCAAAAAAAATACATTCAAGTGAGACAAAGCTCCCCCTGAATTTCATAACATTTTTCCTTTGAAAAAGATTGTCCAAATCATTATAAAGGAAATTCAGTTTTTTTTTTATTGCAGAATTTTGAAGTAAGATTTTTGAAGAAATTTCTGCAATATTTTCATTGAAAATGATTTCTGCTTGTTTATGAAGAGGCATTTTTAGTAAATAGCAGAAAAATTAAACTCTTTGAAATAAAAAAAAAACATCATTTGCTGTCATATGATAGAAATATTTACAGCACACAGCAGAAGTATGATATATGGATTAGCAAAGCATGATATAAACAAGAATATTAATCATAATCCATAAATCGAATAATAATATTTTTCAAGATTTCTGAAAAACAATTTCTGCATATATGCATAAAATTATTTCAACATATAGCAAAAGTGATTTAAAATAAGGATACTCAAATCCTTTTCTTTTCAAAACAGATAATGCTTCAATATGGCAAAGCAATTTCAGCATTATGGAAGCAATTCAAGAGATTCACGATATTTTTCTAAAACATTTTGCTTCGAAGGAATTTAGAAACGTTTCATCTAAGGAAGCAATATATATGGATTAGTGTAATAAGATATATTCAAGCATATAGTTCATAATCCATATATGAAACATCAATATTTTTCATCCCTTTTGTTATCTACAACAAAAGAGATCTTTAAAATCTTTTCTTTTTCAAAAAGAATGTTGCTTCATATGATAAAACATATTAACATAACAGAAGCATTTTTAAAGTCCTTTTTCAAAACAAATTTGCTTCATAAAGGATAAGATAAATTTCAGCACAAAGGAAGCAATTTATATACCCATTCAAAATGAATTTATATATGTATCTTGAGGATGAGTACATGTAAAAATTTTGACAGCTCATTTTGTATGAGTGCATGTGGAATCATGAAATATTATTCTTAGCCATAGCCTTCGCTCATGATGCATGAATAGCATACACAACATATGTTCTTAGATACATATAATCACAGCATGATGTAATCATGTATGCTCTCAAGAACAACACAACAAAGCAGAGTGATACGGTTCTGAATATCACCATTTTATTAATCCTTAAAATTTCTAATCAAAACAAATTAAATCAGCCGCAAATCCACCGAAAATTGACTTTCGTGGTTTTGCCATTAATGTGACGCGTTATTGGTGTGCATGTGTACCCTAGACTTCTAGCTTCCAACTTGCAGAAATCCATAGGATGAGCGTGTAGGGGTGCGGCGAAGAGATATCTTCGTTGGCTCTAAGTCACAATTTTCTCTCTATAAAGACTCCCCCAGAATTCTCAATTACCACACTACAAAGAGTATTCATCTCTGAGCCTATAACTTTCTGACATTCCTCTCTCTTCATACTCCTACAAAAATTTCTGAATTTTCCAAACCATGGTAGCAAGAAAGTTCATTGATCTCACAGTAGAGGCCAGGGAGGAAGAGCTCGACTTAAACTTGAGTCTAGGCAAGGACAAGGGCAAAAGACCTTTGGAAGGATCTCAAGAGAACCGAAAGAAGAAGATGAAGATCGAAGAGGCAGAGGAGATTAGTACAGGCCATACGTCAGAAGACAAAATTGCTTGTCTGGAGCAGGAGGTGAAGAAACTCAAGAAGATGATAGAGGACCAGGAGAAGTTAGCTAAACGCAACAATGCGGCACTAACTTCAAGAATAGATAGGTTCTTCTATTGGTCTACCCAATGCTTCTGCAATCAACAACAAAGAAGTGTTGATTGTATGAATGGGATTTACACTACCCTCTGTGACATTGTTCAGTCTCTTGCTCCGAGGAATGGCCGAGGGGTGATGATTCAATACAACCTACCTAATCCGAGACCACCTCGCCTGTAGATTGCTCATCCATGAGCAAACCTTCCCTTTTTTTTTAATGCAATGTAATCCTTTGGTTTGTTTGTTTTTTTTTTATTTTAATGCAAGTGGTTTCTTTCAGATGACGGTACTTAAAAAAAATTATAATAATAAAGAAAGATAAAGAAAATCAGCCGCACAAATTTTGTATAATAGAAGGATATATATATTTTGAAAAATATATATCCATTTTAAAGATAGAAAGAATTTTCTGACATGGATATATATATCATCATTTCAAAGCAAAAGCAAGTTACATACTTACTCAAGATAAAACATATTATAATCAGAGTATGTAGTAACATAATTGAGGTAATATGGATTAATAAGATATAATCAGATATAAACTATAATCCATAAACAATGGTTCATAAGTTACAGCTTATGTAAAAGAGATGATATGTATAATGCTCAAACCATAATGTATTAAAAAAAATAATTTAAGTATTTAACATATTTTTATATGTCATGTTGTGATCAAGTATGTAAGATGTCAGAAAACAATATGTCATTGCAATGAAAGTATGACAGTAAAAAAAAAATTTGCCAGAATGTTCAATTGAGATCAAGGAGTATCATTCAATTAAATAATGAAGAAGTAAAGGATAGAGATACTCATCAATTTTGGCAAACTTTTGTTGCTTCTTGAAGTTCCTCTTCAAGATTTTGATATCCTTGTTTTGCTCATTGCTCTTCTTTTGATCCTGTCTTCTTGCAATTTTAATGATCTTAATTGATTGATTATTTGCAACATCCTCTTTACTTAGCGTCTAGCGTTGGCATCTAGCGTGAGACGTTGGTTTACAGATTGACATATATAAGCCTTGCTGGTCAACCACTGATGAGCTAGCAGGTCGACCAACCAACTGCAAGACACTTTTAGTGGAGTACTTTGATTCTCAAATTAGTGATGTTCAAATAAATCTCGAGCACTAGGAGCAACATTATGTTCAAGATATACCATATTAATAAAAGTGCTATGCTTCCATGAAATGCAATTTTGCAATAAATTTGATTTTATTGAAAATATTTGAATAAGATTACAATAAGGATAAATACTATAGGCAAGAGTAATCTTATTATTGTGAAAGCAAGAGAAATATGCATGTGATGGATGAAAGTTTTCATGATGTGGCAAAAAGGAGAGTTTGAGCAGTATTTAGAAGAAAGATATTGGTTCAAAACAAAATTTGAATCTATAGGTCACACACATAAGAATTGTTTTCAGATATAGCATGCATGAATATCAAGGATAGATGTAAGACATATTAGACAACAGACAAAAGCATTAGAGAGCAGTAAACATATCAGTCAAAATTCTTACAATGCATTCCAGCTTATATGTTTACTTATCCATTGCCTCCTTTTGATGCAAGAGAGTGGAGTTTGAATGATGTAGCCATTGAAAAGTCATTTCCGCTCCTTGCTTCGAGGCAAATCTACAAATTATTCATTTATCTTTGGTACCCAAATTTCTTTGGGTTTGCTTGGGTCATGAGTTCCTTTTTGAACCCATTTCATTTTTACTCCATGAACAAGATTTTTCTTATAAAAACAGGAGTAAGACTTGTGTCCTTTCAGTCCACAATAAAAACAAGTGCAAGGTGGACTTTTGGACATTTTTGTAGGAACAAAGTAGTTTTCGAAATATTTCTGATTTGACTTGTTAAGAACAAAACCAATTTTGTTAAAGCTACTACTTTGTTTCTCAACAGAAGAGTTTTGAATTTCTCTACCTTGAGAAAGTTTTTTAAGTGTGTTTTTAAGATCCTTATTCTCCTTTTTCAAGGAATCACACTTGGTACAAAAGTAATTTTTGTTGGTAGAGATATTTGCCTTTAAAATCAAATTCTCTTCTTGCAAAGTTCTGTTTTGATTTTCAAAAACAAAATTCTCTTCCTTGGAAATAGAAAATTCGTTTTTCAATGTTTCCAACTCATTTTCAAGAGAAGAGTTTTTCTGTTTTGAAATATTTAGTTTCTTTGCAAGTATAAGAGATTCTTCATGTAAATCATCAAAGGCATCTTGTAATTCTTCAAAAGAGTAGTCAAATGAATTTACCTCATCTTTATCTCTGGCCACAAGATAAGTGTTGGCTTCTTCATTTGTGTTCTCCTCATCGGAATTGCTATTTCCCCAAATAGAAGATAGGTAAACTTTCTTTGATGATTCAATTTTTGGTTGTGGTTTCTCTTTTTCTCCTTTTTGTTTTTCTTCTATCTCCTTGGTGATTTGAGATTTTCCTGTAAGTTCAACACCAAGAGCTTGCAATTGATTAAGCACAAGTCGTATCTCATTAATGGTTTCACAATTTTTCATTTGAGCGATATCAAGTTCATTAATGAGATTTCTAGACTTTAATTCCATTGCAACAAGATCTTCCTCATATGCAACTTCTAAAGTTTCCCACATTTCCTTAGCAGTTGCACAATTGGAAATTCTGAAAAATTCATCTTGACTCAATGCACAAGAAATAATCAATTTTGCCTTAGCATTGAGTTGCACTAAACTTCTTTCAGTATCATTCCATTCACTCTTGGGTTTTGGAATGTATTTTCCTTGTTCTTCCTTGACAGGCATATAAAAACCATTTTCTATAATTTTCCAGAGTTTATGGTCTACTTAAATTAAAAAAATTTTCATTTCATACTTCCAATATTGAAAATGATTAGCATCAAAAATTGGAGGTTCTGTGAAAGAATAATTTTCAGACATAAACCACTCACTAGATCCAACCATATTTACTCTTAGACGGTTAAGTCTTAAATCAAGAGCCCAAGCTCTGATACCAATTGAAAGTAATGGTTGGAACCCAAGAGGGGGGGTGAATTGGGTTTTATAAATTTTTCACAAGAATTAATTGGAAGTTAAAATGATTTTCTGTAAAAGTACAATGCTTAGGATAATAAATACAATACAGAAAATCAATGTGCTGTCAAGATAAATAATTATAAAGATCAAGAAATTAAAGAATAGATATCAATATGCACAAATTAAAGAGTAAGGGATAGAGAAAGCAAACTCAGAGATTTATACTGGTTCGGCTAATCCAAGCCTACATCCAGTCCTCAAGAGACCACTTGAGTATTTCCACTATAATTGCAAGTTTAATCCGGGTACTTGCAAACCACTACAACCACGCAAATTTGATCCGGGTATTTGCGAAACTACAATGAAGAATTTATGAATCCGGGCTCCTCCTTAACCCAAAGCAAGTTCTTCCAACACCGGTACTTGCGAACCTCAACTCAGAATAATATATGTGTTGATCAAAATCAACAATACAAAGAAACTCTCTCTAAAGAGTAGATGAAAATAAATGAAGCTCTAATAACTCTAATGATAGAGAATATGCAAGATTTGGCTCAAGAATGCTTTCCTTTCTCTCAAAGATGATAGAAGAAGTTAATATCACATTGTAGGACTTTGTTCTTGCTCAAAATCGTGTATCTAAGGTCATATATATAAGATTTTACAAAACTAGCCGTTATATAGCCGTTATATAGCCGTTACAGCACTTATAGTGCAGTCCAGATTTTGAGCTTTCTTTAAAAATTCATAACTCCCTCATTTGAACTCAATTTTAAACAAATAATATACCGTTGGAAAGCTCTTGGAGTCTAGTTTCAAATGAGATAAGTTTTACTCAAAAATTATTTTTCTTTTAAAAGATATAATCAAAATACTGACTATAGGTCAAAACAGAATAATCAACTTTCAGTTTTTCAAACTATATTTTAAATAGTCATATATTTCTCATTTGGACTCCGTTTTCAATAAATAATATACCTTTGGAAAGCTCTTTGAGTCTACTATCAAATGAGATTAAGATACTTGAAAAAATGATTTTTCGTTTATGAGATATGATATAAAGAGTGACCAAAGGTCAAAAACTAACTTTTGTAAAATTTCATATCTCACTATCTTTTTGTTCAAAATAATTGAGCCAATGTATGCAAATCTAAATCATTGAGTTGCACAAGTATACTAGCCTATATAAAATATACCTAATGTAAACACATAGGCTATCTTGATGCATCCAAGCTTCCAAGACTTCAAATCTTCTAATTCTTCATTTCTTGGAGCTTCATCCTTGCATGTTGTTTTCCTTGAGTGAAGCATGATATTGCTTTTCCTTGTTCTTCAATACAATGCTCACTCTTCTTCTTTTGAACCATCCTATAAAATATATCTTACTTGCAAACCCAATGGTTAGTTTAATAGCATGATTCAATATATGCAACATACATATTAAATAATATAATCATGCTTAAGTACTTGTAGCATATATATGATAATTAATCTTTATATATATCAATGCTACTATTCAAATACATTTGTCATCATCAAAACTTATGGCATATAGCCTTAGGGTCAACAATGATTTCATCTCATCTTGCATGGCCTCAATCCCTTCTTCTTGTGTTCATCATCTATTGCTTCTTCAAAGCTTTTTGGTTCTCCCCCGTCAGTTAATAACACATACTGATTTGTAAGGTATCTAGTAGAGGGTTATTGAACTCTAGTAGATCTTCTCAATTTTGGAGAACCTATTGGAACTGGTGGTTGATCATGAACACCATCATCATCATTAGAATCTTCTGATGGAATATCAATGGGAGCGTCTGGATCACCTGTCTCAGGCTAATCATTTTGTATTTCATCTCCAACTTGTCTTGGCACCAGTGTTAGAGGAATAACTTCCGAACCAGTTGAATCACCATCGGTTTTAGAAATATCTTTAATGGTCTGATTCTCAATGAACACAGTATCACGACTCTTGACTAGTTTCTTCTCCACTGGATCATAAAATCTGTAGCCAAACTGATCTTGATCATATCCAATGAACACACATTGTCATGTCTTAGTCTCAAGTTTGAACCTTTCATCCTTTGGAATATGTACAAAGGCTTTGCACCCAAACACTCGCAGATGGTTGTAGGAAACGTCTTTTCCTGACCATACTTTTTCTGGAACATCTAGCTTTAAAGGGACACAAGGTGAGTGATTCAGCACATGTACTGCTATTAGTAAAGCCTCACCCCAAAATTTCTTTGGTAATCTTGCATGAGAGACAAAACATCTGACTCTCTCCATCAAAGTTCTATTTATCCTCTCAGCCAGGTTATTCAGCTACGGTGTTTTTGGAGGCGTTGTCTGATGCCGAATACCATACTCTTTACAGTAGGCATCAAAAGGTCCAATGTATTCTCCACCGTTATCTGTCCGGATGCATTTTAGCTTTTTCCCAATTTCTCTTTCAACTGAGGCATGAAACTCTTTAAAGACACTCAGCACTTGATCCTTTGTATTTAAAGTGTATGCCCATATCTTCCTTGAATGGTCATCAATGAAAGTCACAAAGTACTGAGTACCACCAGGTGACTTTAACATTGGTCCACATAAATCTGAGTGTACCAAATCAAGTACATTCGCCATTCTAGAAGGAGGGTGGCTTTTGAACGTAGCTCTATTTTACTTTACTGCCAGACAATTATCACATTTCTTTAAATGAACTTGATCCAAACCAGGTAGGGCATTCTTCTTTGTTAAATGGATCATGCTCTTCTTGCTCATGTGACCAAGACATTTGTACCATAGCTCAATGTTAGTCGATTTGGCAAGTGTACCAATCGCTCAAGTAATATAGTGAATTAAGAGTAAAAGTATCGTTCCCACGAGGACTAAGTGACTAAGTACCCAAGAAATTTAAATGAATTATTTAGACGAAGCAATTAGATTGAAGACAGCTCTACTGAAAAACTGACAATTAAAGCAAGCTATGACAATAAATTCAGCAGCAAAAATCAACACAGTAAAAACTAAAAATGACTCTATAGTAAAAAAGAACGAAAGAAAAAGAAAACAAAACAAAACAAGATAAGGCGTCTAAGCTAACCCTTTAAATTTCTTCGAATATTAGCACAAATCTTAGTCCCCGGCAACGGCGCCAAAAACTTGTTAGACGATTTGGCAAGCGCACCAATCGCACAAGTAATATAGTGATTTAAGAGTAAAAGTATCGTTCCCACGAGGACTAAACGACTAAGTACCCAAGAAATTTAATTGAATTAGTTGGACGAAACAATTGGATTGAAGATAGCTTTAGCCAATGAATGATAAAATAAAATCAATAACAGTAAATATTTATGAGTTTTCTTTTAATAACAGTAAACAATGCAAAAACTGATGAAATAGTCTAATTAAAGCCTAGGGTCACTAATCCCTCTCCTCTATCTTAGAAATTACAAAACCCCTCTCACGTACTCGCAACTTATTCAACCCTATAAGTTAATCCTAGGTTATTCTAATAACTTAAAAGAATCCTCCCGAATCTCAATTAAGTTACTCAACTCCTACGCAATTCCTTGTGTGGGCTAAGCCTAATACAACCAACCTAGCTTTAATTAAATGAGATTAATTAACATTCCTATTAGCTAACAAGCGAAAACACTTAGTAAGGTTAACGCACTCGTCCTTCCTATTCAGTGGTCTACTCTCACCTCCCTCTCCCGAGTTCGAAGACAGCAACAAGCATACATATAGATTGATCAAGTCCATATAATGCAACAATAAAATGGATAGAAAGACTTATATTAATTGAAATAAGGTTGCAAATACATGAAAGAATGTAAAATCTATTCAAGAGTCAAGTTCATAGTAACCCTAGATAGAAAATCTAGCTACTCATAGAAAATAAACAACAGAAAGCAGAAAAAGGGATAAAGATGGCCATGAATCTGATGTGGGATGATGGATTGAGCTCCCCAAGCCTTGAAAATCAGGTTCCCCTTGCTCTTCTCAGCCAAAACGGCCCTTCCCTGTCTCCCTCGGATCAGAATCTCCTTTGAAAATAACCTAGGAAGCTATTTAAAGCCTTTATGAAAAAGCTGACTTTTTGGTTCCGCCGCTGCAGTGGTACGAATTCACCGCTGTAGCGGGATAATGCAGATTCAATTGTGCTGATTTTGGGCTCCACTGCTGCAGCGGTAATATTTCACCGCTGCAACGGTGGAAGGCAGAAAAACATAAACTACGAAAATCATCAGCGCATCGCTGAGGGAAGCAGCGGATGAACTACCGCTACAGTGGTAAGAACTCACCGCTGCAGCGGTGAGTGGCAGAAACATGACATTAGCAAGGATTTCCATTCTTTGCTTCTTTGGCTTCTTTACTCAGCAACTTTAAGGCTTCATTTCCTCAATTGACTCCCAACTTTTGACCTTGCATAGGATTCACAAAAATACACAAATCAATAGTAAAAATTGGGATTTAAGATAAGAAATATGCAACAAGCCTTTAGAGTTCAAATGGTGATTAAGAGAACAAAAATTATTTTAGAGTAAACATGTTTAGGTAAATTGAAGGTAAAATCATTAAATAAAAAGTACCAAGTTAGTGTTAACTTGAGAACTTAACACTCAACTGTACTATCATTCTCTGTTGTGTTCACAACATTCTTGGAGAGCTTTGCTTGCATAATGTACAATTTGGAGTCTTTGTTTCCTCTGGCCACCACCAATGATCCTTTGGTGAGCTTCCATTGGCCATTAAAGAAGGTATTGCAGAAACCTTTATCATCTAGCTTGCCTGTTGAGATCAGATTCAGGCGCATATCTGGAATATGCCTTACATCCTTCAAGGCTAATTGCGTATCATTCTCCGTCTTTAAACAAACATATCCTTTACCTGCAATTATTGAAAGATTATTATTTCCCATTCTTACAACACCAAAATTGCCCAGTGTGTAAGATGAGAAAAATTCCTTCTGAGATGTAGCATGAATGGTGGCACCACTGTCAATCACCCAGCTTGTCTCATGAGTTGTAAGATTGACTACATCATCATCATAGACAATGTTAAACTCCTCAGCAACATCTGCTTGCTCATCATCACTACTGTCATTTTTCTTCTGTCCTATGCCTTTGTTCTTTTCTTGATCTTTCTTGAATTTGCGACAGTGTATCTTGATATGACCCTTCTTTTTACAGTAATGGCATTCAACATTGGCATATTTGTTGGATTTGCCTCTACTCATTCCTCTAGGTTTTTGATCCCTAGACTGGTTCCTTCCCCTGAAGTCTGAAACCAGAACATCTGGTTGTGATGAAGAAGATGAGCTTTGAGATCTTCTTCTCATTTCTTCATTTAAAATACTACTTTTAACAGACTTCATATTAACTACACCATCAGGTGCAGTGTTGGTGATGGAAATTTTCAGAGTTTCCCACGACTTTGGTAAAGAGCCCAATACCAACAAAGCAAATACTTGGTCGTCCAGATTTATACCCATTCTGGACAGTTAATCCACGACCCCTTGTATCTTATTTAGATGATCTGCTATGGAAGTCCCTTCCTCATATTTCAACTGCATCAATTTGGTCAAATAAAATAATTTATTGTTACCAGTTTTTGAAGCATAAAGCTGTTCAAGCTTATTCCATAGCGTCCGGGCATGAGTCTCATTGCAGATGTGGTTGTACACGTTGTCTTCGACATATTGTCGGATGAAACTGCACACCTGCTCATGCTCAAACCCCCATTCCTCATCCATCTTGCCTTCAGGTTTATTTGATGTAAACACTGGTAGATGCATTTTCATTATCACAAATAGGAGATTCTTCATCTTGCTTCTCCACATGTGATAATTTGTGCCATTTAGGCTGATCATTTTGATGTTTCTTGTCTCCATTGAGATAAGTAGTCAACAGGTTTAGCTAATCCCAAAACTTTTCTAGTAGTGAATAGTGCTCCGTACGTATGAACAATACCTTCATATATATGAACAGTACCTACAAATATATGAACAGTACCAATATATATTAATAGTACCAATATGTATAAAAATACTAGTATGTATGAACAGTACTTGTATACGTGAATAGTACTTGTACATCTTCGTACAATATTTATGAATAATACTCGTACGATATTCTTCAATGGTACTCCAACCAAAAGCTCTGATACCACTTGTTGGGAAAAACGACGGTGTGCATGGTGGTTGTATAATTAAAAAAATACCCATAAACCCAAGATAATTCCCAAACCAAAAATAGACAAAAATAACACCAAAGATTTTAGCGTGGAAAACCCAAATTAGGTAAAAACTACGGGACCCGTAGGCCACTTAAATCTTCCACTATAACAATAATGAGAATACAATCTTCACCCTTAGATAGACCTCTCACTCACAAAAAATACTACAATAGTATTTCTTCAGTTTGTGGACAATAACCCTCACAAATTGGACTCACTATTTTTCCTCTCAGAAACTTTTTGAGGCACACTCTCTATTTTTCTTCTCACTCTTTCTTTCTCAAAGTGAGGCTTTTTGGAATTGATGAAGGGATGGAGAGAAATGGCTCTTATTTATAGAGTCATTTTGCCTTAAGATACATCCTCCCTGTTGATGGCTGGTTGCAAATTTTCTTCACGCGTCTCCAGTTCATGCAGCCTCCAATTTTCAATGCGATGCCTAACCCTTTTGTCATCTTTTGACTTCGGAATAAATTACAAAATTTGGTTGCAACTTTAGTTAAGTTACAACTTGGCCCTTTTTTTTTAAATATTATAAGTTATGGGCCTCACTTGTAGAGGGACCCACCTTTCAAAATATTTGAGAATACAGTTGCATTAAAATTTAATAAAAAAAACTTTTTGTTTATTGTAAATTTATCCAACTCGAATATGGATTAATTGACATGCGTAACTTGGCGATGAAACTAGCCAAGTATGCTAGGTTTTGGGTCTGCACGCGAATGCTGTAAATAACAAGGCACGTGAATGCGATGCGCACTCCTTTGCCTGAAACCACAACTTCGGGGTTTAAATCCGAACACTCCATTGTGCGATCCAATTGGAGAAAGCAAGAGATCCTGGAGTTTGATTCTCTTGTAGCTAAACTACTAGACAAGCACAGAAATTAAGAGAATAGTAATACACAGTCTGTCAAGCTTCTAGTAGAAATACCCACTGAAATTTACATGTCATGGTATGCTCAACCAAATAATTAGTGGAATTATATAATTCAAGAACGTGCGCGTCAAGTCTTGTAGTAGATAAAGAATATGTAGAACATGCTTGTGACGTCACCACAATGAGCTGTGTCTGAAAGTGATTAAGTGATGGTCTAATATGAGCAATGTGGATCATGCTTGTCTCTTTAGCCAAGGATTCTTCTTGGCTAAGTGGGCTGCCCACAACCTTTGGATGACTATGGACCCCACATATTAGTGGGGCCCACAACTATTTAAGGGTTGTAGGAGCCCCTCTAGCCAAGGACTTGCTAAGGAGAGAACCAACTCCCTAGCAATGTGCATAGTTTGGCATTCTTAGATTTGATAATTTAATAATAAGGATTAAATTACAATAATTTTAATTGTTTAATGAGTAAATTAAAATGACTTATTATAATAAAAATTTAAATAAATGATCTTTTAAAGACTAATTCAATAATTTATTCATAAAAAATGATTATATCAATAAATTAATCTTTACAATATATATGAATAGATTCTTAAAAATTTAACTTTGCATCATTTAATTCTTAAATGTTATGAACTCATAAAATATTATTATTGAGTTATGCGGAATTTGTTTATATTTAACAAATGCATGAATCTGATTTATTGATATTTCAAACCATTAAGTGTGTTTGTATTTTTTATCTTTATTAAATATTTAATAACTCTGAATAAATCTTATTCAATCAAATTGCTCTTGATATATTTCTTACTAATATATATTTAATGTATAGAGATGCTAAGAAAATAACAGCCTTAATTATTTAGTATTCAAATTTAAAAGCAATATGTTAATATTAAAAAAATATTTAGATTTATATTTCTTTATCTTTTAAAAAATAAAATATCCCCTTAATTTTTAAAAATAAATAAATATATAATTTAGTTTTACGCAAAAACTAATTTGTATGGAGTCCGTTATAAAAAGTAATTCCTATTAACTCTAGATAGTAATTCATATATTTAATTAAAAAAACAATTACTTCTTAATCTTTTAAAAAAGAAAATAGCCCTTTAATTTTTTAAAAATAAATAAATATATAATTTAATTTTACCTAAAACTAATTTGTATGTAGTCCGTTATAAAAATTAATTCCTTTTAACCTTAGAAAGTAATTCATATATTTACAAAAACAAACTACCACTAAGTAAAAATTTGGTAGAAAAATTTTGTCATCTATTATGATTCTATTTAGTTCGAATTTGAATTAATTAATATTCATAGTTTGGTGATGAAACTAGCCAAGTATACTAGGTTTTGGGTGGGGTCTGCATGAGAATGCCGTAAATTACAAGCATGCGGATCCTCTACCATTGATTCCCTAACAGTCCTAACACTGCCTCTTGTCTAAGGTGCTAAAAAAAAAAAACATATACAAGTTGTCCAGCACAATAGAACCCCTTACCTCCCACTCCAGGATGTCCAGTGCCTCTTGCCACTATTATTAGTTGAATATTTGTATTGCTAATTTTTAAAAATATTTTTTTTTATAGCTGAAAAATTTTACTTCATTGTATTGAGATCCCTCTAATATTTTTATAAAGAAAAAACTTTGATTTATTTCATATGGAACTTCAAGTAAGATTGTTGTAACATTATAAAAATATTTTAAAAAATTTCTCCTTATGAAATATTAGATATAAATCAAAATTTTTGACAATACAAATTTTTTATTAAAATGTTTTTTTAAAATATTTTTTTCTTGAAACTCCATATGAAATAAATCAAAATTTGTTTCTTTATAAAAATATTAGAGGGACGCCAGTGCAATGAGGTAAAAATTTTCAACTACAAAAAAGAAATATTTTAACAAAATAACAATTCAAATATTCAACCAATAATAGTGGCAAGAGGTGCTGGACATCATGGAATGGAAGGTCGGGAGTTTTATTGTGCAAGACAAATTGCATCTGATTTTTTTTTAGCACCCTGGACACATGGTAGTGCTAGAATCAACGTTAGGAGAGAATCCTCATTGGTAGAAGATCTGCACGCAAATTACAAGGCTTGCGAACGCGATGCTCACTCCTTTGCCTGAAACCACATCTTCAGAGTTTAAATCTGAACCCTCCATTGCGTGATCCAATTAGAGAAAGAAAGAGATGCTGGAGTTTGAATCTCTTGATGCTAAACTAACAGATAAACACAGAAATTAACAGAATGTTAATACACAGTGAAACGAAACCCCATTTGAGTAACACTACATCTTACTGCACTAGAGCACAAGAATTAATTGTCTGCCATATTACCTCTATATATTCGCTATTATTCAATACTAAATGGCGTGACTGTGTCTGTGAGGCATCTCAGAATGGCTCTATTCTCCAGAGATAAGAATAGAACCTTTTGAAAAATGAACTCCTTGAAGTTTGATTAAGTTATAATTGAACTCCTTTTGTTCTAAATATTATTTTTTATTATTTTAATATTTTGATACATATTGCAACAATCTTTTTAATTTATATTTTGTCAAATAGATTAACTTTTAACATAATATAAGACTATAATTTTACATTTAAAAAATTGGACTATAATTTTTATTTTAAAAAAATTACATATAATATATAAAAAATTGACTTCAATATTAAAAAAAAATAAGAAAGAGCGAGTGTAAGATTTATAATATATATATATATATATAATATAATTAAATAAAAAATATAATTTAATCATAATATTTTCCACCGACAACAATATATAATCCGAATAGCTCGAACTTCCAAAATCAGCTTGAGCATTTTTTTAGATATTCAACCTCCGAGATTTCAGTCCGGCCTCCGGTGAAGAAAGTGACCCTCTTGTGTAGTTGTGTTGTGTTCACCCCCAATTATTTTCAAAATCAAATAAATAATAAAGAAACAAGTCATGTGACAAATTTCGTATATTTGAATAAACAAAAAATTTATATAAATTTGTTTATATTTTCGTTATTAATTTATTCATTAAAAATAAAATATGTATAAAAAATATCTTACAAAATTACTCATTTAATGTTGAGTTATAAAAAAATATATTTATTATGTTTTGATTAAACAACTATACATTTATCATATTTTAATTAGATAGTCTACTAGTAAATATATAAATACGGTATATAAATATATAAATATGGTATATATTTTTGCGGGAAGAAGGCATTTCACAATAAGAAAAATAGAAAACCAAAGAGATGACAATAGATGAGGACAGTGGCTATATATTTATATCTCACGATATCTTGTCTTGATGCGTCCACGTCAGAATGTCATACATATCAGGACATCTTGTCTTGATGCGTCCACGTGAGAATGTCATACATATCAGGACGAAGAAAAGTAGAAAAATGAACTGTTAATTTGTTCAAAGTCATATGGCACAATACTCCAAATAAAAAAATTTCAAATCTTATTTTCTCTCTACTTTAATTATTGTCATTAAATTGTTTTTTCAAATATTCCATTGGACTGGGGCTCCGAGGGACTAAGAAGAGATATGGCTGGACTAAAGTAGGTTGTTGACTTTGAAAGTTAAGTAAGATATTTAACTCATTTACATTGTTAGTTTTAAAAATTAATTATCTAATTTTATAATTATTTTTTAAAAAAATTTAAAAATAATATCATAAAATTTAAATTATTAATAATAAAAATTAATGGTCTAAATTGAACAAATATTTTATTTAACTTTTAAAATTAAGCAAGAGATCCATTTCCGGCAATAGACATTGATAAATTATCCCCAGGAAATAATGAAGGAAAGTAACAAATGAATTTTCTTTAATTGGACACTGATTTATTCTTTGGTTCAAAGTTATACGTCAGAATTTCCGCTATAAGAAATATGCGATCAAAGTCAAACATCACAATCAGAATAACCCGAGGAAAATTATTGGGCTTTAGCGACGTGCCGACAAAAATATATAAAAATGTTGAAGTGTACAAGTCTCAATCGTTTGATTTTTATTTGGTAGAGTTTTGAGATTTGTATTGAATTTTATTTAATATTAAAATAATTTATTTAATTAAAATCTAACACAAATCTTAAAACTACACAAAATAAAAATCGAACAGTTGAGAACGAGCTCCAGCTCCTTGTAGCGTTTCCCTTGATAGACAATCACACAAGTCAGATTGGGATCAACTCCAGTACTTGGCAAGTGTTGGAGCCTCCTGTCCTTCCATATTTTTCTTGGTCGTTGGATGTGAAATAATCCAATGGTCTTGATTCAACTCAACTTTTTCTGTCTTTTGTTTTAAAAAATTGTTTAAATGATCTTCACTTATTCTATCTCAAATAATGGTGAGCATATCTAGCAATATGAAATATTTTAGTTTCTTATATTACAATAAAATTATAATAACAATAAAAATTTAATTTATAAAATATAAAATTACAATAAATATACAACAACAACAAAGCCTTATCCCATTAGGTAGGGTCGGTTACATGGATCGCACGATGTCATTGAGCTCTATCAATGACCAACTATTTAGGTATTTCATTTATCAAAAGATCCCGATCAATAACTTCTCTAAGTGTTATTCTTGGTCTTCCTTTACCTTTTTTAACAAGACTTCAAATCATCTACTCAACTCTCCTTACGCTTCCAACGATCTTCTTTGAATATACCCAAATCACCTTCAACGGTTTTCTACCATTTTTTCTTCAATAGGTGTCACTCCAGCTTTACTTTGTATACAATCATTACGGATCATATCTCTTCTTGTATGACTACACATCTATTGCAACATCCTCATCTCTGCTACTCCAATTTTTTGTTCTTGTTATCCTTTTATCGCCCAACATTCACTCCCATATAAAATTGCTGGTCTTATAGTAGTACGATAAAACTTTCCTTTGAGCTTATCAAATACTTTCTGATCACAAACAATTCTTGATGCCATTCTCCATTTCAACTACCGAACTTGTATCCTATGTGCCACATCTCCAGTAATTTCGTGTCATCTTGTATAACTGATCCCAGATACATAAACTTTGACACTTATAATACAACTTGATCTCCAATTTCAACCTCTAACTCGTTTCTAGCTTGTTCCTTGTTGAACTTACAATGCATATAATATGTCTTACTTCTGCGTAGACGAAAATGCTTCGATTCCAAAGTAGCTTTCTATAACTCGAGTTTAAAATTAATCTCTTCCCTTGACTTTGCTATGAGAACAATATCATCTATAAAGAAGCATGCATTTGGGAATTTTTTCTTGGATGTGTTTCGTCAAAACATCTAAAACCAAGTCAAACAAATAAGGGCTAAAAAATGATCCCTGATACAGGCCAATCTTATTAGGGAAGTCTCTTGTCTCCCCTCCAGACGTTCTCACACTAGTTATAGCCCCCTCATATATGTCTTTTATAGCTCTAATATATGCAACCCATACACCTTTCTTTTCTAAGGCTTTCCACAGTACCTCTCTTGATACTCAATCCTAAGCTTTTTTCAAATCAATAAATGCTATATGCAAGTCTTTTTGTTTACTCCGATATATTTCCATCAACTCTCTTAGTAGATAAATAGCTTCCATAGCAGATCGCCCTAGCATGAATCCAAATTAATTTTCAAAAATACTCGTCTCAATTCTTAGCTTACGTTCAATCACTCTTTCCTATAATTTCAGAGTGTGACTTATAATCTTATTCCCTCGATAGTTTGCGCAGTTCTGGATGTCCCCTTTGTTTTTGTATATAGGCACTAAAGTGCTTCTTCTCCATTCCTCAGGTATTTACTTGGACCTTAAAATCTCATTAAAGAGTTTAGTTAGCCAGATAGTACCCTCCTCCCCTTAACACTTCCAAACTTCAATAGGAATACCATTAGGACCAACGTCTTTACCATTATCCATTCTACTAAGAGTTTCCTTGACCTCATCAACCTTAATCTTGCGAGCCAAATTTTGCTCTCTCTCGAAGGTTGTTGAATCTTCCATATCACTAGTCGACCCTACTCCATCATTAAAGAGCTTGTAAAAGTAACCCTGCCATCTGTTTTTAATATCTCTATCTGTAACCAAAACTTTTTCTTCTTTATCCTTAACACATCTTACTTGATCTAAATCTCTAGATTTCCTTTCTCTAGTCTTTGCAATCTTGTAAATCTTTTGTTCCTCCTTTTTTGTTCCTAAGTCCTTGTAAAACTCTTCCAACGCTTTATATAGTGCTTCGCTAACTGCTTTTTTAGTCTCCTTATTAGCCTTTCGATACATTTCCCAATTTTTCGTGTTATTGCACAAATGGATAGCTTTAAAACATTCTCTTTTAAATTTAATCTTCTTTTGAACGGTCTCATTTCACCACCAAGATTCCTTATCTCTTTGTCCAAAACTTTTTGATTCTCCTAAAAGTGCTTTAGCTATCTTTTTAACCCTCTTCGTCATCTCATCCCACATGGTATCAGCATTTTCTTATAACTCCTAGGATCTTTCCTCTAACAGTTTTCTCTTGAAAGTTTGTTGATTCTCCCCCTTTAGCTACCACCACTTGATCTTAGGGTTCATCACCTGTCGATACTTTTGTTTCCAAACGTCAAGGACCAAAACCCTATGTTGAGTTGCCATAGGTTCCCCAAGAATAACTTTACAATTTTGACAAAATTTTCTATTTAGATTCTTTACCAAAAAGAAGTCAATCTATGACATTGAGGCTTCATTCTTATAAATGATTAAATGTTCCTCTCGCTTCTAGCTTGAAATTATAAGCCATTGAGAAATCAAGTATAGACTATCCTTCCTTATTAAGCTTTCCAAAACCAAAACCACTATGAACCCTCTCATATTGTCCTGCTTCTTTCCCTATGTGGCAGTTAAGGTCCCCCCCGATGAAAATCTTCTCTTCTAAAGGTATGCTTCTGACCAACCTCTCCAAATCTTCCCAAAACGTTTCCTTAAGATATGCATCCATCCCTACTTGGGGTGCATAGGCACTTATGATATGGATAATATCTCTTACAACAATCATTCTTAATAGAGTCCTATCCCCAATCCTTTTTACCTCCACCACACTTAGTGTCCATTCCTTGTCAACCATAATACCTACACCATTCTTTGTCCTTACTTTCCCTGTGTACCAAAACTTGAAACATGAACTGTCAAACACCTTAGCCTTTTATCCAACCCATTTAGTCTCTTGAAGGCATAAGATGTTAATTTTCCTCCTCCTCATAGTGTCCACAACCTCTATGGATTTTCCTGTCGTGGTTCCGATATTCCACGTACCAATCCTGATTTTGTTCTCTTGGATTAACTTCTTTAGCCTCAATCGTCCAGGAACATGCTCATGTGACACTACATTCGATCGAAGATGCAGTTGTTAGCCCTAATGTATTATGCTATAAGTTTTGATGATGACAAATATGTGGGAATTATAGTATGACTTAATCTTCTTGGCCCAAATGAATGATTTAACTTCTTAGCCCAAATGAATGATTTAATCTTCTTGGCCCAAATGAATGATTTAATCTTCTTAGCCCAATATATGATTTAATCTTTCTTAGCCCAAATAGTATGATTTAATCTTCTTGATCCAAATGCATGATTCAATTTTTCTTGGCCCAAATATATTCAATGCTTTATATATTTAAATCTAGTAGTATAAATTGATTTTTGATAAAGTTTATTGGTTGTTGTAATCAACTTTGAAAAAGAATATCTTTTACTGTAGCACTTTTGAAAAATGAATTTGATTGTTGAAAAAGTATGATAAAGTTTATTGGTTGTTGTAATAAACTTTGAAAAAGAATACCTTTTACTGTAGCACTTTTGAAAAAAAGAATTTGATTGTTGAAAAAGTATGATAAAGTTTATTGGTTGTTGTAATCAACTTTGAAAAAGAATACCTTTTACTGTAGCACTTTTGAAAAATGAATTTGATTGTTGAAAAAGTATGATAAAGTTTATTGGTTGTTGTAATAACTTTGAAAAAGAATACTTTTTACTGTAGCAAATTTGAAAAAGAATATTGATTGTTGAAAAAGATTGATAAAATTTTTTGGTTGTTGTAGAAAGGTTGAAAAATGATGATGAAGCTTACTGTAGCAATTTTGACTAAAGCAGTCACTGTAGCAGCAAAGTTTCACTATATAAAGGGGACTTCACAACACCATTTGCATCAAGCTTCAATTGTTCATTTCTCATATTATCTTGAGTTCCATTCTCTCTAAATTGTTAGAGAAAAATTCTGAGCTTAATTTCTGCGTTATCTACACTTTGAGAGTGTCCACCATTATTTTCCTTAAGCCTTTAAATTTAGTTGCTCAAGGATTGGTTCCTTGAGTTAGTGTTTGAGAGAAAACACGTTGTAAGGGGGAGAGACACCCTTGAGGGAGAAAAGTATGTTGTAGTGGTTTGCAAGTACCCGGATTAAACTTGCAATTATAGTGGAAATACTCAAGTGGTCTCTTGAGGACTGGATGTAGGCTTGGGATTAGCCGAACCAGTATAAATCTCCGAGTTTGCTTTCTCTATCCCTACTCTATTTACATTTGAAGTTAATTAATTAATGCTTTGCGTTTATATTTAATTTCTACCTCAAGTATTAATTAATTTGTGTAGATTTATATTTGCTCCTTAATTCCTTGCACTATAAAATTATTCATCTTGATAAACATTTTGATTTTCTGAATTAAATTATTATCTTTAACATTATTCAATTTCAGAAAATCATTTTAACTTCCAATTAAGTTTTGTGAAAATTTTTATAAAACCCAATTCACCCCCCCTCTTGGGATCTAACCATTTCTTTCAATTGGTATCAGAGCTTGGGCTCTTAATTTGAGACTTAACCGTCTAAGAGTAAACATGGTTGGATTTAGTGATTGGTGTATGTCTGAAAATTATTCTTTCACAGAACCTCCAGTTTTTGATGCTAATCATTTTCAATATTGGAAGTATGAAATGAAAATGTTTTTAATTTCAGTAGACCATAAACTCTGGGAAGTTATAGAAAATGGTTTTTATATGCATGTCAAGGAAGAACAAGGAAAATGCATTCCAAAACCCAAGAGTGAATGGAATGATACTGAAAGAAGTTTAATGCAACTTAATGCTAAGGCAAAATTGATTATTTCTTGTGCATTGAGTCAAGATGAATTTTTCAAAATCTCCAACTGTGCAACTGCAAAAGAAATGTGGGAAATTCTTGAAGTTGCACATGAGGAAGATTTTATTACTAAGGAATTAAGGTATAGAAGTTTCATTAATGAACTTGAAATTGCTCAAATGAACAATTGTAAAACCATTAATGAGATACAACTTGTGTTTAATCAATTGCAAGCTCTTGGTGTTGAACTTACAGAAAAATCTCAAATCACCAAGGAGATAGAAGAAAAAGAAAAAGGAGAAAAAGAGAAACCACAACCAAAAGTTGAATCATCAAAGAAAGCTTACCTATCTTCCATTTGGGGAAATAGCAATTCTGATGAGGAGAACACAAATGAAGAAGCCAACACTTGTCTTGTGGCCAGAAATAAAGATGAGGTAAATTCATTTGACTACTCTTTTGAAGAATTACAAGATGCCTTTGATGATTTACATAAAGAATCTCTAATACTTGCAAAGAAACTAAATATTTCAAAACAGAAAAACTCTTCTCTTGAAAATGAGTTGGAAGCATTGAAAAACGAATTTTCTATTTCCAAGGAAGAGAATTTTGTTTTTGAAAATCAAAACAAAACTTTGCAAAAAGAGAATTTGATTTTAAAAGCAAATATCTCTACCAATAAAAATTGCTTTTTTACCAAGTGTGATTCTTTGAAAAAGGAAAATAATAATCTTAAAAACACACTTGCAAAATTTTCTCAAGGTAGAGAAATTTTAAATACCTCAGTTTTGAAACAAAGAAGAATGTTTAACAAAGTTGGTCTTGTTTCTAAAAAGAAATCAAACCAAAAGCATTCTAAAAACTTCTTTGTTTCTGTAAAGATGTCAAATAGTCCAACTTGCACTTGTTTTTATTGTGGACTAAAAGGACACAAATCTTACTCATGCTTTTATAAGAAAAATCTTGTTCATGGAGTTAAAATGAAATGGGTTCAAAAAGGAACTCATGACCCAGGCGGACCCAAAGAAATTTGGGTACCAAAGACAAAGGATTAATTTGCAGATTTGCCTCGAAGCAAGGAGCGGAAATGACTTTTCAATGGCTACATCATTCAAACTCCACTCTCTTGCATCAAAAGGAGGCAATGAACAAGTAAACATATAAGCTGGAATGTATTTGTCTTGCAGTTGGTTAGTCGACCAGCTAGCTCATCAGTGGTTGACCAGCAAGACTTATATATGTCATTCTGTGAACCAACGCCTAACGCCAGATGCCAACACTAGACGCTAAGTAAAGAGGATCTTGCAAATAATCAATCAATGAAAACCATTAAAATTGCAAAAGGAGAGGATCAAAAGAAGGGCAATGAAGAAAACAAGAATATCAAAATTTTGAGGAGGAACTTCAAGAAGCAATAAGATTTTGCCAAAATTGATGAGTATCTCTATTCTTTACCACTTTACTATTTAATTAAGTGATACTCCCTGATCATAATTGGCTATGTTGGCAATTTTTTTTACTGACATACTTTCATTGCAATGATATATTGTTCTCTAATATCTTACATATTTGATCATATCATTGTATATAAAGATATTGTCTTTATACCATTCATCATGGTTTGAGCATTATACATGTCATATCCTTTGTATAAGATATAGCTTATGAACGATTGTTTATGGATTATAGTTTATATCTGATTATATCTTATTAATCCATATTACCTCAATTATTGTACTACATACTCAAGTTATAATATGTTTTATCTTGATAAGTATGTAACTTGCTTTTTCTTTGAAATGATGATATATATGTCCATGTCAGAAAATTCTTTCTATCTTTAAAATGGATATATATTTTTCAATATATATATACTGTGCTGAATTTGTGTAGCTAATTTCTTTTATCTTTCTTTATTATTATTTTTTTTGTATCGTCCAATAAAAGAAACCACTTGCATTAAAAAAAAACAAACTGAAGGATTACATTGCAAAAAAAAAAAAGGGGAAAGTTTGCTCATGCATGAGCAATCTACAGGCGAGGTGGTCTTGGATTAGGAGGCCCGTATTGTATCATTACCCCTCGGCCATTCCTTGGAGCAAGAGATTGAGCTATGTCACGGAGGGTAGTGTAAATCCCATTCATACAATCAACACTTCTTTGTTGTTGATTGCAGAAGCATTGGGTAGACCAATAGAAGAACCTATCTATTCTTGAAGTCAGTGCCGCATTGTTGCGTTTAGCTAACTTCTCTTGGTCCTCTATCATCTTCTTGAGTTTCTTCACCTCCTGCTCCAGACAAGCAATTTTGTCTTCTGACGTATGGCCTGTACTAATCTCTTCAGCTTCTTCGATCTTCATCTTCTTCTTTCGGTTCTCTTGAGATCCTTCCAAAGGCCTTTTACCCTTGTCCCTGCCTAGACTCAAGTTTAAGTCGAGCTCTTCCTCCCTGGCCTCTACTGTGAGATCAATGAACTTTCTTGCTGCCATGGTTTGGAATATTTAGAAATTTTTGTGGGAGTATGAAGAGAGAGGAATATCAGAAAGTTGTAGGCTCAGAGATGAATACTCTTTGTGGTGTGATAATTGAGAATCCTGGGTAGTCTTTATAGAGAGAAAATGATGACTTAGAGCCAACGAAGATATCTCTTCACCGCACCCCTACACGCTTATCCTACGGATTTTGCTAGCTGGAAGCCAGAAGTCTAGGGTACACATGCACACCAACAACGCGTCGCATTAATGGCAAAACCACGAAAGTCAATTTTCGGTGGATTTGCGGCTGATTTAATTTGTTTTGATTAAAAATTTTAAGGATTAATAAAATGGTGATATACAGAACCGTATTTCTCTGCTTTGTTGTGTTGTTTTTGAGAGCTTTCAGTATAATATACATGATTGATTGCATCATGCTATGATTACATGTATCTAAGAACATATGTTGTGAATGCTATTCATGCATCATGAGCGAAGGCTATGAATAATATGTCATGATTCTACATGCACTCATAGAAAATGAGAAGTCAAAAAAAAAAAATTTTTTTTAATTAAAATGAAATGTGTAGAGGATAATACATCTTCATAGTTACACATACTTACATATAATGCTTTTGTGGGCAAATGAAAGGCAATAATTTCCTTGCATTATGATAATGCTTGATGCATGCGACCGTAAGTAGTTAATTTTGCCTTTAATCCTTGATTTACATTACTAACTTAAGCATCGGAGTGGTTGTCAAAATTTTTGTAGGTGCTCATCCTCAAGATACATATATGAATACATCTTGAAAATTACATTTGTTTAATATGCATTGATTGAGGGGGAGCCTAATCTATACTTAAATGCTCTATATTTTTAGGGTCACTTTATATGAGATGCAATGTTTTCCTTAACTATATATTTTTGGCATATCAATGATAAGTTTTGATGAAATTTTACCCTATGACGTCATATGATATTCTTGCTTAAAGAAGGAATACGCTTTAGCCTTTATATATTGCCTTCCTTATACCTTTTTGTTGATGTCAAATAGGGGGAAAAGAATATGGAAAGAAAAATATGTGTATATTGTATAATGATTATTACATTGTAACATATTTTTCTTTGGTGATTTGTCATCATCAAAAAGGGGGAGATTGTTAGCCCTAATGTATTATGCTATAAGTTTTGATGATGACAAATATGTGGGAATTATAGTATGACTTAATCTTCTTGGCCCAAATGAATGATTTAACTTCTTAGCCCAAATGAATGATTTAATCTTCTTGGCCCAAATGAATGATTTAATCTTCTTAGCCCAATATATGATTTAATCTTTCTTAGCCCAAATAGTATGATTTAATCTTCTTGATCCAAATGCATGATTCAATTTTTCTTGGCCCAAATATATTCAATGCTTTATATATTTAAATCTAGTAGTATAAATTGATTTTTGATAAAGTTTATTGGTTGTTGTAATCAACTTTGAAAAAGAATATCTTTTACTGTAGCACTTTTGAAAAATGAATTTGATTGTTGAAAAAGTATGATAAAGTTTATTGGTTGTTGTAATAAACTTTGAAAAAGAATACCTTTTACTGTAGCACTTTTGAAAAAAAGAATTTGATTGTTGAAAAAGTATGATAAAGTTTATTGGTTGTTGTAATCAACTTTGAAAAAGAATACCTTTTACTGTAGCACTTTTGAAAAATGAATTTGATTGTTGAAAAAGTATGATAAAGTTTATTGGTTGTTGTAATAACTTTGAAAAAGAATACTTTTTACTGTAGCAAATTTGAAAAAGAATATTGATTGTTGAAAAAGATTGATAAAATTTTTTGGTTGTTGTAGAAAGGTTGAAAAATGATGATGAAGCTTACTGTAGCAATTTTGACTAAAGCAGTCACTGTAGCAGCAAAGTTTCACTATATAAAGGGGACTTCACAACACCATTTGCATCAAGCTTCAATTGTTCATTTCTCATATTATCTTGAGTTCCATTCTCTCTAAATTGTTAGAGAAAAATTCTGAGCTTAATTTCTGCGTTATCTACACTTTGAGAGTGTCCACCATTATTTTCCTTAAGCCTTTAAATTTAGTTGCTCAAGGATTGGTTCCTTGAGTTAGTGTTTGAGAGAAAACACGTTGTAAGGGGGAGAGACACCCTTGAGGGAGAAAAGTATGTTGTAGTGGTTTGCAAGTACCCGGATTAAACTTGCAATTATAGTGGAAATACTCAAGTGGTCTCTTGAGGACTGGATGTAGGCTTGGGATTAGCCGAACCAGTATAAATCTCCGAGCTTGCTTTCTCTATCCCTACTCTATTTACATTTGAAGTTAATTAATTAATGCTTTGCGTTTATATTTAATTTCTACCTCAAGTATTAATTAATTTGTGTAGATTTATATTTGCTCCTTAATTCCTTGCACTATAAAATTATTCATCTTGATAAACATTTTGATTTTCTGAATTAAATTATTATCTTTAACATTATTCAATTTCAGAAAATCATTTTAACTTCCAATTAAGTTTTGTGAAAATTTTTATAAAACCTAATTCACCCCCCCTCTTGGGATCTAACCATTTCTTTCAATTGGTATCAGAACTTGGGCTCTTAATTTGAGACTTAGCCGTCTAAGAGTAAACATGGTTGGATTTAGTGATTGGTGTATGTCTGAAAATTATTCTTTCACAGAACCTCCAGTTTTTGATGCTAATCATTTTCAATATTGGAAGTATGAAATGAAAATGTTTTTAATTTCAGTAGACCATAAACTCTGGGAAGTTATAGAAAATGGTTTTTATATGCCTGTCAAGGAAGAACAAGGAAAATGCATTCCAAAACCCAAGAGTGAATGGAATGATACTGAAAGAAGTTTAATGCAACTTAATGCTAAGGCAAAATTGATTATTTCTTGTGCATTGAGTCAAGATGAATTTTTCAAAATCTCCAACTGTGCAACTGCAAAAGAAATGTGGGAAATTCTTGAAGTTGCACATGAGGAAGATCTTATTACTAAGGAATTAAGGTATAGAAGTTTCATTAATGAACTTGAAATTGCTCAAATGAACAATTGTAAAACCATTAATGAGATACAACTTGTGCTTAATCAATTGCAAGCTCTTGGTGTTGAACTTACAGAAAAATCTCAAATCACCAAGGAGATAGAAGAAAAAGAAAAAGGAGAAAAAGAGAAACCACAACCAAAAGTTGAATCATCAAAGAAAGCTTACCTATCTTCCATTTGGGGAAATAGCAATTCTGATGAGGAGAACACAAATGAAGAAGCCAACACTTGTCTTGTGGCCAGAAATAAAGATGAGGTAAATTCATTTGACTACTCTTTTGAAGAATTACAAGATGCCTTTGATGATTTACATAAAGAATCTCTAATACTTGCAAAGAAACTAAATATTTCAAAAGTTTTAGTGGATCCTTACTCGAGCTATACAGCGCGTTATTTCTGGGCAACGACCTAGTATTAGTGGATCCTTACTCATTTAACGCTACATCTGGGTGCTGATGCAGCGACTCTAGCTCACTTGACACTGTACTCGAGCTATACAATACGTTGCTTTCGAGCAATGTCCTAGCATTAACATAATATTGTCATTGATTCATGTTTATGAGAGTTTCGACAAAGTTTTACGTTGGCTATCGAGGGCCTAATACAACCTTCCTCCTTTACCCGGGCTTGGGACTGGTTATAAAACATAGGCAGAGTTACAGTAAATATACAAATTATAAAAAAATATAAAATTACAATAAATTTATATTAAAAATAAAATTTAATTTAGAAAAATATAAAATTACTATAATGTACAAATTAATTTAGAAAAACTAAATACTATATCACAAATTAAGTAACATATCATAGAAAAAAAGAGTTAATGGCATTCTAAAAAACTCATGATAACATGTTTCAATTTTTTCAAAACTTGATTCTATAATATTTAGTACTAAATATATCTTTATTTATTTATTTGTGTAGCTCATTGAATTTTATCTTATTGTGAAAAATCATCATATATTTCAATCTAAAAGATATGTAGCAAAAAAAATTTAAAGATTTAATCTCTTTACAAAAAAAAATACTGAAATATTTTATTTTTTTAATATGATGTACAAAAAAGTATGCAATAAATATATTTTAAATATAAATGTATATAAAAGATAAATTATAAAAAATCTAAAATTCTTTTATATACAATTTTTTACATTTTATAAATACTCACATTACGTGCCAATCATATTCTAGTTATTAACATGCTGTCAAATATAGTCATGTCCTGAGAATGGATTTTCACCATACAACATTTGTAATCAACATGTTATAGTATATAGTGAGATAAAAGAATAGGAGGCTCCAGTGCTTAGTTTCACCATCGCCATCTTCGTAAGTGCACAAGAAGCAGAAGCAAACTTAATGTGCCTCCATCCCCACCAAGGCTTCCATTGATTGGCATTCTTCATCAGTTGGGCACTCTGCCTCACCACAGCTTCCAGCCCTCTCACAAAAATATGGGCCTTCAATGTTAATGCACTTAGGTCAAACTCCAACTCTTGTGGTTTCATCCGCAAATATCGCCAGAAAAATAGTCAAATCCCACAAAATTGTTTTCTCCAATTGACCTCAAACCATAGGTGCCCAAATCCTTCTCTATGCATTCAAAGATATGGATTTCACACCCTATGGCGAAGAATGGAGATAGAAGAGAAAAATCTGTGTTGTTGAAATTCTCAGCCTCAAGAAGGTTCAGTCCTTTCAATAATTAGATAAGAGGAAGCTGCAGATATGGTTTGAAGCTTGCAAAAAAAATAGTAGGTGCTCTGTGAATTTGAGTCAGATGTTGATTGCAGCTTCAAACAATATAGTGTCAAGATGTGTTCTTGGCCAGAAGTATGATAGAGGTGACAGTAATAGTAACTTTGGGGATGTAGCGAGGAAAATGATGATTAACTTGGCAGCTTTCAGTTTTAGGAATTTCTTCCCTTCATTGGGGTAGATGGATTATGTCACACGGCTAATTCCAAGAATGAAGGCTACTTTTCAAGAATTGGATACTTTCTTTGATAAAGTGATTGCACAACGAAAGATGGAAAGAAGAAATGATGAACAATCAGAGAAGAAAGACTTTGTGGATATTATCCTCCGACTTCAAGACAAGGGCATGTTTGACATTGAGCTTACCTATGAAGACCTCAAAGCGATGATTATGGTATGGTATCTTTCTATTTCCCATTCTTAACAACGTATTCAATCTAGTTGACTAACATACCCAGCAAAGGAGTTTAAATATTTTTCATTTCTACAGGATATGTTTATTGGAGGAAGTGACACTACTTCAACAGCTTTGGAATGGGCTTTTGTAGAGCTGATGAAGAATCAATAAACAGTGAAGAAAGCCCAAGAGGAGGTAAAAAGAGTGGTGGAGTATAAATCAAGAATACATGAAAATGATGTGAGGCAATTAAAGTACTTGCAATGTGCAGTGAAAGAAACTTTAAGATTATATCCACCTGCTCCTTTCATAGTTCCAAGAAAAACAAGATCAGGAGTGAAACTAAGAAAGTATGAATACCCAAAAAAAAGCATATTTATTAATGCATGGGCTATCCAGAGGAAACCTCAACTTTGGGAAAGGCCAGAAGAGTTCGTTCCAGAGAGATTTGAAAACAGCGAGGTTGATTTCAAAGTTTAAGACTATCAATTCATCCCATTTGGAATTAGGAGAAGAGGATGTCGTGAAATTTCATTCGGGGTTTCATTCCTTAAGTATTTGCTCACTAATCTTCTATATTGGTTTGATTGGAAGCTGTTTTCAAATTGTAAATCTACATAAGACATTGACATGAGTGAGGCTTGTGGACTTGTTGTTGTCACAACCCAGAAATTGAGCACATGATATACTCAAGACTCCTAGGGTGTACCTCCTTGGTATCTCAATTTCCCTAAACTTAATTTATAAACCACACATCCTACATCCCATGCAAATCATCAATACTCAACCATAAATGAAATCCATTTCATTTAAAAAAAAATTAAACACTTATAATAATTTGTCAATTTCCCCATTCATCTTGTTTTAGAGAAAATGACCAAGACAAGTATAATCATAAGTTACAGTCGAATGATAATAACCCCTAATTACATATACGCCTAGGTGGCCTATATAACTACAAAGCTTTTCCTAGGCTTAAAGCCAAAAAATGGTTCCAAGAACCCACCAATCAAAATGGAGGTTATCTCCACAAGTTGGTACTCCTCTAGTGGATATTCCTTCTCCTCAACCACCAAATTTGAAAATGATAACTATAAAGAGTGTGAGTTCATCAAAACTTAGTAAGCAAATGATTGTGCAAAGTAACAATGTAACAACACAAGTACAAATACTAAAACTCACCATCACAACCGAAAATAAATATCCCAAGCATGTACAAGCACATAAAAATATGCACATTCAAAGCATAGGATGCGAATAATGTCATGCTTCCCTCTTGTGAGTCTACATCTTTACAAATGCCTCATTGAGTCCTAAAAACGGGACTTACCCTCTTGGGTTATTACTACTCATTAGGTTTGTGCTAGGGGTCTACGTTCCTCTAGGCTTAATCCCCCGAGATTCATCCACAAGATTCACCCATCTAAGGATTTATTACTTAGTTTTCGCCATGGGTCTACATCCCACTTCAATTCTCTTTTCTCAAGCAATACATGCACAATCACCACATATGACATATTCCAAGAATCCACAATCCTTAAACATACGTCATAATAATATCCCATTATCTAGTTAACACCACTAATTAGAGAATTTAATTTTTTTCCATACTTGATGTAGAAGGGATTTATATTGTACTTGAATATAAAACTTAGTTAGTAAGGTCATCTACTTACCTTGATACCAAATAGGTTTTACTGTGGAAGAAGATTGAGAAACAAAGCCGAATAATCCCTCGAAATCATCTTGAGACCATCCCCGACCATTTAGAAATATGGAAATTTTCTCCAAAAGCTTAGCCTAGGACTCCAGGAGGCCTCCCCCTCATAGCCATAGGCACTCAGGCTAGGGTACTTGGGCACCTAAGGTACTGCGGTCTAAACTGTTGGAAGCCCCCGATTCTCTACTATGAGGGAGCCTGGGTACCCTGGGTTTGCACTCACCCTCTCCTTTCGAAATTCATCTCCAAAATTTCCATCCCTTCCTCCCTTTGCCTTTCCCCCTTGGTTCTGGCTTCAATATGAAGGAGAGTGTTTTGAAGGGTATAAATCTCTCGCAATGACAATAGGTATTGTTGGTCCCATGGTTTCTTGAAGAAAATCCTCATTTTTCCCAAAAGCATTTTATCATTCTTCCCTCATAGAACCAATCTTGTTTCCCAATAGGTTGTGCATCTTGAATCCAAATAGCCTAACTAATAGAAACACAAGAAGAGCAAGGTTTATAGTCTAACTTCACAAATTTCCCCTTCCACACCTAGGGCATAATGTAATCTAAAAATGGGGGAGAATGTAGAGATTGCCACTTACCTTTCTTCCTCTGGAACTCCGGTGAACCAGAAAGGTAGCCAGAACGATGGTGGTTGTCGGAGAAATGAGGTTAAGGGGTTGAGGTTGCTTGAGTCAAGAAGGGAAGTGAAGGAAGAAACTTTCCCTTGCCTAATGTGTGTGTTCAGTGTGAGGGTGGAAGAGAGAGTAAGGGAAGAGAGTATAAGTGAGTGGATAGGTCTTAGATGACCCATAGGTGTCTATACCTACATTCCCCAAGTCCAAGTGGCCCAAATAGCTCAAGCCCAACTCTTTCCAACAAATAATCCCATTATACAATTAAGTCCCTCCCACATTTTCACAATTCCATAGAATTTACCACATAGCTTAAAAATGAATTAGTCAGGCCAATATGCATAATTCCATAATTAATGATTAACACAATAATTAAATTATGAAAAAATAAATAATGCAATAAATATCATAGCACCACCAAACATGTGACCCTAAATTTGGCAGGTATTACAACTCTCAATAAGAAAGTACCAATTTATGTTGAACTAAACCATACTCAGTTGTATCAAAGGTTTGATACCCCAATTCATGATTTGTTTTTCTAATGTTGCTTCACTTTGTTTTTGTAACTTGCAGGGGTGGACCCACGGGGGTGCACCCCTAAAATTTTGGCTAAAATTACAGTTTTAAGGAAAATATTTTGAAAATTTATATTTTAGCCCTAAATTTTAATTTTTTTTATTTTGCCCCCTTGTTTTTGTTGGTTTTAACATTTATGTATTTTGACCTCTTAACCTAGGGGTCCTAGGTCTACCCCTGATAACTTGCCATCGAAGATGCTAATAAGTTCTATTTGTCTTTCAAATTTTTAACTTATTGAGGCTTTGTTTAAGCATGAGTTGTTGTTGTAATTCGATGTTTCCATGTTTGTTTATAGGCTAATTGTTATGGAGATTAAGGTTTTTTTTTCTTTTTGTTGTTAAGGCTATTAAAATTTATCACTTCACATGGAAAAATAATCAAATAATAAGCTTAGTATAAAATTCAATTATCAAGATTGTAAATAGTGCAGGTACTAATTGTAACTTCCAAAGATAAATTTATACTAGAAACTTGTGTTATCCTCATAAATTCTATCCTCTCAGTTGTTAATTGTAAAGCATTGAATTTTCATCCCTAATCCTAATAATTTTATAGCCAAAAAGAGAGTTAGAGTTGGACCAACCCATTTTGGATTACGGCTCTAACTTGCAATATGTTTAATAGTTAGTTGTTTTTCTATCACATTATCAAATAAATTAAACAAGAAAATTGCAAAGTAATTTAATTAACTTATGTGGAGTAATTAAATGTAATAGTCATGGAGTTCGTGTTATTTTTTTTTGTGGTTAAAAAAAGGAAATTATATTAAAGAGAAAAAGGAGAGTACAATAATACAAACATAGATTAAAAAAAAAAAAACAAGCCGAGAGGCAACAAGACAAAAGGAAGAAAAACAAGAGGCAAAAGAAGCTCTTAACTACATCCAAAACAGTGACAAAGATCTCACATGTAGTGATCTTGCACAAAAGGAGAAGCTTCATTATGCGTACTCATGTAAAGCCTTTATTTCCTAGCTTCCTTAGCCAAAATATCAACAAGTATTCTGAGTTCTAGAGTTTTTGCAGGTCCTATAATCTTCAAAGGATCGGAGGAAATACCTGCAATTTTCCACAAAAATGGCGAGCAGGTGAGCATGGTTAATATCACCCAAAAATAAGTCATAGATAAGTTTACAATTAGTTTCAATTCAATTTTCCTGATATTTAGGGAGGTTGCTTGTTTGATACTGATATGTTAAACTTACGCTTCTACCATAGAAGAGTTACCATAGTCAAGGAATTTAGCAAAGCCCCAAAACCATTAGTCATTGTCTATTCTGATGATTCCTCTTGTTGTACTGAGGTTGTCCATGTTAGATCCATCTATATTAATTTTAAGCCAACCAGAAGTAGGTTTTGTCCAAGAGGTTATAACTGTTTGAGAATTTTCATGTTGCCTTGGAGGATGAACAAAAATATTTTCAGAGTAGTATTAGAATTTAGCATCTCTTTTTCTAATCATTCTATATAAAAGGAAGCTATTGAAGATATCATTTGAAAATATTTTTCTGTTTTTTGCTAGGCAGATGTTTCTGATAGTATAAGTGAAAAGAGTGCCCCATGGGATGTTAAGAAAAGAAGGGAGAAAATTTTGGCAGTTTATGAAAATCCAGTTTTAGAGATTTCTAATGAAAAAATTTTGAGGACAGGTAAAAACTTTCCATTGCTGTTTAGTTTGTAGGAAATCCCTAAGTATGTTGATATGAGATTCAAAAGTAAAGAGACACAAAGGACATGTGTCTGGGATATGGTTAATTTTTTTCATTTAAGGTTTTATTTGTGGAAATCCCTTTTAGGAGGATTTTCTAGAGAAAAAAAATTTCTCTTGGGTGAGCCTTGTTTTTCCATATCCAAGAAAAAGAGGTGGTCTGAGTTGTGTTTGTTTTAGGGGTGGTGTTAAGCAAAATTGGTTGTAAAGAGGCCATTAAAGGATAATTTCCAACTTACGATATCCTTTGGTAGAAGAAGCTATTGGGATAGGGGAATGGATTTAATTCAAGAATTATAGCTGGTTCAAGTTCAACTAAGATGGCTTCAAGGGACCAATTTCTACCATTTTGACTTTGTTTTAATTACTGTTTCCATTTTCCTATGTTCTTCATTTTTTGGGAGTGGGCTTATAAATTTTGATATGAGGGGGGTATTTTGCCAATTATCAGTCCAGAAGTTTATGTTGTCCCTTCTTCCAATAATGATTTTTGTACAGGGGAGAAATATGGGGAGGAGTTATTGAATATTTCTAAAGGTGTAAGATTTATTAGTCTTCTTTTTATTCAAAACAGGACTATATTTGTCTGTAAGAATTTTTGACTAGCAGTTTTGAGGATTACTAAAGATTCTTCAAGTGAGACTAAGAATGTGGATTCTATTTTGGAGAGAATCTTTTCAGATTCCCAGGCCACCGAGGGCTTTTGGTCACACAATTTTATCCCAACTCAAGGTATGCACTTTTTCCTTTCGTCCGAATGATCCCAAAAGAAGTTCCTAGATTTTTGGTCAATTTTTTGAGAAAATGTCATTTGGTAGTCATTTGGTAAGAGGAAGGCTTTCATAAGATGGCTCGAAAGGCCTAAGATTGTAGAAGTTATTATTAGGGTTCGACCAATTTTTGAAAGAAGATTAGATTTCCAATTTTGTAATTTTTTACTAATTTTATCTAGGACAAAATTGAAGTTTGACTTTTTGTAGTTTAGTTTAAGAGGGTAACCTAAGTAAAAACCAAGGTTGTTTGAGATATTTATTCCTAGGTTATTTTCAATGACATTTTTTTTATTTTGATCTACTGTTTTTAAAGTCCATATTTTTTATTTTTCTAGATTTAATTTTATGCCACTTATATTGGAGAAGCTTGTTATAACATTCTTAATTCCTTGTATACTTTTAAAGTTTGCTTTTGAGAGAAGGAGGATGTTATAAGCAAACATGAGGTGAGATATGTGAGGATTTTTATTTTTGAATTTAAAAGGGGTCTAATTTTTAGAAGATATTTCATTTTTGATGAGATGAGAAATCATTTCCATACCTAGGATAAAGGGGAGAGGGGATCACCTTGTCTTATTCTTTTAGAGGGAGTAAAATGATCTCTTTTTTTCCATTTATGATGGAGGTGTGGTGCGTATAATTTATAGCACATAAAATATTCCAGCAAGTATATTGGGTCGCAACAAGTAATAAAGTGATAAGTAGAGTATCGTCCCACAGAGATTGAGGTATCAAATAAAATTCAATTAAGTTAAGTGAAATGCTATTAAGACTTATGAAGGAAATTTTAGAAATTACACAAAAAGGGGGGGTGATGATTGAAACAACACAATATAAATAACTGAAATTTAAATAACTAGATAGAAAACAAAACAGAGAAAAGATGTGGATTGGTCACAAATTCCATGGAATTGTACATCATCATCCTTTCCTTTGAATATTCTTGGCTAATTCTATTATGTAATCTTCAATCTAAAATTCTCAGAAAGTCTTCTAAGACTGAATTATATTAAAATTATAGTTAGGAAGATCTTCACTAATCTATAACTCAAATATAATCCGATGAAGTCCTAATCACATCAATGCCCCGCAATCGCATATGACATGTTATCTCTTGTCCTACTCATTACAAATACATAGCAATCGCATGCATGTATAAATAACAAGCTTCATAGGACAATAAATAAAATAGAACTTTGGCCAAGAAAATAATCATTGGTCCAAATGAATTAAAGTACAATTTCCATTTCATCAAATTACCGACTACACAAGAAAATGAGATTGATTTCATTAGTCTAATCCGATTAATTCATAGACAAATTAATCTTTGAATCATTGAAGAACAATTCAATTAAATTACAATCCATTCAATGTTGGCCAATTTTCTAAAATATGATTGAATCCAAAAACTTTGAAATTACAATCTAACTTAACCAAAATAATTGACTAAAATCTTAGATCAACCATTCAATTAAGTTATGAAGCTCAAGAAAATTATTCAAGCCACATAAATAAAACTATCTATATCTAGATAATCTAATTTATGGTAAAAATTACAAGGTCAAGCTCAATATCTAGCTAACTCTAGCATAGACATCAAAATCCCAAACTCATTGAAGGTTAATCAAGCATTCAAGAGCTTAATAATCGGTAAAATCCATTCCATTAAACGAAAGTGCATTAAAATCGAAATTGTTCAGCAATAAAACATCATAGAACCAAACTACATCAATCCTTAAACTCAGAAAATTACATGGAAGAGAAGGAAAAACATGACAGAAAACAGAAAATACAACAGAAATCTAAGAAACTATGAAGGAAAATGCAAGAAAAGGAAGGAAAATGGGAGAAGGAGAGCCATTCCCAAGTGGGAAGGCTTCCTTTCCCTCTAACCAAGCTAGAGAGTTGCCTCTATGTTGCTCCCAGCCACTGCTGCCCAAGGAAGGCAGAAAAATGGTGCTAGGACTTCTTATCAGAAAAATGACTTAGCTTCCTTAATAAATTTCGATTTTGCAAATATAAAACTGATCTAACACATGCCTAAAGGGATATTCTGCCCTAGATGCCTCCTTGGATATTTCTTCCATGATGTGGCAGCACTTTGATAGCAAAACAGCAGTAAAATTAATATTTCTGCAGCAGCAGAAAGGTATGGCAGCAGCAGAATGGTATGGCAGCAGCAGAATTAATATTTCTGTAGCAGAAAGTGACAAACAGCAGCAGAATATCATGGCAAAATTAATATTTCAGCCATGCTTTTTTTAACCTACGAAAATTAATATTTCTGCCCAAAAATTCTGACTACATGGCATTGAATGAGAGTTCAAGTGGGCCCCACATCCAGCATATCCTAGTCAGCATCTGCATCACCCAAAAAGTGCCACATTAGCATCCAAATCAGCATCTTTGTCCATGTCAACACTTTTCTCTCCAAAATTAAAATTTGTAGGAATTAAATTGAGCATTTTACAATTCAAGTTCTAAAAATATAAAATTGAGACACATTCAATCCATAAATAGTTTATACCAAATAAATTCCAAAACATAATAAAATTAGAGAATTGATAAAATTAAAGAGACACAAAGGACTAAAATAGGGACTAAAATAAATGGAAAAAGCATGTTATCAAGGTGTAGGTAACATTTTTCAGACAAGACATAATTAGATTTTTTTTGGTTTATAGGAAAGTTGAAGGTGTTCAACATTTTTTCAATATAGTCCCAAGAAATTGTATTAAAGGCTTTCTTGATATCTATTTTAATTATCATCCAACCATTTTTTGTTTTTGAAAGATTCATGGAATTCATAGTTTTGTGGGTAATAAGGAAGAGGTTAAAGCAGTGTCTGCCTTCAATATAGGCACCTTGAAGGGAAGATAAGAGAAAGAAGGAGGGGTTTAAGTCTATTAACTAAAATCTTTGAAAGGATTTTGTAGTAAGTGTTACAAAGACCTAGGGTCTAAAGTGATTGGGTATGGTTGTGATGATCGAGATCTTATGCAGGATCGAAAGGGGCACATGATAGATTAAATCGTATGATCGAATTGAGGATTGTAAGATTCTATAAAAAAAATATAAAAATATATATAAAACAATATATGTATATATATGTAATGATATAAATTTTGTAAATAATACAAAACCATTAAAGTCTCATTATATTTCAATAAAACAAGATCAAATGTCATACAATTAGTAAAAAAAAAAAAACCCCCACTTTCTATTGTATTTAGAAACCTTTTTTTTCCCTCTCCAAATTGGTACTTTCTTCTTCAAAACTTATAATATTATATCTCATTATCAGCCTTCATTAAATAAGTTAAAAATTGAACAAATTATGAGTGATAAGACTGTAACTGTATAGTATTAGTAAAGATTTAAGTTAGTTTAACGACTTTTTTCATCCCAATTGACCTAATGGATTAGAAATATATCAACATATTAAAAAATGACAAAAATTCAGAATATTATAAGATTGGTAAAATTGTAAAATAGTAAGATTTTAATATTTAAATCAAGATCCTGCTAAGATCTAGTAGATTTAGATCTTAGATAGGATTGTGATTGTTCAGGTTGTTTGGAATCATAAGATCATAAGATCTTAAGATTTAGATCGAGATCTTGACAATTTGTGAGCATTTTCAATTTCTAGGATGAGCCACATGAGGATAACACCCCAATCATGAAGGATTGAGTTGTTGAGGAAGGTTTGTTGAATACCTTGAATGATTTGGTTTTTGATAGTGTCCCATTGATTTGATAGAAAATGGCATGAAGACCTTCTTCCCCTTGGGGTTTTTAAAGGGTTTATTGCAAAAAAGAGCCACTTTGATTTCATGTTCTTCCAGAATACGAGTTAAAATAGTGTGTTTTATCTACACTATATTGGGAAGAGCCAGGTTAGGGAAGGAAAGAAAACTTGGGGGGCCCAAAGCATCATAAGCATAAGTGTTTTTTAGGTGATTTGTGATTTTGACTTCTATTTCTTTTTGGTTTTGGGTCCAAGAATTGTCAGGTTTTAAGAGACTGCTTCTTTTATTTAAGGCCACTGTGTGGAAGAAAGATGTATTCCTATCTCCAAAGGTGAACCATTGTATTCTTGATTTCATTTGCCAAATGGATTCCTCATAATAAAAGAGAGGAGAGGTGAGTTTGAAGGTCTTTTTTTAGGGAAAGGAGTTGGTAATCTCTACTAAAATCAAGGGCTTTTTGAATTCCTCCTAATCTTCTTTTTGTTTTCTTGATCTCTTGAATTATATTCCCAAAGTTTTCTTTGCTCCAATTAGTGAGGTCTTTTTAAAATTCATTTATTGTTTTCAAAAGATCATTTGGATATTTTCCCTAAGCCATGGCTGTTAAAGTATTAAAACTGTGATGTGTAAGCCAAAAAGGTTCAAATCTAAAGGTTTTTTCCACTCTGTCATACCTAGGAATCGTTTGAAGAAAGAAAGGGCAATGGTCCAAGTAGAGTCTAAGAAGGTGATAAACTTTAGTTTTCGAAAATAAACTAAGCCAACCTTGGTTGGCATGGGCTCGATCTATTCTAGTTCAAATAATGGCCCTTCCCTCTCTTCCATTAACCTAAGTAAATTTAGGGCCAACAAAAACTAAGTCTAGAAGGTTTGCCTTGTTTAGGAAATTTAAAAAGTTATTAATTTTTTTTTTCTGTTTGGAGGGCGTCCTCCAAATTTCTCATTAGTATGAGCTATTTCATTAAAGTCTCCTATGACTATCCAAGGCATATTTATGGAATCATAAACAGTAGAAAGATAAGGCCAAGTTTATTTCCTAATAGCAAAAATAGGGCTAGCATAAAGAGGAGATAAAAGAAAGGATTTGTTGTTTACCTTAACTTCAAGAAAGACTTCATAAAAGAAAGAAGATATGAAGTCCACCAGACTTTGTTCAGGTTCCAAAGAATCCAAATCCCTCTAGAGAAACCCATGGCATCCGCCTTGAAGAAACCTTCATAGCCAATGTTGCTAATAATACAATAAGCTCTCTAGCCACTAAGCCTAATTTCAATTAATATGACTAAGTCAGGATTATGGTTGTTTTTGATATTCCTAAATATTTTTGAAGTTTATGCTACCAGCACCTCTTACATTCTAATTGAATATATTCGTAGAGGTATAATGATTGTAGATGTTTTCGGCTATGTGGGGAGGCAAATTGTGACAAACAGAAGGATAGAAGGTGAGATTATGATAAGTCTTTACTGTCTCTAAGTTCAAAGAGGATATGACGTAGACATCTAACTGAGCGGGTAAGGGGTAGAGAGTAAGGACAGTGGCTAGGTGTTGGTCCCCCTCATGTCTATTACTATTCTTGTGTTTTCTATTGTTATATAGGCTGGGTTTAGCGCATAGATGAGGTCCTTCATTGTGTTTAATAGGTGATTTGTTGGGTTTAGGGCAAACTATTTGTAAAGAGGTGCTTGGTTCATGGTTCTAGACGGTGGTAGAATCATGATGTTGTTGATGCGAAGTTGCATCATCAGGTTTCTTGTGGTGCTGGTGTTGTTTTTTTCTATTAGTGCAGCAGTCATCATGTAGCTCTAAGCAAAGACCCAAGATAAGTTGTTCATAATCCCTCTAAGGAGATTTATCCATACTAGGGTGGTTTTCGACCCTTGGGTTAGGTTGTTTTAGTAGTACATGTTGAGGTTGCTGAGGTGATAAAGGCATCTATCATTGGGAGGGGATTGCTGTTTGTGTCTAGGTGCTGATGCGGAGGCATCTCATTAGTATTACTAGGTAGTAAGAGTTGTTGTTCTGATAGTGAAGATTTGGAAAGTGTGGTGGGGTTCGTAGGTACTTAGTTTCCACCTGTGTTTGGTTAAGAGGGATGTTTGCATTCTTCTTAGGTGCCTAGCGCTACATGTTTACATGAATACATGCTTTCAAAGGTAGAGGCTGTATTTAGTAAAAGAGGGTAACTTGGTAAGTTTCTAATTTTGGGGGGGACATATAACTTAATCGGATTATGAGGCAGAGGTGACAAAGGAGTTAAGAGTGGTAGATTTGTGTCTTGTCTCCCTTTAATTTTGTTATCATTTTTTGCTGGACTCAAGGGAATTAGAGATATTGAGGGGGTTCAAGATTTTTTATTTTGCTTAAGAGGTTTATAGTTAGGCATTTCAAGGGGTATGATTGAATTTTTATTTTTGGATGGCTTGGTAACGTCGTGTTTGCATTTTCCTGAAGGGTGAAAAGTAATACTATGACTAGGATGCTTATTGTCAGCTAAGCAAATTTGTTTAGATATATTAGTATTTTCAAAAGGTAGATTATTAATGGGAGGGAAGAAATTGTGTTATTTTAATTACCAATAAGCAATTAGAGATAGCGATTATTTTAGTTTACAAAATAATTTTGATTTATTAATTATTATCTCTATATCTCACTTGCTTGTCAATTGCATTTCACTGATTCTTCCTTTTTGTGGTTACTTTCTTTTGTAACTTACTGAATATTGCAAAGTTGAATAAATGACTTTATTAGGTTTATCTATAGGTAAGTACAATTATTATTGGTTAATTGTTCTTTTAGATCTACCAATCTTGTGCATTATTGCTTTCAATTTCTTATCAATTCCTAGAATTCAAATTTGTAGATTAAAGTTTTAGTTGCTAAAGCTAGAGGCAAGTTTCATCTTCCTCCTCTTTTCCTATTTTCCTCAATTGAGACCCATATTGAATAAAATGGGCTTTTGGGTTGTAGGTGCTATAAAATTTGTTTCCTTTGCTTCTTTCTTTTGGTTTTTGCTTAGAAATGGTGAAATATAACTAATTTGGAAGAGTAGAAGTGGTTTCATGGATGGAAGAGGTGAAAATGCATTTTAAAGGGAAATTGGTGAATTTTCAATAAACCTAGATAATCGCATTTATTCTTGCTTGTTGGAAGGGTTTTGATCACCATAACTTACTCTTGAAAAACTCATATGAAAGCAAGAATCAAAGGAGAAAGGAAAGGGATGAAAAAGTAAAATTTTTGGTAGGTTTGGAGCTAAAATTGTGGCTGCCATGGAAGTTATAGAACCTGGTGCCCAAGCACCAAGGTTTATATGTGTGATAGAAACTTTGGAGCCTAGACGCCAAGTGAACAGGTTAATGGCAGTCTTCTGGTACCCAGGTGCCATTTAGGAAGAGGCCGAGAGCCTCTTAGAGAGGCTCTAGGGTGCCCAGCACGCTTACTGCGCTCAGGCGCCTTGTATTGAACGGAAAGTGGGAAAAAAAGGAGGATTTTGTTGATTTATTGTTGGATTTGGTTTCAGCTAGTTTTGTGGAATTCATTGGTCGTGCTTCTCGGATTTCCTTCATGGTAAATCTTTGACTGCATTGAGGTGAGTGGGTGACCTTGCCGTTTAAGTTTTTATTAAAATTGACCAAGTTCAATATAAAGCTCATTCACACCATAGTTGGAAATAAACCAATGAAATTCCCTAGTTAGTAGTAATAACTAGATTAAAAATTTTCTTTGAATGGTTGTGGGATTTACTTTATGAGATTGGTAGTTTAATGTTTATTTGAATTTTAAGTGGTGAGTTGATATGGTATGTGTTATATGGTGTTTATCTAGATGCATTTCATAAATAAAAGGAAAAAGAAAAGAAATGTGTGGGAACATAGACCCACAAGAGGGAATCGACTAGTAACCTAAAGATGTGGTTATTCTTGGAGAAGAATGTCAGGAAGTGGAAACAAAGGAACTGACCTTCGGGATAAACTAGTTGAGCAGAGTCTTAACGAGATAAGTGTAGGAAATGCATTGCATATCATTGGTTGCATATTCATTCCATGAGAGCAGGAACAGAGGGGTGGACCTTTGAAATGAGTGGAAATAGAAGGGTGGACCTCTGAAATAAACCCATTGAGCAATGACAGTCTAAGAGGGATTTCTGGACTAAGTCTCAATGTGGTAAGTGCAGAATGATGTGGGAATACATAACATATGTTTGTTGCATAATGTATTTCAGTATGGATGTTTACTTATGCTTTTATGTGTTTGAGAATTGTTTTATGAATCGTTTTGTGAAAAGGTAGACTTACATAGGAGCCCCAGGTTATGGTTGTACGATACGGTATGCTTTATTTTATTCTTCGTACTTTTACGTGCTGATGGTGTTTACTCCTATTATGGCATTGATGCTAGTATTTGAACTTATGCATTGTTTTATTGCATAGTCACCTGCTCACTGAGTTTTGATAAACTCATACTCTCTATTGTTATCTTTCTCAGACATAGTAGCTGAGGAGGATGGGAAACTACTGGAGATTAGTGGCTTATGGAGATATACTTCATTTTTATTAGAGGATTTGCGGAACCAATTTTTGGACTATATGCTTCGTAGAATGCTCTGTAATCCCATAGGCTACCTAAGTAATATTGTATTTAAGGATTTATTTATTTTGCTGTTATTTGTTTTGCATTTTAACTGTATATACAATTCCCGATTTTATGAGAATTAAGAGAAAGAAATATGTAAACTTATTTCTATTATAAATTTATACTTTCTTAGTTGTAGATATTAGGGCTGTTCAAGATTTTAAAGGCTACCATTGAGGTATCCCTAGGTTTTGTATGTTAAGTCACGTGCCCAACTTTTGAGACGTTACAATAACAATATTGCAAGTATTCACTAACCAATTTCATACATAGGATCATAAAATTTCATATAAAAGAATATTTGGCATCCCAACAACAATTCCAAAAAAAAGTCATAATCCAGGATCAAGTTACAATTACATACAAAGCCACCCTAGGTAACCTGCATAGTCATGAAGCGATGCCTAGAAGTTCAAAAGAGATCAACACGATCATAGCAATAGACGATCACCCCAAGGATCAAGAGAGGGTTGGTGAACTCAAGAGTGCGCTACTCTTGAAGATGATCGCCCTCTTCGGCTATATACTCTAAAAGGATCCAAGACTGAAAGGAGAGTGAGTAAATTAAATACTCAATGAGCAAATAACAATATCAAAGAGCATTTAAGAACAATGAATAACACAAGATAATCTCCATACTCTTAATAATTTAAGTAACTCACTAAATCATAGCATAAAGAAGAAAACTAATTCAGACTTAATTGGCCATATTGAGTATGTATATGTATTAGCATTTAATCCTCGGCTATATACCTTCGAAGCTACCAAGAGCCACATTACGACACAAAAATAATTACATCAAGTTCTACACCACAACACTACATAATCATGATGAGTACCACACCACAACACAATACAAATATCAACAAGAGCCACACTTGGCATCATACAATTACAACAATCCAAGAAGTCATAAATGCAACCAAATAACAATATACTTATAATTCTTGAACCCATATTTCCATTGGATATCATAACCTCATCAATTCAAATTACCGGACATACCAACCATCGATCAATTAGTAAACTATTGAATCTTGATAGGCGTAATTTTCATAACCTCTTGGATTAAAAGGTTGAATATGATTAGAGAGAAAAAGTTGTTCTACTTACCTTGATTGTCACACAAAATTACCTTAAAGCCTCCGAGATGTTGAAAGGAATGTTTGGGATAGGCCTCTTAAGAACAAGGATCACACCATAAGAAAAAGAAGGAAGAATTCCAACAAAAACATAGGGCCATCACCTACCATGGTAGGCTACTACCATATTCTACTTGTCGCTCATTGCAGTGAGTGAGTGATAGACTAACCTCCATCATCAACAAAAAAACCCCATTACCCTCTTTAATGGATCCTAATTACCTCCAATCTCAATTAATTTATAGCCCAACCCCAAATCTCTCAAATGATAACAAGGAGACCAATAAACAAGGGAAATAAAACACTACAAGAGTATTTCAACAAGTAACTCAAGATTTCCCAAATTTTTGATTTAAGAAGAAACCACCCATGATTGCTGATTTTCCACAAATTTTCCTACCAAAAACACTTCTTAAGTCTCACTTAATCATCAAGAACAACTTAAACCATACCTAGGCCCTCAAACTCAGGAATTTACCCAAATCACTCTTAGGGTTTCTTCTATGCAAAAAGAAGAAGCAAAGATAAATGAATTTCACTTACAAGCAAAGGAAACCACCAAGAGGGAAGGCAATCACCAGCAGATAGCCACAAAGGAGAAAATCAAGTAGATGATAGAAGGAAATGGCGTGAACATAGAGGGAGGTGATGCACCAAGGTTGAAGGAAATAAAGAAGAGAAACATGAATAAGAATGAAGGAAGGCATTATAAGAAATTATACTACATACAAAGAAACAAGGAACTCCTTCCATGTCCCTTCTTGACCACCTTCCCAAGGTCAACGCTTCTTACACTTAAGTAAAATTTAAAGGAAAAGAACTACTCACCATTTTCCAACAATATAACATAATTTCTTTTTCACATCAAAGTTCATACCAATACAAGATAACAAAATTTTCCCAGATACTAGACATTTCAAGTGCAAATCAAAATTAATAATCATAATCACAATGATTTAGGCACTATAAAAATCATGCAAAGGCACATACACATAAACATCCAAGACCCCTAGGACTTAGATGTTACAGACTACCCCTTAAGAAAATTTGGTCCTCGAATTTCTTACCTCAAGAATCGAATAGATAAGGATATGTTGACCTTATAGCTTCCTCAAGTTCCAACATAGCCTCCTCATAGGAATGATTCCACCAAAGGACCTTTCACAGAAGGTAACTCTTTAGATCTAAGCTCTTTCACTTATTGGTCCAAAATAGCCATCAGAATCTCTTCATAAAAGAAGTTCTCACTAAGCTAAACTTTTTGTGGATGAATAATGTGCGAGGGGTCATGAAGGTACTACCTCAACATCAAAACATGGAATACTCGATAACCGTTATGCCACCTTGCCTAATCACTCCGAAAACCTCGTAGGGTCCCATAAACCTCGAGCTAAGCTTCCCTTTCACCCCAAACCTCAATTTACCCTTCATAGGAAATGCTTTCAGGAAAACCATGTCACCAATAGAAAATTCAAGGTCTTTCCTATGATGATCCATGTAGGCCTTTTGCCTACTTTGAGCTGCAAGGAGCTTCCTATTAATGAGTTTCACCTTCTCCATGGCATCATGAACAAGATCGGATCCCATCAAGTTTACTTTACTCACTTCAAACTAACCGATAGGAGATATACACCATCTCCCACATAAAGGCTCAAAGGGTGCCATCTTAATGCTAGCATACTGTAGGCTAACTCAACCAAGGGTAAATGGATCTCCTAACTACCTCCAAAGTCCATCACACAAGACCTCAACATGTCTTCCAAGGTTTGAATAATTTGCTCTGACTGGCCATCCGTTTTGAAGATGAAAGGTCGTACTCAAATCAACCCAAGTACCCAAGGATTCTTGGAACATCCTCCAAAATTGGGATGTGAATTGAGTACCTTAATCTAAAATAATTGAGGTGGGCATTCTATGCAACTTCACTATCTCAACTATATATAATTGTGCATATTTTGTGGCATTATATGTTGTCTTCATCGATAGGAAATGTGTGACTTTCGTCAGTCGATCAACAATTACCCAGATTGAGTCATATCCATTAGGAGAACAGAGAAATCCTACAACAAAATCCATAGTGATGTTTTCCCACTTCCACTTTAGTATTCTCATCCACTGGAGTAACCCAAGAGTCTTCTTATGTTATGCCTTAACTAGTTGACAAGTTAAGTATCTAGACACATACTCAGCGATGTCACGCTTTTTTCTATCCTACAAGAACAATAATTTCAGATCTTAATACATCTTATTGATACTCAGTTGTACTGTATAAGTTGTCCGACGAGCCTCCTCCATAATCTTTCTCTAAAGAGATTTGACATTTGGCACATATAGATGGTCTTCAAACCGGAGTACTCCTTGCCCCCTTCACTTTGTCTTTCACCTTACAAAGGTTAAAATCCTCCCATTGAGCCAATTTCACTTCTTCAATCAAGGATAATTTGGCTTGAAAATAGGCCAGGAATGCACTTGAGTCGGTGACTTCAAACTATACTCCGTTCTCATAGAAGTTCAAAAGAAATCAACATGATCATAGCAGCAGAAGACTAACCCAAGGATCAAGAAAGGGTTAGTGAACTCGGGAGCACGCTACTATTCAAGATGATCGCCCTATTAGGCTATAGACTTTGAAAGGATCTAAGAGTGAAAGGAGATGAGTAAATTAAATACTCAGTGAGCAAACAACAATGTCAAAGAGCATTTAAGAACAATGAATAACCTAAGATAATCTCTATACTCTCAATTATTTAAGTAACTCACCAAATCATAGCATAAAGGAGAAAATCAATTCAGACTTAATTGGCCATAATGAGTATGCATGTGTATTAGTATTTAATCCCAGACCTTATACCTTCAAATTCACCAAGTGCCATACCACAACACTACATAATCACGATGAGTGCCATACCACGGCACCATATAATTACAACAATCCAAGAAGTCATAAATGTAACTAAATAACAATATTTAACAATATACTAATTATTCTTAAACCTATATTTCCATTGGAAATCATAACCTCGTCAATTCAAAATTATCTGACATACTAAGTGGAAATAATAACCTCATCAATTTGAATTATTGGACATCCCAACCATTGATCAATTAGTAAACCCTTGAATCTTGATAGGCATAATTTTCATAACCTCTTGAATTAAAAGCTTGAATGAGTTAAAGAGATAAAGTTGTTCTATTCACCTTGATTGTCGCACAAAATTACCTTAAAGCCTCTAGGATGTTGAAAGGAATGATTGGGATAGGCCTCTTAAGGATAAGATCACACTATAAAAAAAAAGGAAGAATTCCAAAGAAAACAGAGGGTCATCGTTTGCCATGGCGGGTTGCTTCAGCAACCTACTGCTGCATTTTGCCCATCGTGCACTGCAGCGAGCTTGTTGCCCGCTTAGGCAGGCGCAATAGGAAATGTGCTCCTGTGCACTGCCAGGCACGTGTTCCAGTAGGCGAGTGATAGACCAACCTCTGTGCATTAGTGAACAACACCCCATTACCCTCTTTAATGCATCCCAACAACCTCCAACCTGAATTCATTGTATAGCCCAACCCCAAACCTCTCAAATAACAACAAAGAGAACAATATACAAGGGAAACAACACATTATAAGAGTATTCCTTCTATGTCCTTTCTTGACCACCTTTCTAAAGTCAACACTTTTTACACTTACATAAAATTTAAAGGAAAAGAACTAGTCACCATTTTCCAACAACACATTGTATAGCCCAACCCCAAACCTCTCAAATAACAACAAAGAGACCAATATACAAGGGAAACAATACATTATAAGAGTATTCCTTCTATGTCCTTTCTTGACCACCTTTCTAAAGTCAACACTTTTTACACTTACATAAAATTTAAAGGAAAAGAACTAGTCACCATTTTCCAACAACACAACATAATTTCTTTTTCACATCAAAGTTCATACCAACATAAGATAATAAAATTTTCCCAGATACCAGACATTTCAAGCGCCAATTGATATTTGCCATTTCTCTATGCATTTTAGTCCCTAACTTAGTCCTATTGCCATTTTAATCTTACAAACTCTCCAATTTTATTATGTTTTAAAATTTATTGGTTACAAATTAATTATGAATTGAATATGCCTTAGTTTTACATTTTTAGGACTTGAATTGTTAAATGCCCAATTTAATCCTTGTGAAAATATTGCAGAATTAAATTATTGAAGAGACAAGTGGTGACATGGACGAATCGATTATATGGATGTTGAATATTTGTTGACTAGGCATTTCTTGCCTCCTAGGATGCTGACTGAAGCAGTGAGGCCCACTAGTCTAAAAAGTGCAGAACTTATGAAGTTCAAGTTTGTCCAAAATATGTAACCTTCCTAAGTCAATTTTGGAACCAGAAAAAAGTAGCTTCTGCACCTCTATTAGCTTCTGTACCTCTATTCTCATGCGTTGCTTTTGCCCAAGGTGCTGTACTTATTGCAGATTTTCAAATAGAAAATGATACTTCTAAGGGGACAAACCAATGCATTTTTTGTCCTCTAAAGGGGCTGCTAGAGAGGAGAATATATCAAAATTCATTTTTCAGTAGTTAGACATCCTCTTATTCCTCTCTTCTTCTGTAGCTTAAAGTTCTTTATAGTTTCTTTTCTGTATTTTTGTTTTAGTCCTTATGGAGGGCTAAAACCCTTTGTGTAATTAATCTTTAGTGGAACTAGGAGATATAATTTGAATTCCTTGAATAGAGAAGTGTTTTTTTTATCTAATCTATTTCAGTTTAATCCTTACTTTGCCTCTTGTTCTCATTTTTGTATATTTTTCTGATTAGAAAGGATGTATAGGTTTGATTTATTTTTTCTTGCTTTATTAGAAGACGAACCTTACTAGACTTTTATGTATGTGGTTGCTATGCATGTTTAGTAAGTAGGATTAGATTGGGTTACTAATATGCAATTGTGTAGGGCAAGATTCTGGTTATGACTTATATGTGTTCAAGTTCTAGGAGATTTTTTGGAAAACTTAGTTAACAATTAGAATAATAAGTGAAATCATAGTTGTTATTAAGAAAATGATGATGTTAATTACACTCTTAGGGAAACCAAAGATTGATTACATGTATTATGTTATAGTAGTGCTTTTCCAACTCTATTTTGTTCAATTTCTTACTAATTCTGTTCTTGTTTACATTTTGTTTTATGTATGTTTTTCTCCTACAGTCATAACAAACCCCATGTGTAGTTAATTAGTGGTAATCAGACTATAATTAGAGTAGATTAGTGTTAAGAACAATTAATTAGTAGTTAGAAGTACGGCTCCTTGAGAAAATACGACCTGGGGATCACTATATTGTAAGATTGCCACCAATCAAATTAATAACCATAAGCACAATGATTTGGACACCATAAAAATCATGCAAAGGCACATACAAACAAACATCAAATACTTCTAGGACTCAGATGTTACAGTCATCTCTTTGTTTGTTTTCCCTTTTCCACCACTGGCCTTTCCCCTCATGTCGAAGAATTCCTATTTATCTTTGGCTTTAATGACATTGTCGCCTTTGATGGCCTTTATTTCTTTGAGAAAAGAAAAACATGGGAATATTATAGTGAGGATTCGAGGAGCATGTAAGCATTTAGGTAAGAGCAAATTGGCATGGGTTGCGACTAGAATTGGTTCTCCAACTAATAGAAGTGATGATACACTACTACTATTACTACAGCATGATGGGATTCAAAGTACCCTTCTTCCCTACAGGAGAAGGGGAAAATAGTGGAAGGGAGACATCGATGGTGGAGAAGGGAAAACAAATAAGGAGACGATGACGAAGCTAATGACGGTGGAGGACATTAGAGATGCTGACAAAACTGACGATGGTGAAGGACACTAGAGACACCGACAAAGCTAAGAGTTAGAGAGGAGCTAGGTCTATCTGAAAGAAAACATGAGGGGGTTGGGGTTTTTCTAAAATTTTATCTTTCAACTAGGTCCCTGTACATCGAGCTTAAAAAGAAGACTAGGGCTACGTGTCAAGTTGTCATTGCCTTAACATTTTGAAAAAAAATGACAAGCAACCATCCCCATTTGATGGCCGTTAGATCTGCAGATCTAACCACCATAAAAAGGACAAGCAGGCAATATGCTTCCTCTTAGTAATGATTGCACTAATAGAATAATAATAAATTCATAACTTTTCACTTTGTGTGTGTGTGTACATATATACTTATTAACTCTTTTTTGTTATATTTTACTATATTGTACTAATATATTAGCCTATAGTTTTGAAAACTATAGACTAGAAGCTCTAAATTAAAGCTAAGCGAACAAAAAATTATTTATAGCAAAAGTATAATTCATGTCCCTAAAATTTATATCAATTTTCACTTATGCCTCTAACATTTATTTTGGCTCAGATATGTCCCACATGTTTTATTTTTTGTTAGATATGCCTTTTTTTTTAATGTCGTCAAATATACTAGCTGATAGTTGACTGGGCAGTCCACATGGCATATATCACCCGTCACATTATGTGCCATTTGGACCCAAACCTGAAAATACCAAAAATGTCCTTCATCTCCCTTTATCTCTCTCTCTTTGTCTCTCTTTCTTAACTCTCTTACTTTCCATGTGTCTCTCTCCTCACACATATACACACACACACACACACACACACACATACACACACACACACACTTATTCTCTCTCTCTCTCTATCTCTCTCTCTTGTTTTCTCTCTTTCTTTACGTCTCCTTCTATATCTTCACCTTCAACTTACTTGCAACCTTTTAATGCTAATGAAGATTCACTATCCCAGCCCTTGGTTATAGTCGATCAAGTTGTTTAATCCCTCATAAGACTTTTTACCCTCAAATATAAACCTCAACACTCAACTCTTACAAAAATTTAAGCTTTTTTTAGTTTGAGCTCTTAATTGTTACATTGTTCTGATAAAAGCATTTACAAAAGATAATATAAGTTGATTAATTAAGTATTTTAAATCAACTCTCATATACAGTGGTGGAAGCATCATACACTTCTTGGAAAACTATGAAACTCATACTCATCTATCATCATCGATCATATCCACGCTCCATAATTTTCCTCTTTTGTGTTTCTCTATTGTTTGCTACCATAATCCTTTTGATGAATCATCATTCTCTTCTTCCTTCTTCAAGAAAAAAAACTCATTAGACAAGCATCAAAGAAAGATGCATCACTGGTAACAATTCGCACTAAGGTAAAGCAAACCAGATAAATAAAAAATGGGACTAACTCAAGTAAAATCATCTTCAAATCCTATCAATCAAGATGTAAAAAATGAAATTAAGAAAAAAATAGGACCAACTCAGGTAAAATCATCTTCAAATCCTAGCAAGCAAGTGTAATACCCCAGTATCACGGTATAGTTAAAAGTATACATGTTAATGAGAGTAAAATTTTTTCACGAATTTAGGAGTTTTGATTAGGAAAATAGAGGACCCTAAAGTTTAATAAGATTACGACTTACCCTTGGTCAAGTAAAATTTCATCAAAAAAAGGAAACATGTGTGGTGAGTGTAAAAAGAACATTCAAGGACTAAAGTGAAAAGAAAATAAAATATGGAGTACTCTTGAGAACAGACCGAATAGGAGCCCGAGAAAGAGAATGGATTAAAAGAGGATGAAATTATAAGGTCGGTATAGTAAGGATGATGGATTTGAGGCTATAGTGGATTTTGAGCCAACGAGAGGGACGAAAGTGATCAAATGCAAGATTTTGGTATTAAATAAAAATAGAATGTGATGGTGTGTATTTTATGGAAGTGTATTTGGGTTCCTTATTTATGATTAAATTTTTCCAAATTACTTGCAAGGTCCTAATTTTTCCAAAGAGACCAAATTAAAAGGAAAATTAGTGGGGCCCACACATGCACTCACTTAAACACTCATACTCCTCTCTTCTTGTTCATTTTTCTCTCTTCCTCCTATAACTCTCTCACTCTCTTTTGGCCAAGCATTACCAAACTCTCTTCTCCACATCTATCCATGCCAATACCTCAAGGAAAGAAGCCAAGAAGTCTAGGAAGCTTTGTAAGCAAGGAATCGAGGTAAGAATTCTAATTTTTCCAAACTTTTCCCTATTTTTGGATATTAGGGTTTAAGATGAAAATTTGATGATTGGGACTTGAATTGTTGATTTAAATTGAGAGTTTTGGTGTTAAAACAATTCTTAAACATCAAGGATGAAAACCTATGAAAGAAATCAAGAAAATGGTGAAGATTTGACCCCAAATTCATGAAAAACTAAGAAAAAAATATAGATTACTGTAGCAGCAACAACATTTCTAGATTTGAGTTACTATAGTGAATCATTACTATAACATTAGTTTTAAAATATTCATAACTCTTTCATCCGGACTTCTTTTTTAGCAAATGGATATCATTGGAAAGCTGTTTGAGTCTAATTTCTAATGTTTCATTTGAAAATTATTTATTATTTGAGAGTTATGTTCAGAGGAGTAATCAAAGGTCAGGATTTGTAGTAGGGAATTTCCCTATTTTGTGACTTTGATATGTTTTTCCATGATTATCATATAGGAATAGATTCTTTGATGCATCTTCCACATCTTTTGGGATGTTGTGACTACATTGAAGTAGAGGGAATTACCTTCCATCATCTCACACATCTTTGAGGAGGGTTCAAGGTAAAAATTGGACAAACATCAAGGTGAGTGGACAACCTTGCAAAAATTAATTTACTAAATTAGTCAAAGCACAATATAAATCTCATTTGCATTATTTGTGAAATTGAGAAGATTACCAGTGTACGTTCAAGTTCAGAAAAATCACAATATCATTGAGAATTATTTAATTACCTTATGTGAATTAATTTCTCTAGTTAACTAAATAACTAGATGTAGTAGTTCCTTGAATAAATTGGAACATGTTTATGAGTAGATGACCTTACTAAACTAAATTATTACAATCAATCAATGTACAATAAAAGTCTCATTTGCAATATTGTTGGAACATCGGATATACATTTTTTCTAGTTAAAGATGATTATTAGATTACCTTAACTCTTGAAAGAGATTTAAGAGGATATTGATGTATGTTTAAAATGAGGAATAATGTGATAGCGATTATATCTTATATTACTTTATTATTGAGTAAATGTCTCTATTTGTTGTTATATGGAAGGTTGAGGGTTAAATTCCCAAGAAATTTGATGCAATGTTGTAATTGAATTTTAAGCATGGAAGATTGAAGGCTTAATCTCCCAAGAAATCATGCTAGGATATAATTAAATTTTAAGCATGGAAGATTGAGGGCTTGATCTCCTAATAAATTTGATGCTAGGCTATAATCAAATTTTAAGCATGGAAGACTGAAGGCTTGATCTCCCAAGAAATATGATGCTATGATATAACAGAATATGACACATGGATGGTTAAGGGCTTGATCACCCAAGAAACCTGATGCAAGTATGAATGGTGTATTAAATTAAATTATGGTTTAGCTATATTAGCAATGTGGTATTTGTGCTTGTAATATTTTCGTGTACAGTTATTTACTCTTTGATGAACTCACACTCTCTATGATTATTTTTTTTCAGATGCAATGGTTGAGGAGGAGGATCAGTAGCCCTTCGGGGAATACTCGACTTTTGTTTAGTGGACTCATGTTTATGGATTTGGTGAGGATTAGGAAATGCTCTGTAGTTTGTATACGTCACCTAGGCTTGCAAGGTTGTATCATACTAAGTATTGTATAAATGTTGAACATTTCTATTTATATACAAAATATCTTTTTCAAAAATTTATGTTTTGCATATTTATGAATATTAATAATGTTTAAGGAGATTAAAGGATGCCACAGAGGTATACTATAGGTGTTATTTGTATAACACACATGGCTAGTTTATGGGATGTGACAGCAAGCACGTGAAAAATGAAATTAAGCAAAAGATAAGTTCATTTTTTAGAAAGGTACTCTAGCTTGACAATTCATAGAACTCTACAAAATGGAATTGAATTAACAATTACATCACAATGTAGACGATACAACAATGTCGAAGAGGATGGATAAATTGAAGAAAGATGCAACACCAAAGTGAATAAACTATGCAGCACACAACACCTGGTTATCATGGTTTAGCCGATCAAACTTTTTAAAAAAAAACAACAAAAGTGCTCAATAGTACTACTGTTTCAATTTAACTAAGCCACCACTAATTCCGTATTGTTTCAAACTTAATATCACCACATACCATCAACATCCTAAGGCTTTTAAGATTAGGACAATCATATGACCAAGTTAAAATAGCATCACTCCTTACCCGAGACAATCCACCTGATCCACTAAGTTGTCATTTAACTTATATTATGCCTCTATGAATGTTCTAAGGGTAATCCTTATTATATTTGAAATTACGAACTTTATTTCAGGTTCCCTAATGTCTAAATTACAGACCATACTTATCCGAAATTATTTCACATAAAAAGTACATTTCTAACTCGTAAGGATAAACCTGGCACCTTTTGCACGTTAAGGACATATTCAGTGTGTCTAGTGAAATTTAGTCCTAAAGTCTTATCCCTAAATTCATCTTTGTTACGATTTACCATCCAGGTACCCTTGACAACAAGAAATTCTAATCATTTCCATTCCCTTAAGTAATAGTAAAATTGTACCCCTATCTGTTGTGGTTTGAAAATGAAAGAATTTAAATGATATTAAATCATAACACAAAAACTAAGAAGGTATGAACTAAACTTTCACATCGATCATTAAATAAGAACTTACCTTTTTTCCTTGAATGCTAAAGCCTTATCCAATCTTTGACCAAACCTGAATTTATGAACTTTTTATTAAAACACTATGCCTCAAACACAAGTTTATCCTTAACAATAGATTCATAGGATGCTAAATAAGTTAGGGTATCTTTCCCCTTCATGCAAACATAATTCTTTATGTTTTATCCTTTCCCCTTCTTTACTATTATTCACATGCTGTTTTAGGTGCATGTCGTAATTGAAAGAAATTTTTCTTCAATCCAGGCCATGTCCTCTGTGTTTTAAAGAAGGCTTATATATTCTAATGAAATTACTATTAAGTTACTAGGAAGTCTAAAATGGCATCATCTTTCACATTCTAGTACTATTCCAATTGCCATATGTCCATATCCAACTCTATTAAAACTCGCACTTGTTATACTTGTTACTTACCTTATAGTGTCCCATCTGTGTGGTGAGTATGCTAAGCATTATTTCTTATAGGTCTTAAATGGAGTGTCCAACCTACTCCAAGTTGCTCGTTCACTGGCACAATGGGTAGCTGCATAGACATTTCCTTACGGTCCATGTGCTTACCCAAAACCAATGCCATCCATGTCTTATTGGAGGTGACAATGCTTTTACTCTACAAGTATTGTGCTTAAGATAGAGAGAAGTCTATACAACTACTATTGAGGAGTATGACATGAAAGGTATAGGAATACACATAACTCTATAGGGCCTTCCGTGAATCCCTGTCCTATGGCTATGATGCAGTCACGACAATAGGGGAGAGCCCATTAAAGACACCCTACTCTGTAGTCACTATGAGACCTAATAACCAAGCTCTGATACCAACTTTGCCATAACCTACTGCCTAGGCTTGTGACCGAAACAGTAACAATACCTTCTTGTCACTGTAAGCCTTCCATTCTTACTACCCTTTTCGTTTCATTTAGTTATACAAAAGCATATAGTTTATTATTTTAATAATTCTTTAGTTTATTTCATGGCATCCACATAACCATAATCATGTAGAATTCAATCAAATGTACCTAGCGTCCTTGCTGCATACATCAAATCTAGGAAAGCGCATAAATAATCATACACAGTTAGATCTTAAGAAGTGTACCTTGTATCCTCGCAATCACATTTTACACATGTTAAGAAAACACACATACGATCATGCAACACATCCTAAGATTTTCTCCCTTTTTTTTTCTCAAAAAACTTTTCCCAAATTAAGTTTTAAAATTTAGAAAAGTGGCTTTTCAAAAATGTTTCGCCTAAGGGAATAATGATTTGGAAAATAAGAGACATTGTTTATCTACGAGATTCTAATGTTTTTGTATATAAGTTTATTTAAAATGGGTTGTTTGTCTAATTAGTTAAATCTAAACCAAATACTTATTATTAAAATCATACTTAAACATTATCCATGTAACCAAAGTTTCAAATCCGACTACCCTTTATGACAACTCTTATTCATTATTCATTACAAAATATTTCCTATAATAATTCTTTCAACCAAAATACCTTCTATTAAACTCCTAGTTCTTATTATCCATTCCTCAAAAACGTTTTACTATATGTGAAATTTTGGAATGAAAAACCTTCTCTTATTAAAATAATGTTTTAATGAAATAAATCATATACATAAACCTATACCATCTATAAAGAGCACCTCAAGTTCATTTCTTTTTATCCACACATTATTCCTTCTCAAATAGATAACTTTATAAGGACTTCCTTTTTATTTTTTATTTTTTCTAAAAAGGGAAATTATAATGACTAAGAATAATTCATACAACCATAAGAATAATTCATACAACCATAATAATAACCAAACGCTTTTTTAGTTTAATATTTCATTTTCATGCTTTCTAAATTCAACACATCAAGGTCTTCCATAGTCCTAAATAATTATTAATCATAATCAGGAAACAAAAACCAATTGATCCTTGTATAGACACCAAACAACAATCCAAATATTTTTATAAAATTTAATTAAAAGTTGATTCAAATAATATCTTAATAATAATCCTCTTATTAATGTAATAGCTTAAATAATTATAATTTCACATCTAACTCCATCAAATAACCACAAGTTCATTCCTAAGTGTCCTAACGACCATAGAGCAACAAGAAACCTCGATCCTAAATAGAATAATACTGAACCTACTTAGCAACGGGAAGGTTCTCAATCAAAACCCTTATTACTCAAGAGTGTGAGTTACAAGAACTTAGTGAATGTAACGACAATTCAATAATTAAATCCAAATGCCAAAATCAATCATATTAATATGCCCTAAGGCCATGAATTCAACCAAGTAACATAATAAGAAAACATACCAGAATAATAGCACCTCGTGCATTACATAACAAACACAAATAAGAGTATAGTATTCATCACAAGGCGGAGCCACCCCAAGAGCAATCGCCCAACCTCCAACCCTACTTTGCCTTTGTGATGCACTATTTTTCTGCCTCAATAGTGGGGTGCCTCTCGAGTTCGGCATAGCCGCCTAGGCTCTCATCCTATTGTGAGGAAAATGTCACCCCAATAATTTATTGAGTCTATAAATTGACTGGTCATAGCTCGTCACCGAAAAGTGGATACCAACCCACTACCATAATCTAGCCCTAAAGGCACATGAATAAAGTTATACATAGTTTATAACAAAATCACATACTCAATCGGTTTATTCAACAATTATTTTAAAGTTCATAAGTCATGTTATCATAATAGTGATTCAGTCAATATTATCAACAATAGAAATTTTCTATCACATCCGTTATTATCTTAGCCTATACAACTCGGGATTCTACCCCAGTATACTAACATGATTAAAATTGCTAAGATTAGATTATCAAGATGTCGTTCACTCACCTAGATTTCAACAACACCTTCGTTGTTACTCAAGCATTGGTCTGGATATGTGATTTGTGATTTCAGGACTACAATTCAGTGTTATCAAATTTAGAAGAGTTAATATCGTTATTTGATTATTAGTTTTCTTTTTAAAAAGGCCAAAACTGAAATTAGCTTGCATGCTTAGGGAGAGTGCCATATGTAGTTTCCCAATTTCTGAAATGTGCATTAGAACTTCATGTTGAAGAAGGCTAGTGTGTATGGGTAAGGTTTGATTTGTGTGTGTATGATTGAAGAGGTCAGTGACGGTGTGTATGTTACGACCCGCTACCTAGGCCCGTGATTAGTACAATAATGACACTTCTTGTTACTATAATCCTAACATATCTCCGAAATACCCTACGATACACGTTGTAGTTATGTAAAATTTTAAAACAAATTAAATACGCATTATCTAAATTAATGTTAACTAAATAAAATTAAGGATTCCTGATGTCACCTTATACGGAAAATCCTTCTTTTGAAACGTTTAAATTTTCAAAAGAAATAAATATCCTTTTAAAATAAACAAGTCTCAATGGAAAGTCACTTTCAAAATGAAACATTTTCATAATAAAAATCTATTTTTTGAAATAAACTCAATGTCAATTCCTTTTTTTCAAAATTGTTCAAAATAAAACAGAAGCAAAAATTACACAACGAATCATCCCAAAATCCCCCTAAGTGCCCTACGTAACTATAGAGCAAACCTATGACTCAATATCAAATAGACCAATAATTCTACCTAGAAAGGGTAAGGTCCTCTGCAAACTCCTCTACTCCTCAAGCCAGTGTTCCTCGATGACAAACAGATCTAAAAAAATATGAAAATGAGGATGAGTTACAATAACTCAGTGAATCTATTGGCCAATTAATAATACAGTCCAAATTTAAAGATCAATCACATTAAATATGTCCGAAGGCCATGAAATCAACCAAGATACATAATCAAGAATATATATTGGAAAAACTGCACCCCATCCATCACACATAATAATCACAGATCAAGGTATGGTATTCATCACATGACGAAGTCACTCCAGGAGCATACACTCAACCTTCAGCCCTACTTAATGTCTAAATGATGCACTACCTATCCATCTCAATAATAGGGGTGCCACACAGGTTTGGCCCCATCAGCCAGGCTCCATTTTCTCACTATAAAGAAAGCATCACCCCAATGGCTTACCAAGTTTATCATTGATCGATCGTAGCTTGCCACACAAAGAGGGATACTAATCCACTACCACAATCAACCTGAAGGCACATGTAAGTCAAACATACATAATAATCACAATGCATATTCACACGAGTTGTATAATTTCCCTTCTAAATTCATAATTCAAATCATTATGGTGGTGAGTTAATCATTCATCAAAATACTAATAATTAATCTCGTATCATCATGGCAATTCAATTGTCCCAACAACAACAACAACAACAACAACAACAACAACAATAATAATAATAATGATGATGATGTTCATATTTTCATAAATAGAAATTCAATTGTTTTTTAACAACCATCAAGATTCTCACGTTATCATAAGAGTAATTCTATTGACTATTAACAACAACAAATTTCCATCCCATTAAATATTTATCTTTACTCAAGCAACTCGGGATTCTACCTCTGTCTACCTAACATAATTAAATTTGCTAAGACCAAATTATTAATAGGTTGTCCACTCACTTAGATTCTAATGCTATGGTTATTGGGTTTCGCATGTTATCATATTATTTATTATTTTATTGTTGTCTTAATTTATATTATCCTCTTGATGTGCATATTATTTATCCATTATTGGGTTTATTATTATGGACCCCATGCCATATATATTGTGGGCTTCATGCCACACTTATCTTTATTGAGCTAATGTAATACCCGTTGTTTTAATTTTTCGTATAACTATTGAATCTTATCTTACAAGTGTTGATTTTTACAATTTGTGTGCAATGTGTTTTGATGTTAGAATGTGAAATGATTGTGCTATGATATGCGATTTCAAGCTATATGCTAGCCATGTGTGATGCTAGGTTGTATAGGGACAAGTGAAAAATACAGGGACTAAAATAAAAGATTTGGGATTAGAAGGAGACAATTATAGGGAATATTGATGTGAAATAAGAAATGAAAAACAACTCCTAAATCTGAAGATATTAATTTTTGAAATAAATAGTATAATTAAATTATTCAGTATAAAAAAGGAATAAAAGAAAAACATAATAAATATAAAATTCAAAAGAGGATGCTGTACAGGTTATAGAAAAAATATATATTTAAAATAATATAATTGGTAGTAGCAATAGTTAATGGATAATGCAAAAGATTATATAAAAAAAAGACAATTATCCTTACTAACCAAATCTAAATTAATATTAAATTAAGGATAATGGATCCCAATAATTAAATTTGAAAGGTGTCTTGAGAAAATCTGAAACAAACACATTATTTTTGCTTAGGATAATCTAAGATTTGAATAACAAATCTATGTTGAGTTTAAAAAATTAAATTAATAAGACTACACACTCTAATAAGATAATTAATAAATGATCCTAGATAATTAAATCTAAAAATGTATCTTCCAAATTCAATATTTTAAACCTTAGATTTTATGTGACATAATATCTAGGTTGGAATATTAAACCAATTTTTGAAATTATAAAAAGAAATTAATAAGAAGAATAAACTTTAAATAGATAGTTGGTAAGATATCAAAATAAAAATCCTTACCTAAAGGCTATTGGATTTTGAAAATCCTTGAATAAAAATATAGCTACATAATATAAATAATAATATACTTTAACTTTAGATAATTAAAGGATGGATAGTCCGAATAAATTAAACTACTTAATTGGATCTTCAAGTCTATTCGAATAAAATTTACTCCAACTCAAAACTTAAACAAACCAATATCTCAATTAAATTAACTAAACTATCTTAAGATAACAAAAACTAGAAACCCTATAATCTAACTCATTGCCATCGACTTCCCTTTCTCTTACTCTCTCTCCTTTGTTATCTTTTCCTTAAACCCTAAGTCAGCCATAACACAAATGTCTCACTCACACACCCTCTCGGTCAAGCACTTCTTTCCAACACAAAGCTTCACCATTACAAACGTTGCAAAACTTCAAGAAGTGTCATCATCTAGGAACTTCAAGGAGACTAAGGTAAGTTGATAAAGTCTCGTTTTGGTTGATAAGATACAAGTAATAATAAGAACATGAATTCTAATTTAAAATTCTCTCTTTCTCTTTTTTGAAAAAAACACAACACCTATAGCATACAAGTTCTTCCTCACGTCAAAGAGGTTTCAATCTGGTTTGATCGAAGGGATTTGTTGGAATCTATATGAGTGAATTAACCCTTCTTTAATATTATTCTAAATGTTAAAATAATAGAGTATCAAGATAGGCAAAAATCATGGTGGGAAAGAGGGAATTCAAGTGGGAATTTTGATTAGTTTTGAGAGAGCATTGAATTCAAATATTGATGGAATTACTAATAGGAAATGTTAGGGAAAAGAGATGATTCATGTGATAAATATGATTATTTGTGATTTGAGATAATCATGGTTTTCTTGTGGAAGTTTGATTGATGATTAATATTGATGTTATTATGGATTGATTGAATCATAATTGCATTTGAGCGAGATAGTACCCCCTCTTATGTCAAGGTGAAAAACTAGACAATTGGGTGTCTTGACCTCTGAAAGTGGAGACAACGACTCCCTCAGTAGGGAGATGAGCCCGAGTTCAAGATTATGACCCTTGAGGTGCCCTGACCATAATGGATGAGGTTATGTATCATGACGGGTTTTGATGAGACTGGTTGAGCAGGCCTATGGGCACTCCTAGGTATTTTTACCATTGATGAGTATTAATTCTGTTGGTCTGAATTGTTTGTGATTTCATGAAATATGCTTGTGGATTTACTTTATTACTTTTATCATATCAGATTTTATTAGGGTGGAGATTGACTCACTTATTGAGATTGTTATCTCACATTCGTTAATTTCTCTTTTTTAAATCAGGTAGCAAAAGAGGTGTATCTACAAGACGACTAGAGTTGTTATTGAACTTTTCTTATTATTGCATGGATTCCATGTCATTAGTTATTGTTTTCTTTAAGTTAGAAAGCTCTATGGTCAACTAATACATCTAGGGGGTCTTTGGGCATTTGAACCTTTATTTTGGTTTTTGTATTTAACTATTCGATTATGTGGATTTTTCTTAGAAGGATTTATGAAATTCAATTTATCTAAATTACAAGTATAATGAATGAGCATGCGAGTTAGTGATGTTTGGATGAATATGTAATTTGTGATGTTAAATGTTAAATTTAAATTATGGGAGATTGCGAGGAATCTAGCTAAAAGATTGCGAGGAATCTGACTAAGTCTTCCATTCCCTTAATGTGTATGTTAAATTATGAATTGTGCTTGCAAGGAACCCAGGTATGTCTCCCCACACATTCTCTCTTGTGTGTGTTTAGTGAATCGACATGTTTTTCCCAAGGAAACTAGAAAATTTTCAAAGAAAACGAAGGTTCAACAATGCTATGCTAAGCCAACGATGAGCGCCAGCTCTGAACACTCAGCGTCAGCCCTACAAAAGCACTAACATCGACTTTTGGTTGGCCAGTGCTAGGTGCTACTTGGAGACGCTCAGCACTAGCCAGTTAGGAGGACCACGTATTGACCAGCATCAGGTGCTAAGGTAAAGTGTCAAGTGCCAGCATGTTAGTGCTGAGTGCCACTGGTGGATGCTCAGTGCCAGCAAGAGTTAGTGCAAGAATGTCAGTGCTGAGCGCCATTGAAGGATGCTCAGTGCAGCCTGTTGGACCAGCGCTCGGCACTGGGGATCTAGCGCCTAACACTAGATTGCTGTTTTTGAACCCCAAGTTTCGATATTGTGTGTAACCTTTACATGATGTAGTTTAAAGAATGCTTTAGTTATTCTGATCTAGTACATGAATTATCATATACAAATGCATAATTAATGTTAAAGAACAATGAAACCTAACCAAATACTAATTCACAATTTGGCTTTCTAATCAAACTTATTCAAGTACTAATTCATAACTGGATCTTTTAATCAAACCTAACCAAATACTAATTTCATAATTGGGCTTTTCTAATCAAAACTTAACCACACTTGGGTACTAATTCATAATTAGGCTTTTTAATCAAACTTAATCACACTTAGGTACTAATTCATAATTGGGCATTTTAATTTCACTGGCATATTTAATTAATTCACCTTTATTTTATGATGTGAACCATTTCTTAATTTTGACTATTTTTATTTTACTTAATTTTTGTTCACTATTCTTTCCCGTAGAGCCTTGCGCCACTCTTATTAATTTATTCCTAAACCATACCCCACTTTTGATGTATTTTATTTAATCCTTACACATAGTTTTAATTTTCATTTCAGTCCCTCCCTTACTCATACCATCATTTATGAAGAAATAATTATCATACCTTATTGCATTCAAGTTTTACTATTATAATACTAACACACATATGGCATAAACATGTTAAGATAACAAAAAAGATAAAATTTTACCCATGGGTATCCGTATATTCATGAAAAATTTTCCACAGGTGTTTGAGCTCTCACATTCCTATGACATCATAATACCTAGGGTATTACAATGTATGTGTGATTGATGAGGTGTATAGGATAAGTGTGTTGGTGTGTGTGTGCTAGGTGATTGAAGGCGAGGGTTGTAGCAGCAATGTGTGTGAGGAAGAGGTGGAGAATTTGGGAGTGTGTGTTTAGCTTTGTCATGGGGTTGCTATTTATTTTAGGAGTTTAGGTTAGAATCTAGGTTAGATCTAGGTTTAGGTGTTTGAGTAGGATTTTATTTGATTTAAAAATCATTAAATCTATTTAATTAATTCTAGTTTGAATTAGGTTATGTTTATCTTGTTTTAACAGTTTATTTATCTTCAGAAGCTTCCTAGTTTAATCTTTTATTGTATTTAATTTAAATTGATTCTCCTTTTATTTATTTAATTGCTTTTCCTTTTGTTTAATTAGTATTATCTTAAGATTTAATTTATTTTCCTATTTAGATTCTTATCTTTCTTTTATTATTATTATTATTATTTTCTATTTTCTATTAATGTTAACGTTAGCTTCACACTTAACCTCCCTTTTTTTTTGGATAATTCTTCATAGTTATCCTAATATCTTGCGTTTAAACCAAGATTGCATTATCTTAAGTTTTTCTTAATTTCTAAAATCTAATCTTATCCCAACTAGTTTAATTATCCTTTAATTAATTTAAATTGGTCATATGGGGATTGCCTTACACACCTAAGGATAAATTTTATTTATTTTAATTATTTAATAATTCTCTAATTATCCAATAGGTAAAATTATCTCACCTAATATTGTTTCATTACATTCCTAGGAATTTCTCTTTTATTTTGACTATTTTAAATTTTATTAAATTGCAGACCTCTAAATAAATTTTAAAGCCACACATTATTTTTATGAAATAAATCTCTATCTAGTGGTCCTATTTTGAGTAATTTTGTCCAACCCCCATATAAGTTTTATTTTTCACTTTTAGTCCCTTACTTTTATTTGTCATTTGAGTCCCTCACGTAGGGTAGGAATCACATTATATATCATCCATCATACCCCACAATTCATGCACTCTTAATGTAGAAATCCATATTTTCCACATCATACGTAAACAATATAACAAGATTTACATAGGCATACGAAAAATTAAATAAACATGGGGATTTTTAATCATGAGGTATTACAAGGAGTTTCATGTATGCACAAGTGTGTACATGTTCAATTTAATGTACATAGTAAGGATGTTGGGCAGATACATAGTAACTTAAGCGTGGCTCACTGGAAAGAAACTAAACGATTTATGAGGTATCTTCATAGAACAAAATATTACATGCTCACTTATCGAACATCAGATAAACTTGATGTCACTAGATACTTTGATATAGACTGTAATACTGGAGGCTCTCGGGTATTAATGTTATTGGAGATCAGAGTATGAATGCTGATATAGGGGAAAATTTGTTGTTTTTATGGAAAGGAAATTTATGTTTGGATGTGGTATTGTGTGTGTTTAAGTTAAAAGGCAAAGTACGTGTTGCATGAGAAAGGTTAGATGAGTATTAAGCCCATGGAGGGACTAAACCAAAATAAAAATTGTTATTTAGAATCCTTTAGTGAAAAAGGGGATAATTGAGAATTTGGGAAGCATATGTGCTAAAGATGGATAATGAGCAATGAGGATATGTGGTGATTCAAGTGTGTGTAGTATATGTGAATTAAGGGAAATTACCAATATGCCCTTACTTAAAAATCTGACCTAGAGTTTACCTAGAGGCATTTTGGTAATTTTCTTCTCCTATATGTATACATATATCTCACGCCATACCCCATCAAACTTGCTTTTTCTTTCTCATGCTCACCTTCTTTCTTATGCCCTAGCTCTCTCACCTTCATGCCTCTCAACTCCCTCTCACCAAAAATCACCTTTCAAGCTTCTCTAGCCATCATTCTCCAGCAAGGACCATCCCTTCGATGACCAACCTTCATTGGAAAAGAGTGAAGTTGAGATAAGCTTCATATTTCTCCTATTTTCTAAACATTTTTGAATTTGAGAAACTTCAGGGTGAAAATAGTCTCTAATGGTGATGGTTAGGCTTGGGTCTTGCTTTCTAACATTCTCCATGAATGTTGATGAATTTGGAACAAAAGATTTGGGAAAACTAATGACAAAAATGAGATTCTTAATGGGTTAAGTATATATCAGATTTTAAAAGAAAAAGTCAGTTTCTGATGAGGAAAAGAAATGATTTGGGGATGAATATTAAAAATAACTTGGTTATGATGTTTAAGAAAGGTTAATAATGTGTGGGTATGGAAGATAGAGCAAAAATCATGAAAAGTGGTGGAGATTTGGTTTGGAATCTAGCTTGAGGCAAAAAGAACACTTTTTTCACAATTTCTAAGTGTTGACTACTATAGGCCATCATTACAGTGCTAGAAACCATCGCTATAATGCTAGGATGTAGTAGCAAGCCCTGCTGCAGTTATAGGCAACAAAGACCACTTCTTTGTTTTGACGTTTTGGGCATTGCAGCGGCTGGGCAACTTTTAAAACATGGTTTTTTTCTTATAAATTTTCAATTCTAATTGTTTAGGATACCTCCCTAAAGGATCAAAACAAGGATTGCACAACAAATCATCGATGTTTGAGGTAGATTGTATAGCTTGGAGTTGAGGTGAGATGACTTTAACTTACCTTGTTTGTTTCCCTTTCTATGATTATTTTTCCTATTATTTTATGATGTATAAGCATGTGATTCTTGGATAATATGTATGATTACACATGAAACCCACATGCATGTTGAATAAAGAAAAAGGGCATATACAAATGCACTAGTATAATATTGCTTTCTTGGCATAGTGATGATGTAAACATATTATGAAATCAATGTGAAATTGAAAGCGTATATGAAATGTGATTCAATTCAATTGCGTGTGGGTGCTTGCTATGTATGGCATCGTGATTATATGATGTGTTTGAGCTATAGAAGTAGTTATAATGTATGTGGAGTATGAAATCTTGAGTTGTGCAATCATGAGAACTTGAACATTCGTTTTCATATAATTTTTGTCGTGGACATATGGTGAAACCATTGTGGAATTGTCTTGGCATAAGATGTACATGGTTGCCTATGTTTGTGGATTGTGAATATGTTGTGAGAAACGTGTGGATATAGCCTTTTGGTGGGTTGTTGATATCGGGCATTTTTATATGCAACTTAGTCACTATCTTCGTCCTTTTTGCATCTTAAATCTTGTGAATTCTCTAATTATATCATAGTTTGGTAATTATTGGATCTAAAATAATTATAGAACTAATATGTTTTAATTCCATATTTTTATGAGCTTAATTAATTAGAGACTCATTAATCATTATGCCTAATTTACATATTTAATTAATAGAGAGATAATATACTGATTTAGACGCCACCTAAGCACTGACATGGATGCATTTGATGCTGTGGTACTAACTGGGCATTGACCAAGTTGACTGGATGCGAGGCCTCACATTTCTACACTGTTCTGGTTTCTTTTTCTACACAGTATGTATTCTACATTGTCCAGCAAAAAAGGGCAACAAACCAACAACAAAAGACCAGCTAAAACAATAGAAAAATGCAGTAGAAAAGAACAATACACAATGTAAATTTCATCCCTCTCTTTCCTTGGTTGAATATAGCACCTTCAGACTCTATTTTTGCCTAGTTGAAGAACATCTTCTTCCATTTTCTGTAGTTTCATAGGTTTATCCCTCCCTTAATTTTCTTCTATATTTTGGTATATTTTAGCCTCTATGGAAGGCTAAAAGTGTTATGTAATTAGTCCATGGATGAATTGGAGTTTTTATCTTGAATCCCTTGCTTAATACATATAAGTTTTTTTTGGTTTCAATCTCTATTTCATTTCTATTATGCACTTTGCCTCTTGATTTGTGTTTATTTTTATTCTGATAAGATTGATTCGAGCATGAATATGTTATGGAATTTTTATCTGATGATTAACTTGCTATAGATGCATGAATATGGTTGCTATGTATATGTAGTGAGTTAGGATAGAAATAGCATGTCAGTATACGATTGCAGGGTATGGAATTGGTTAGGGCTTAGTCAGATTACTTTTAGCTTAAATGTTAGTGAAGGTCTTCCTAACTTTGATTTAGTTGTAGTCTAGTTGTGGGAGATTTTTTAGAAATATTAGTTGACAACCAATCAGTAAAATTGAACTAGCATAAATTTAGAGAAGGATAATGATGAATACAAATCTAGGGATTTCATGGCTGATTACATTTTGTTTCTATTTGTGTATTCTATTTTGTTTTATTAGATTTGGTATATTGTTATGTTATTTAATTATGTAATCACCCTCATATAATTAGGTTGTAATTAGTATATATTTAGTGTAGATTAGTGTTAGAATAATTAATTAAGCAATTAGAAGGAAGGCTCCACAAGAGAATACAACCTGGAGAGATCACTATAATACAAGTTGCTACAGATTCAATTCTAAGTGATTTGGTAGTTGTAGTAACGACAAATAGAAACCCATGTTCTGTCCACTAGTTGCTACCTCACGAACAATGTGTGTGTGTGTGTGTGTGTGTGTGCGTGTGTGTGTGTGTGTATGTGTGTGTGTGTGTGTATGTGTGTGTGTGTGTGTGTGTGTGTGTGTGTGTGTGTATGTGTGTGTGTGTGTGTGTGTGTGTGTGTGCACAGATAATTGAATAGTTCTATGAGTTGGAAACACATGCTAGAGGTTGAGTATTACATAATGAAATATGATACAAACCATTTATGGATTTGGGACACTCAAATTCAAGCATATGTGATGAATGAATTTGTGAAAAGAAGTTATAGCCTAAAGGAAGCCATCATTAGGAAGAACATTATGGATTTGAGGTGTATTGTGTTAGGACATGTGTTGATGAACACAAGTTGGGGTTGGCACCATAGTATGAAATTCATGGTACATCCATATGAGAAGAAATAAGGAGGGGAAAACATGGTGTGGCTAGTGAAAGCCATGAAACACTTAGATGATAATTCATCCTCAAATGTAGACATATTGAGAGCATGAGAAGAAATAAGGGTGTACAATGAGATGTTGTGGGTCGTATAAGATGATATAGAATGATGATGATGGGGGATTGAGCATGAGAAAACACAGAATGATTCTTATTGCATGATTCTTTTATGTGATTGCTAGTGATAAACCTTGTGATGTGATTGGTTTATGTGAGTGTGATGCCATGTGATTGTGAAACGTGTTCCATTTCGACCGTGCAATGTGAGTGATATACACATACACACATATACATGTATATATGACTTATGGTAAACCTTAGATTGTGGAAGCACATTATGGATGAGATATGTATACAATAATTGATGAGCACACCATTAGGTAAGCATAATATGGCATGTGTCTAAGCATGATATTATGGATCGGGAAATGGAGTGATATATGCATGATTGAAATGAGCATTTTAATAGTCGTGCAATGTTAGAGATATACCTATATTCATATATATAAATTGATCATGATTCTTGCACTTGTATGCGTGTTGGGGAAAATCATGGAATGGCATTGGTGGGATGCTTGTGATCGGTTGATAAAATATGCTAATATTGTTCATGCATTCTCGTATGTACTTTGGCATGCATAGTCATATGTGGTTGTGGAAGGGTAGGGTTTTCTCACTGGGTCAGTGGAATCACCCTAAAATTACCCATAAGTATAGAAGACTAATTAGATTGATGATTTGCGTGTCAAGGTCACCTCTCTATTGTTCGAGGTACTGCATATGTATAATTATTTATGATTATGTATTCTAGAAAACTCTGTAATTGAGTAGGCGATATTAGGAGATGTGTAATATGAGTGATACGCATCTATATTTATGCATGCATAGGTTCTTATTAAATGTAATTTTAACTTTGGTTTGTGTCTGAACACTTAATGGTGTAATGTAAAGAAAGAGAATATTTATGTGTTTTTTCTAAAGTAATGTATTGTTATTTACTTATCACCATCAAAGTGATGTTCATATGTGTTCATCAACAAATTAATAATTATGTGTAATGAATATGTTGGGATAAGGGATTATCTTAGGCTTGCGGCAATACAGTGAGGTTCATCGTCCAAGCCAGTCACATGCCTAGAGGTGGGGAGTGACACAGACTTTGCTGGATGCTTTAATTCTAGGAGATCTACCTGACTCTATGTTTATGTTAGTTGAAGGAGCTATATTCTAGAAAAGTGTAAAACAAACACTTATAGCTTCTTTAACCATGGAGGTTGAATTTATAGCCCATTATGAAGCATCCAACTAAGCGATATGGATGCAAAGTTTTATCATAGCATTACAATTTGTAGAGGGCATTAAGAAGCTTTTGAGGATGCTTTGTGATAGTAGAGCCACTGAGCTATATTGAAAGAACAATCAAAGTTCGTCTAGGTCTAAGCATATAGACATTAAATTTCTAGTTATGAAAGAAAGGGTTCAGAGTTTGATATCTAGCATTTTTATATACATTTCAACCCTTATCTGGGTCTATTTACATTTTCATCTATGAGAATTCTCCAATTTTATTACACTTTGTGATTTATTGGGTAATTAATTTTGGATGGAAAATGAATTATTTTCATATTTTAGGACTTAAATTATTAAAGACTTAATTTAATCCATTTGTGTGCTTTGCAGAAATTAAATTTGGGGATTTTCTGATGATGTGGCACTAAGGTAGACATTCTTGCTGACATGGCACTGATATGGCACTCTTCTGATGAGTAGGATGCTGGCTGGGACTTATTTTTGAGTTTTTGATGATGGAGGCATGTGGGGACTTCAATCCAGATCACCTTTTGCATGCAATCAGCGTTTGCTTACCTCTTCCCTAGACTTTGCTGAAAATAGCATATCAGTTTTCTACATTGCAAAAAAGCCATTTTGCTATCCTTTTTTTCATGTTTACTATTGCTGTCTGTTGGCCACCCCTTCTGCAGAAAGGAAACAGCCACACCTCAGCTCTCCTTTTAAAAGTCAACTGAGAATCTAAGGTAGAATATTCCAAGGCATTTAGGGCATCAGTTTTGAAACACAAAAACACACTTTTCATATGCTGTAACTTAGAATTTCATAGACCTCTCTTCCCCTCTGTTTTCCCTCTTATGTTTTGCTGTTTTGCTCTCATGGAGGGCTAAATCTCCATTGTTATCAGTCACTAGGACCTTGGGATGTTGTAGCTTAAACTGAAAGTGCAAGATAAGTGTTTTTATTCTCTATTTCATCTCATTTTGTTTCTGTTCTATTTTTATGTTTATGTTGCTATCAGATTCTGATTGAACTTGAAGGAACATAAACTAATTTATATTTGAGATATAACCTTACTTGACTTATTAGAAAAGTGAGTGAAATGAAATGACTAGTTAGATGATGTTTAACTTGATTTGGTTGAGGTTTTCTTTTGAAATGCATCTAGTTATAGTTAATGAAGTTATTCTTAACTATAGTTGGAAGTATTAAATTCTAGGAGTTATTCTAGAATCATTTTCATAAAAAAAACCAAATGGTGAAATGAGAACAAAACTGAATCAATAAGTTAAGTAATGATAGTTGCTCTCCCATAAATTCTAGTGGCTGGTTACATAGTCTCCTTACTGACAATACTCTGCCATTTTTGTTCTGTTACTGATTAGCTACTAGTTTGCTGCTGATTTTAGTTTCTGTTGTTGTTTCTATTTTTACTGCCAACAAATCCCCCCTCCCCGTTTATGTACTTTTAATTAGTGTTTGGGTGTTTAAAACAACTAGTTACTGATTAGAAGTGAGGCTCTTTGAGTGAATATGACTTGGGGATCACTATACCTCAAAATTGCCACGAATTCAATTCTGGGAAATTCGGCATCGTAGTGACATGAACTAGAGTTCCATTGTATCTATAGATCATGTTAATCTTGATGCTACAATTGAGAATTCGCTGACTAAGAATTTACTGCCTAGAGTGTTTCATGAGCATGTGGCTCATATTGGTCTTGTGAAACTCTTAGATGATTATATCAATTGTATAGTTTTATGTCTTACAAACATGTTTTGTTGGATATCCATATTGTTGACAATTTATAATATGTGAAATGATCTTTTTCATATATATTTGTGTATGTGTGTGTGTTAAGTACTTTGAAATAAAGTAATTACTTTATCTTGAGATTTTGCGCAAGCAGTTTAGCATAAAAGTTGAGAAAATGTTGCCTATTTTAAGTCATAAGGCAGGAACCAGTTGGAAATTGGTATGAATAAAGATCATTTACATGTAATTTTCATACTATATATCCAAACTAGATCTATGTCATTGACTATATTAGTATTGTGATCATAGTTGGGTTTAATTTCAATTTAGAAGTTACAAAAGCCTCCTAGATTTTGCGTTGATATGGTTGATGGACCAAATTATTGTTAATATATCTATTTGATATATGAAAAGTTAGTTTGGGGTTATGGTAAAATTAATTATATATGTTGATACTGACTCAATTAATAATAGTGATAAGACATTATTAAAATAGGGTACCCATGAATAGACATATGGGCATATGAAGTGGGTTATGACTCTCTAGGTTATATAGGGTCAATTTAGTTTTTGGCATATACACACCATTAAGAAAAAAGAACAAAGCTATGGATCAAGGTATGCTCTTCCTTTAGTTTTATTCAACTATTGTTGTTTATTTACCTATCAAGAACCTTTTAAACAACATATTCATGATCTGAGTTTTACAATTCTTATGTAAGGTTTTATTTTGTGTTGTTTGTCATGACTATGGTGTTAGAAACACCATTTCTTAACTAACCCATCTACATTAAATATGCTTAGGACTGGTGGAGTCATAAGATCAAATAAAAGTGAGTGGGTGATCGGTTTCACAAAATTCATAGGCTCAGAAATGATGAATTCAACAGAAGCTTGGTCTCCATTTTTAGGGTTGGAAAATGCAGTCTCTTTGAAGATTACAAAGTTACAAATTGAAATTGATATTCAGGAAATCTACAACCTCATTGAAAACAAAAAAAAAGAGAAATTTATTTCACCCTTTTGTTGTGTTGATATCCAATTGCAGGCACCTCCTTTGCTCTTCTGAAGATCACAAGCCGCTAAAACCTACAAGGACAAAAAGCAGGTGTGCAAATCTTCTAACAAAGAATTTAAGAAAATGCAAATCCCCTCTAAGAACTTACCTTTTGACTATGTTTTGTATACCTATTTGCAAGAATTGAATTTGATCCTTGTCAAAGTTGCATTTAGCTTCAACTTTGTATAATTTTCCTAATAACATTTTAGTAATGTACCTTTTATGTTTTGTCCTTACCTCTTGGAACGATGGTTGTATGCCCCTTTGACTTTTAATGTTATTTTTCCATTTCACCCAAAAAAAAAGCATGAATATGTTTAAAAATCTCGTAAAAACCTAATTTCCTCAATATTTTAGTATTTTCTATGAAGAATCACGGTATAGAACACAAACACCATAAATGTAGAAATTATAAAATTATAAATAAAGAAGAAGAAAGACACTATGGGTTCACAGGTACACTATGAGCCACTTTTATGCTCTTTTTTGTTTCTTTTCCTTTCTTTTCTTCTCTTCTTTTTCTTTCTTCTTTTTGACAATAAATTTCAATTTAGTCCTTCGTATATCCTCTTTCTTTCTTTTTCTTCTTTTGTTAATACATACATATATAAATATATATAGCTTTTATTAAAGCACAATTGGGAAATTTAGATTAAATAAATCAAGTATATGTATTTTTTGAATCATAACTCAATGTTATTATTTTAAAATAAATAATTTAATCAACCAAAATTACTTAATTGCAAAGTTGACAAAATCTCGATCTAAATCTTAAGATCTTACGACTTTATGATTCTAAGCAACTCGATCAATTATGATTTTATATAAGATCTAAATTTGCTAAGATGTCAATAAAATCTCGATTAAAATCTTAAGATTTTATGATTTTGTCGAATTCATAACATTTTAAATTTTCGTCTTTTTTTAATTTGTTGATGTATTTCCAATCTATTAGGTTAATTGAGATGGAAAAAGTGATTAAACTAACGTAAACACACTTATAATTTGTTTAATTTTAACTTAGTGTAATGAATGCTAGAGATATTATAATAGGTTTTGAAGAAGAAAGTGTTTATTAGGTAAGAAAAAGATAGCTTTTTAAAGGCAATTGGAAGTGGGGTTACTCTTTATTTTTCTTCTCACTAATTGAATGTTTTCAAATCTTATATAACAATGTTTCTTCTTATTATTGCAAAAGTGTCTTCTCTATTATCATGTTTTAGGCCTTATTTATTGAAATTATACATTCATTGATTATTTTTAATATAATATTTGCTTTTTTCTTATTTATATATACATAGATTAATTTTTAAATATTATATTTCTTTCAAAGTAAAATCTTTCAATCCTTGATTCAATCTATTTTATCAATTGACCGATTTTAAGTAAGATCTCGATCTTAACAACCTTGTTTAACTGTTATTATACTTACTATTATCATTTGCTAATAAGTTGAAAACTCTTTTTAAAGATTTATAACTTATCTTTTAATTAATTATTGGTCCCTATGAAATTTAAAAAAATTAATTACCTTAAGAAAGAAAATAAAATGCCCTACATTGGTGTAGAGGGGCACTAATTTTTTTTTTTAATGATTGAGCCATTAGCAGACTATTCATCAGCAAACTGAACTAAACCCAAATGCAAATAATTGGTGTCTAACTAAGGGGGTGTTTGGAAAACCTAGATTTGAACAGGATTGATTTTCATAATTGATTTTGGGCAAATTTAGGTTTGCATGAACATAATTCATGTTCGGAAATTGTTATAAAAAATGTGATCTAGAAAATTTGATTTTATTTGGATATCGGTTAGTAAGAGCACTTTTAAATGTGTAATTACCAAAAAGCGATATAAATTTTATATTATTTTATTTGGAAAAGAGAAAATAGAAATTTCTAATTTTTATTTGAGGTAACAAGGAAACTTTTACAAAATTACTATAGACCTAGATGAAATAAAAAGTTTCGAAGGATACATAATTATTATTTTTGTCGAAATAAAACTTGGTAGCTATTGACGACTTGGCAAGCGTACCAATCGTGCAAGTAGTATAGTGAAAATTAAGTAAAAGAATCGTTCCTACGAGGATTAACTTGCTAACTACCTGAGAAATTAAGTTATATTAGTTAGACAATGCAAATTTCTATGGTTCTTGACAGAAGGAAAATAAAAATGTAAAGTTGAGTTAAGAGTGAGTTGTATGTTGTATGAACTCTAAACAAGCACAATAAAAATCACAAGACAAATGCAATTCAATTCACTAGATGAACACAACCTAGGATTGCTAATCCCCCGTCGTTCTTCACAAGTTTTAATCCCTCTCCCTCTTGTTCTCATCGGCCATACATGCTAATCTAGGATACGAATATGCTTAGAAATATTCTCCTGAATGCCAACTAAGACTCAACCCGAAATCTCATAATTCCTTATGTAGTCTTAGGTTCCAAAAATGCACAAACCCTAATCTGACTATATGAGGTTAATATCTATATTCCTATGATATTAACAAATCTATCTCCTCTCCTTTGTGGTTCAAGAACTCATACTATCCATTCTATGGCCTAGGTTTTACATTCATCTCCCAAGTACAGCAAAACCACCAAACAATCCATCAAATTGATCAAGTTTAATGAAAGCAAGAAAATAAGAATGAATAAACATGTATTAATGGCCAAGTAATCACAAGAGTCAAGAGATTTACAAAAACTAATCCAAACTAGGGTTTATAGCAATCCTAGTACAGAAATTTAGCTACACATCATTACAAAATACAGAAAATGAGAGAAGAGAAGAGAAAACTCCATGATTCCAAGTTGGGTGGAAGAAAAATTGCTTTAATCTTCTCCAAAAGTTGGTTGCCCTAGCCTCTAGAGGTGAAATCGTCGCTCCTCCTTCGGTTCTAACCCAGAATGCCCTAAAAATTCAGTCCAAATTGCCTTTCAAAGCCTGCTGCACATGACAGTAAAATGGTCTGTACGCTTAAGTGCACGATTTTCCCGCTTAAGCATGATTTAGGCAGAAACGACCCTTCATCGGCAAAGTGTCACACGCTTAAATGCACAGTATTCACGCTCAAGCGCATTTTGGACAAAATGAAGCCTCCAATGTTGTAAGTATCTGCTTAAGTGTGAATATGTCCCGCTTAAGCGTGAAAGTGGCAGAGAGGGATCCCTTGTTGAGCTTTATGCATTTAGGCGCATGAAAATCCAGCTTAGGCATGAGAGTGACAGCAAAATCTTCATTTTGAGCCTCTTTTTCTTCTCCAAGGTTCCTCTTCACCTCAATTAAATCTTGGCTAATGGATTTCTCATCTTTCAATAACATTTTCCTAGCTGAAATACTTGCAAAAGCAAAATCACCAACATATTTACAAAAGTAACCCAAAAAGAATGTGATTAGAGACCCAAAAAATTTCATTTCTAACCTAAGAGTGAGGTATGTATGCAACTATTCAAAAATTAGGTGTTAAAACCCTAATGAAAGCCAAAAGTATGCCAATATGACAAAAATCTCCATAGAATATATATGAATGCTGAGGATTCATCAATCCCCTAAACTTGAACTTTTACTCGTCCTCGAGTAAAGCAATTAAAACATGTTGTAATCAATAAATCAAGACAAGCAAAGCTTCAACTCTCATTTAAACCCTCAAGCGCTAATTTTCAAAAATCGTAAAGAGATGAAATTTACATCAGCCTATAGATGCCTTCAGGTTCTAAAATAAACAATGCTTCCTCACAAGTTCTTGAAGTGCGTGTGTGCCTTAGCCAAGATTCAATTTCATGCAAGTGTTTAGCTGAAACTTCAAATAGTTTAAGAAGTATGAAAACAATCAATATTGACAACTCCATAAGCCTATCCTTATCCTCTCTCTACACTAAGCTAAACTCTGCACCATTTTTTGATCAAAAGGGCTTAAAGCTTGTAATGTGGCTTTGGGCAATGGCTACCAAATGAAGGGTAAAGGGAAAATACAAACATCAAGAGAATTATGATTTAGCATCAATAAATATGACACTTTTTCCTTCCTTCCCCTTTTTTCTTTTATCCCATGCTTTTCTTTTTTTCTTTTTTTCTACTCCTTCAAAATTCATTTTTCATCAACATATTTTTCATGTCTCACAAAATGAAATTATGCAATCATCATAAAAATTTGTTGCCATACTCAATCTTCATAGATTTGCATGTCTCTTGAGAATGACAACTTCAATATGCTCTTCAAATTTTCTTTTTTTTTTCTTTTTTTTACTCCATTTCTTCTTCCACTCTTTGATTTACTTGTCTTGTTCACCTCCATAAGCAACATCACTTTTTCAAACTTCATAGATGCTATTATTCTCTTGAAAAAGGGGTTAGACATTGTTTTTCCGGCTTGAAAGGTGGGGCTAAAGTGGATAAAAGAAAGAATTAACAATTTTTTTTATAAAAATTAAAAGCTCAAAATCGGGATCAATGGGTAGCATAATAAAAAGGATGGCTTGAAAGGCTCAATCGCACAAAGGAAATGCCTAATCATTTCTCCAAACAATGCAAAATTTAGAAATTTCATTTCAAAAGAGTTTAAACATAGGTTCTAGAATTCTTAAAATTGATAAATAACCATACTAATTAAACTACAAGAATTTTCTATGAACAAATGCACTTAAATTGGATTCTGGCTAATTTGTGCTTAAAAATTTTCAACAACTCCAAGGAAGCAAAGTTTATTGGACAACCTGAACACAAATATAGACTCCACAAAAGACTTTCATCCTATGCAACAAGTAATCAGCAGATTCATCATAAGGCTTTTACAAGAGACAAATTCCAGCCAGCCAATCTCAACAAAATGAAATACTAGATAAGGCTAGAGAAAAAGTTCAATGCATTCACACAATTCCAAAGATCACCAAAATCCTCCCCCAAACTTGAGGCGAACATTGTCCTCAATGGTCGAATAAACAAGTATAAATCATATGAACAAAAAGGGATTTGGGCAAGAAAAAGCTAACTAAAATAACCGAAAATACTGAAAATTAACAATAAAGAGATCAACAGCCAAAATACAATGTCTTAACCAAAAAAAAAAAAGACGCTGATCCAATAAGTCCAAAAGAACTAGTCAATCAACAAAATGTTCAAAAACACAAGTCTGAAATAAAGTTCGATTACAATAATCCAAAAACAGAAATATAACAAAAACATAAATCCTAGCTATCATCCTCCTCATCAGCTCCTGTTGCTTCTTCTGCATCTTCTCTCTCTGCTGCATCTCCTCCTTCTTCTTCATCTTCAGCTCCTCCACTTTGGGATAAATCCCAACCTTTAGTGCTAATCCCATTCTGCAAAGCCCATGCATTGCCAAAACTCTGCTAATAATGCCACATATTCTTCATCATTACCTCAAGATCAGAGATGCGCTGATTAAAGACAAAAGTGTGACAGGGGGAGCCTGGGTAGAAACCTGAAAGGGCTGAGGGGCAACAGGAAGTCTAGGAGCACTACTAGTGGTGGCATCTTCTGCAGCAAACTTATCCAAGAGCTCCTTTGTGATGGACTTGGGAGGAGAAAGCAGTATTTCCTCCTCCATGGGCACTTTCTGGGCAGCACACAGTTTGGTTATTAGGTAAGGATAACCCAGAATTCCCACATTTGCCTGTGCCAAGGCTTCAATGTTCTTCGCCATTAATAAGCCCAAGTCCACAAATTTTCCCTCCATAATACAGTAAATGAGAGTGGCTCTTTTCACATTGACATCCGAGGTATTGGTGGTTGGGAGGAGGTTAGATTGAGATAAAACACACCATGCTTTGGCCACTGGAAGGAGGTCAGCTCTCTGTAGCTTGAGAGGTGCATTCTTTCTACCCAAAATCCATTGTGCACCAGGTTTGCACAATGTCTCAAGCACCCTCTCAGGATTTGCAGGGATATCATCAATGTGATACTAGTAGAGGCAAATAACTGATCTAATTCCAAAATGTCTGTTGATAGTAGCAGCAGAAAAATCAACTTCTACACCTCTAACCATGGTCTTATATTCCCCCAAACTGTCATCTTTGACCCTCCTAGCATTGGCATAAAATTCTTGCACCACTGATAAGTAACTGGTGGGTTTTTCCATAAACACATACGGATCCCAACCTCTTTTGGCAATTTGTTCGAGAATCTTAGGATAATCACCGGGGCTAAGCGCAATTGCTCTCTCCCTGACATATTTTTTTATGCTTACTTTGTCCTTAAACCAATTTTCTTGCTCTATGGTTCTAAATTTTAAATTATCAAAAGGAAGAGAACCACTAGACCCAACTTTTTCCTTACCCCTTGACCTCTTCTTGGATACCATATGTTTCCTGTGAGAAATTCAGCAAAGTATCCCAAGAACAACAAAATATATCAACACTCAATAAGCCATATGTTCTTATAATTCCAAAATTTGCCTAAGTTTCAAAAATTGAGCCACTAAGCCTACCAAAATCACAAATAAGTGATGGGGAAAGGATGAATGGAGGGTTTTATGGAGGGAAGTGGCCGGAAAGTGGCTGGAGGGGGAAGGGGGGCTTAGGTCGCGGCTGGGGAAGCTTGGAAGAAGGGAGTTCAGAACTTTTTAGGGCAAAAAATCCCTAAATCGGAACTTAAAACCGTGGCCACACGCTTAAGCGTTTGGACACTGCGCTTAAGCACGATACCTTCATTTTTTTTGATGATTCAGGGTCCCAGCGCCGGATGCTGAGGGACCAACGCCAGGCGATGGGGCTCCAGTGCCAAGCGCTGAGGTGCCAATGTCGAGCGTTGGCTTCAAAATGCTAAAGCGTGGCTCACCCGCCTAAGCGGGTATTTACTCGCTTAAGCGCATTTGGACCCGAGAGTACCTTCAGAATCAGCCCTTAACACGCTTAAGCGTGTAAAATATGTGCTTAAGCGTGTTTCAATCAGAATGACAACAAATTTTTCAGCAGAAACAAGTCCAAATTTTCCCTGATTAAGCCACACTAGCATTTTAATCACCAACCCTCACACTACAGACTCAGCTCCTCAAGAGGATTACATGGGGATTCATCCAAGCATTAATGCAATAACATCTATGTAAACATCTCCAAAAACTCCAAATAGGCTACTACATCAAATGTCATCCCCCAAACTTATTTGAGTCAAGGTTTCCAAACATCAGCAAAATTTCCATCTCCTCAAAACAGCAATGAACCTCATAAACATACCACAAGGAGAGATCAGCTACAGAAAATATGCAACTAAGCTACAAAGCTAAGCAACTATATGACAGCAAACTATTAACCAAATTAACTTCACACAGCAACTTATGCAGCACAGCAAAAGATCACACAGCCGTATATACACACAATAGCACACAAACAACTAACTATTGCTGAAAATAAAAAGGGAGAATGTAAGAAAGCTTGGGATACCTCCAAAGAGCGCTCTATTTATAGTCCTTAGCTGGACTTTACCGGAGCTCCTATGCCATGGGTTGGATGAGTGGTAGAGAAGTCTTTTCCCGCTCAATTTCGCCATCAAGATAGTGCTTCAATCGATGGCCATTCACTTTGAAGCTTCTAGCACCCTCCAGATCTGAAATTTCTACAGCTCCATGTCGGAAGGCTTCTTTGACAACAAAAGGCCCTGACCATCTAGACTTCAGCTTCCCAGGAAAGAGTTTGAGTCTAGAGTTAAAAAGAAGAACTTGTTAGCCTGATTCAATCTAGAGCTTTCATAAGCTTGAAGACGGAAGTCTTCAAGTTCATTTAATTGCAAGAGCCTCTTTTCTCCAGCTTTCTTGATATCAAAATTAAGAACTTTGTGGCCCAAAATGCTTTATGCTCTAGCTCTACGGGGAGATGGCAAACTTTTCCATAGACTAGCTTGAAAGGGGATGTTCCAATTGGAGTCTTATATGCATTTCTATAAGCCCACAAAGCATCATCTATCTTCTTTGCCCAATCTTTTCTTGAAGCATTGACTGTTTTCTCCAATATCCTCTTCAATTCTCGGTTAGAGACCTCAATCTGACCACTTGTTTGAGGGTGATAGGGGGTGGCTACTCGATGCTTGACACCATATTTAGTCAGAAGACTATCCAAATACTTGTTACAGAAATGAGTCCCACCATCGCTAATTAAAGCTCGTGGCACCCCAAACTAAGAAAAGATGTTTTTCTTCAAGAAATTTACTACCACTTTTGAATCATTTACTGTGGTAGGAATGGCTTCCACCCATTTAGAGACGTAGTCAACGGCCACCAGTATGTATTGGCATGAGAAGGAAAAGGGAAATGGCCCCATGAAATCAATCCCCCACACATCAAAAGTCTCCACTTCAAGAACACTATTGAGTGGAATTTCATGTTTTCTTGAGATGTTGCCACTTCTTTGACACCGATCACAATTTTCTACAAACTTCCTTGCATCCTTAAACAAGGATGGCCAATACAGTCCACTTTCCAACACCTTAGCTTCTGTTCAAACATTGCTATAATGACCTGCATAGTCTGAATTATGACAATGCCATAGCACACTTGTATATCTTCTTCTGGAATGCAGCGACGAACTATCTGATCGGCACAAACTCGAAAGAGAAATGGCTCATCCCAAAAGTAATTTCGCACGTTATGGATGAACCTCTTCTTTTGATGGGTGTTTATGTCTGGTGGCAATCTACCACACACAAGGAAATTCACGTAATCTGCATACCATGGCAGTTGCTTGTCTCCTACTAGAAATAGCCGTTCATCAGGAAAATTCTCATTAATTTACAGCTCCATTTCAACTTGAGCATCATTGCTTAGGCGTGAGAGGTGGTCAGCAACTTGATTCTCACTCCTATTTCTATCTTTAATTTGCAAGTCAAATTCTTGCAGTAGTAGAATCCATCTGATTAACCGAGGCTTCGAGTCCTTTTTCTCAATGAGATATTTAATCACCGAATGGTCAGTGTACACAATGACTTTTGTTCCCACTAGATATGCTCGAAATTTATCAAATGCAAATACCACCGCTAATAACTCTTTTTCCGTGGTGGTATAATTCAATTGAGCATCGGCTAGTGTTTCGCTAGTATAATAAATCGGATGAAAGATCTTTTCACACTATTGACCCAACACCAGCCCCACTGCATAGTCGCTTGCATCGCACATCAATTCAAAGGGTTTCTTCCAATCCAGTGCAACAATAATAGGTGTAGCAACAAGCCTCTTCTTCAACTCAATAAATGATGCCAAACACTCCTCATCAAAGCAAAATGGAGCATCTTTTTCTAGCAAATGGCACAATGGCTTAGCAATCTTGGAGAAATCTTTTATGAATCTTCTATAGAAGCCAGCATGACCAAGGAAGCTCCTAACTCCTTTTACAGACACCGAAGGGGGGAGTTGCTCAATGGTTGAAACTTTGGCTTGATCAACTTCCAAGCCCTTCTTGGAGACTTTATGGCCAAGTACAATGCCTTCTTGCACCATAAAATGGCATTTTTCCCAGTTAAACACCAAATTGGTTTCTTCACATCTCTCTAGAACTTGTTTCAAGTTGCCAAGACAACTATCAAATGAAGCCCCAAAGACTGAGAAATCATCCATAAAAACTTCAAGGCATTTTTCCAGCATATCTAAGAATATTGCCATCATGCATCTCTGGAATGTTGCCGGTGCGTTACACAAACCAAATGGCATTCTCCTGAAAGCAAATGTACCATATGGACATGTGAACGTTGTCTTTTCTTGATCATCTGATGCAATGGCAATCTGGTTATAGCCTGAATAGCCATCAAGAAAACAGAAGAACTCTTGGCCAGCCAACCTATCTAGCATCTGATCAATGAATGGTAGTGGGAAGTGATCCTTCCTTGTAGCCTTGTTTAACTTGCGATAGTCCATACATATTCTCCACCCTGTGACTGTGCGAGTCAGTATCAATTCATTCCAGGTGTTAGCCACTACAGTCATGCCTCCCTTCTTGGTGACACATTGAACTGGGCTCACCCATGAACTATCAGAAATGGGGTAGATTATTCCAGCATCCAGCCACTTTACAATCTCTTTCTTCACCACATCTTTCATTACTGGGTTTAATCTTCACTGGTGCTCAATAGTGGGAGAATATCCTTCTTCGAGCTTTATCTTGTGCATACAAATTGAAGGACTAATGCCTTTTATGTCGGCGATCGTCCATCCCAAGGCTTTTTTATGTTCCCGTAGGATTCTCAATAGTTTTTCTTCTTGCTCCAAACTCAACAGAGAAGACATAATGATTGGCAAGGTTGACGATTCCTCCAAATATGCATACTTTAAATGGGGAGGCAATGGCTTGAGCTCAAGTACAGGTGGCTCTTCAATAGATGGCTTAGTGTCATGCCCCATCTCGGTGGTCAAATCTAATGACTCCACTTTTTTGTGGTATATAGGAGTGGCATTCAGCAGGTTCACACACTCAACCACTTCTTCATCATCTTCATCCACTTCCATAGCTACGAGAGATGATTCAAGTGCATCTTCATAATGCACCTTCTCAAAGATGGTTTGCACCACTCTATCCACCATATCATCCACTACAGAAATTCTCTAGCACTCCTCTGGATCATCAGGAAATTTTATAGCCTTAAATATTAAACTTCACCTCTTGGTCTTGCACCCTCATAGTGAGCTCTCCTTTTTGCACATCAATGATAGTTCCCCCAGTAGCTAAGAATGGTCGTCCCAAAATGATAAGGACATCATGATCTTCTTCATAATCCAAGACAATGAAGTCAGCCAGGAAGATGAACTTATCCACCTTAACTAACACATCCTCCACAACTCCTCTAGGATACGCAAGAGTACGATCCGCTAGTTGCAAGGTGACTGTAGTCGGTCGAGCTTCACCTAATCCTAGCCTCTTGTATATTGATAGAGGCATTAAGTTTATGCTTGCCCCCAAGTCACAGAGAGCCTTTCCACTGAATTTATCTCCAATTGTGCAAGGTATATTGAAGCTTCCCGGATCTTTGAGCTTTGGTGGGAGCTTGTTTTGCAAGATGGCACTACATTCTTCAATGAGTACTACAGTTTCATATTCACAAAGCCTTCTCTTCTTGGACAAAATATCCTTCATGAATTTCACGTAACTTGGCATTTGTTTAAGTGCTTCCGCAAAGGGGATATTGATGTGGAGTCTTTTAAATACCTCCAAGAATTTCTTGAATTGATGATCCAATTTCTGCTTCTCGAATCTTTGTGGAAATGGAGGTTGTGGTTGCATTTTGGGTTTCAGGTGCTCAATGAGGGGCTCAGCTTCATTTTTCTCCGGAGTGACTTCTTCTTGGTCTTTCCTTTTTTCAACTTCAGTTGTCTTTGGATTACCTTCAATTTCTTTCCCATTTCTCAAAGAAATAGCTTTACAGTGCTCATTTCCTTCTCTTCTAGGATTGGTCTCAGTGTCACTAGGAAGAGTACCTTGAGTGTAATATCCCAAGAATTTATATGAATATTTAAAATCTATTTGAAGTTTATTGAAAAATTTAATTACATAAAAAATGTTCTTTTGACTTAGTGAAGGAAATTTGGAAATAGAAATTTCAAAATTTTAATTTGGGAAACTTTTACAAATTCTCAAGGGCTAAAATGAAAAGAAAAGAAAGTATGGAGTACTTTTGAGAAATGACCAAGTAGGAACCCGAGAAGAAGAATAGAGCTTATGGGAATGAATTATGAGTCCGGTACCAAAAGGATGATGGATTTGAGGTTAAAGTGGAGTTTGAGACTTTGAGAGGGACTAAAGTGAAATAAGAAAATTATGGGGCACTTAGGATTTAGAATCACCCGAGGTGAGATTTTATGAATTTGCTTTTACTAGTCTTGGCTGAGGGTCAACTGAAGAGCAAGTGATAATTTCACCCCGGGCGAGTATATAGGTGGCCTCACCTATTTTTCTTCATTTTCTCCTTTCCTCTCTCTCTCTTCACCTTCTCTCCTCTCTTTCTCTCTCTACACTCCAACTCCACAACCGGGATTGGAGGGTGGATCTCGGGCTACGGGGCGAGCCTCTGGGAGCTAAGCAACATAGTGAAAGCAAGGAATCGAGGTAGAAATTTCTATTTCTCAAGCTTTTCCCTATTTTCTAGTTTTAAGAAAGTTTGGGGTAAAAATCGAGATTTCGGCTTCGTTTATCGATTAAAATTGGTGTTTTTGGTGTCTAAATGCTCCTTAGACATTAAGGGTGAGATCCTATGGAAGAAATCATGGAAAATGGTGGAGATTTGGCCGGATCTGAGCCAAATCCGAGAGGAATCGCGAAAGGTCACGATCGTGGCGCCCAGGCGCCAAGGTTCAAAAGGTTTTGGGAAGGAAGAAGGGCTTGGCGCCCAGGCGCCAGGCTTGTGTTGGCGCCCAGGCGCCAGATGTACTGAAAAACCTTAGCTTATTTTAATCAGTCATAACTTCTTCATCCGAACTCCGTTTTGGGCAAACTTTATATCGTTGGAAAGCTCTTTGAGTCTAGTTTCCAATGGTATAAGTTTCATTTAGATATTCATTACCGGTTAGGAGTTATGACTTAAGATGTGAGTAAAGGTCGAGAGTAGTGATAAGAAATTTCTCTATTTTGTAACCCTAATGGTTTTTACCTGGTTACAATAGGGATGGTTGAGGCGCAAGGTGGGAGCGCCGAGAGCGTGGAATCCAGGTAAGTAGGCAACCTTGAAAAATTAATTTACTAAACTAGTCAAAGCACAATATAAATCCCATTTGCGTTATTTGTGAAATTGAGAAGATTATTAGTGTATGTTCAGGTTGAGAAAAAGTACAATATCATTGGAAGGAATTTTATTACCTTTGTGAATTGATTTCTCTAGTTGACTCAATTAATAATATATGATGATTGCTATGATTGATGATAGACATTCAAGGGAATAAAAGTATGTGTAAATTAATTTATTTCATAGTAATTATATTGTGATAAATTCTCACTATTCTATTGATGAGCAAAAGATCTATGGGATCTAATACACGAGTTTGAAAGGGTTAGAGTCCCATACTACTCGGTGTATAATTGTGAAAATCAATACACGAGTTTAAAAGGGTTAGAGTCCCATACTACTCGGTGTATAACTGTGAAAATCAATACACGAGTTTGAAAGGGTTAGAGTCCCATACTACTCAGTGTATAACTGTGAAAATCAATACACGAGTTTGAAAGGGTTAGAGTCCCATACTACTCGGTGTATAATTCTGAAAATCAATACACGAGTTTGAAAGGGTTAGAGTCTCATACTACTCGCTGTATAATTGTGAAAATCTATGCATGAGTTTGAAAGGGTTAGAGTCTCATACCACTCAGTGTATAACTGTGAAAACCTATGCACAAAGAGTTTGAGGGTTAAATTCCCAAGTCACTCGGTGCAAGGATTTATGGCACATAATGCAAAGTGATTGAGGGATTGATCACCCAAGAAATCATACGCAAATCCAGACAAATGTAATACTATAATTATTTAAAATAAATGATAGATTGATTGTATTAGTAAATGTGGTATTTGTGCTTGTGGTATTTTCATGTACAGTTGTTTACTCACTGAGTTTTGATTAACTCACACTCTCTATGATTATCTTTTCAGATACAGTGGTTGAGGAGGAGAATTTATAGCCTTTAAGGATACACTCCACTTTTGTCTGGTAAACAATTGGTAAGGAATAGGAAATGCTCTGTAATCTAGTAGGTCACCTAGGCTTGAGAGGTTGTATAGTACTGTATGGTGTATGAATGTTGAACATTTTCTGAATATGTATACAAAACATCTTTCTTGGAAAATTTATGATTCACATAATTATGGATATTAAGAATATTCATAGAGATTAAGGGGTACCACGGAGGTACACCTTAGGTATTTTATGTTTATCTCACATATAAATTTTGGGATGTGACAAATTGGTATCAGAAGTGGTTTTTAGGTCCCCTATAGATTACAGAGCAAAGTGTTCTTTGTGGGCCCTTTTCCATTGTCATGAACCGCGGCATGACCATAGAATTAGGTTCTATAAAAGACCTTGTAAAGTTGAGTGTTCTTGCTATAATTTACCCTTCGATGGAGTTAGTTAGAGATAATTTTGTTACAATAAGAGGTAATTGATTTCATATGTAGAACTTTGGAACTTATTGGAGGTATGATCCTTATACCGATGGAAAAGGTGACCTCTGTATAAAATTTTTTCTTTTTTTGAGAAATTGGGAACATAACTCTGTAGTGTACTCTTAAAGCTGAGGATCAGTAATTGCTAGAATATGGCTTAAGGGCTGGGCCAAGAGTGATGTATTAGATGGGATAAAGTTGATTATGAGGCATGGGCTAGAGTTCAAGAAAGATTTTCGCAAAGAATATAGTGCAAATTACTGATGTAGGAATGAGAAAGAACCCTTGTGAGGCAGATCAAAGATTTGATTTTGATAGATACCAGACAGATGTGATTTATGGAAGAGGATGTAAGTCCTAAATAATATGTTCCTTGATAAAAGCTTGGTTGAGAAAATCGATGTAAGCTAGATAGTTTTTCCTAAGGGAGATACTACGGTAAAATGGAACCTAGCATAAGAGATATTGGGGTAAGTTATAAGTCTTCTCTAGGGGCGACTCGCCAAAGTTGCACTTGTTTAGTTAAGAATTGGCGTGATGGTACTATGTGATAGAAGTGTTTCAAAAAAAAAAATACAATGTAGAAGTTTTGTAACATTGGAACAATTAGAGCATGTTATAGGTAGGCTGTTGGCGTATGAACATTCATAATTATTAAACGTGATGTATGATTGGAATGGTCTAGAAAGACGTTCTTATAGTAGTTCGTGCCTCAGAGTGTTAGTTTAAAGAAAGCTTGCGAGTCGAGGCTCTTAAGCAAGAATTCATGACAATTTGAGGGTATAATATCGAGTTTAATTGATCTACACGGGATGCCTTCATCTACTCCCGTATGATAAGAGGGAAGACAACGAGACTTGTATAGAGCTTATGTTTGTCTTTGTGTCAGCTTATAGGGTCACTAATTTTTATGTGATTGGCTTATAAGCTGAATTCGTTATTGATTTTATGTGGCTGATTTCTTTTATCTTTCTTTATTATTATTATTATTATTATTTAGAGTACCATCTAGTAAAAGAAACCATTGATATAAAAAAAATTTAAAGGATTACATTTCAAAAAAAAAAGTTTACTCATTCATGAGTAATCTACAGGCGAGGTGGTCTCGGATTAGGAGGGTTGTATTGTATCATCGCCCCTCGGCCATTTCTTGGAGCAAGAGATAGAGCAATGTCACGGAGGGTAGTGTAAATTCCATTCATACAATCAACACTTCTTTGTTGTTGATTGCAGAAGCATTGGGTAGACCAATAGAAGAACCTGTCTATTCTTGAAGTCATTGCCGCATTATTGTGTTTAGTTAACTTCTCCAGGTCTTCTATCATCTTCTTCAGATTTTTCACCTCCTTCTCTAGACAAGTGATTTTGTCTTCTGACGTGTGGCCAGTGCTAATCTCCTCAGCTTCCTCAATTTTTATCTTCTTCTCCTTTTGATTATCTTGAGACCCTTCAAAAGGTCTTTTGCCCTTGTCCTTGCCTAAACTCAAGTTTAAGTCAAGCTCTTCCTTCTTGGCCTCCACTGTGAGATCAATGAACTTCCTTGTGGCCATGGTTTAGAAAATTTAGAAGTTTTTGCAAAAGTATGACGAGAGAGGAATGCTGGGAAATTGTAGGCTCAGAGATGATTATTCTTTGTGGTGTAGTAACTGAGAACTCTGGGGCAGTTTTTATAGGAAAAAAAAATTAGACTTAGAGCCAAAGAAGATATCTCTTCGCCGCACCCCTACACGCTCAACCTATGGATTTCTGCAAGCTGGAAGCCAGAAGTCTAGGGTAGGCATGCGTGCCATCAGTGTGTCACATTAATGCCAAAACCACAAAAGTCAATATTCAGTGGATTTGCGGCCGATTTATACTTGTTTTTCCATTTCTCTTGTTGGCATTTTCTGAAATTCAAAGAAGTTGACAATGTAGCCATTAAAGATTGCCTTGGATGCTTTTATGATGAAGTAAAATGTATTTCTCTACTTTCTTGTATTGTTCTTGAAAGCCTTCAGTTGAGTATAATATACATGATTGATTGAATTATACTGTGATTATATGTCTCTAAATACATATGATATGTATGTATGTTATTCATGCATAGAGAGTGAAGGCTATTTATTATGGCCAGGAATAATATGTAATGATTCTACATACATTCAGAGAATGAGAAGTCTGAAATTTAAAAGGACTTGAATAGATGAAAATATATAGATAATGATGTATCTCCATGTTTATACATACATACATATATGCTCGTAGAGGCAAGTGAAAGGTAAAAATTTTTTTCACTTTATGGTAACACTTGATATGTGTAAATGTGAGAAGTTTTTATTTTAATATGTATTTCTTTGAAAATGTGTAAGCCTAAGAACAAAGCCACGGATTAGAAACCTAGATAAGGTTAGTATGAAGCTAACCGTTCTTAGAGTAATATCTTGATCTAGGATTATTGGATAAGACAGATACAGAGTTAGGAAGTCATAGATTGAAGCGGCGATTAGTTGAATAATTTGAGCAAGAGTCAAAAGTTAGCCGAAATTTTTGAGAAAATCTTTTGCATTAGATTATATTTATTATTTTCTAGCATGCTTATTATAGACCGTTGGCATTGCGACGGATAAGGTCTGGAGGCCATCATTAGAGTATGATGTAAAGGTTTTTGTAGCCCTAAATTTCGTCTATAAATAATGGATGCCCCATTAAACTGCTCACTACACTAAGAGTTCATTACCTATAAGCCTTCTTGCATCAAACCTCTCCTTCTGTACAACCTTTATAGCTCAGAAAAAAAAATATGGCCGGCAATAAATCTTTCAATTTAAACTTTGAGGCTGGCAAGGTAGAGCTGGATCTAAATCTTAGCCTGAAGAACTATAAGAATAAGAGATCCATGGAAGAGTCACCGAGGCTAAGAAAAGAAAAAGGGATGTAGTAGAGCTAGAGGATGTTAGCACAACAACATCTTCTAATAATGAGCTTGTGCTTATGAGACAAAAGATGGAGGACTTGGAAAGGTTGATAAACCGCCACTTTGAGAACCAGGGAAGATTGATAAATCGTCTCTTTGTAGAACAAGAGAAGCTCTTAAATCGTCATTTTAGGGAATTGGCGAATAGAGTTGATAGACATTCGATGTTTGCAACTCAAAATTTTTCGTGACCAACAAGCGAGATGTATTGACTGTATGAATGGAGTGACTTCTACACTTCGCCAAATTTCTCAGACGCGTCCTCCAGAAACCCTTTCTAGGCTGCAACGATTAGCTTCCTCCTTAAGATCTGAAGCATCTTCCTCTTTTAGACCTGAAACATCTTCTACATCTCAAAAGCCTCATCGTTCTTAATTTATCCTTTCTTTTATTTGTACCTAAAGCTAATATTTGATCTGAGCTTCACGTATTAAAATTATCTGTTTTGTAAATCAAGTTCAGTTTGTTGCCTGTAACTTATGTACTAGAAAAAAAAATTTCGTATTTGATTTATTTTGTTGAGGCAATTCTTTTACTGAAGAAACTTGAGAAATAAAAATATGTTGAACTTGTTATATTTTGTACTTGATTGTGAAAATTCTAAGAGAGAATGAGATATAGACAAAATATCTGCATTTGTTTTAATCTTGAGTTTTGAATTCGGAGGACCGAATTCTATTAAGGGGGGAAGAATGTAATATCTCAAGAATTTATATGAATATTTAAAATCTATTTGAAGTTTATTGAAAAATTTAATTACATGAAAAATGTTCTTTTGACTTAGTGAAGGAAATTTGGAAATAGAAATTTCAAAATTTTAATTTAGGAAATTTTTACAAATTCTCAAGGGCTAAAATGAAAAGAAAAGGAAGTATGGAGTACTTTTGAGAAATGACCAAGTAGGAACCCGAGAAGAAGAATAGAGCTTATGGGAATGAATTATGAGTCCGGTACCAAAAGGATGATGGATTCGAGGTTAAAGTGGAGTTTGAGACTTTGAGAGGGACTAAAGTGAAATAAGAAAATTGTGGGGCACTTAGGATTTAGAATCACCCGAGGTGAGATTTTATGAATTTGCTTTTACTAGTCTTGGCTGAGGGTCAACTGAAGAGCAAGTGATAATTTCACCCCGGGTGAGTATATAGGTGGCCTCACCTATTTTTCTTCATTTTCTCCTTTCCTCTCTCTCTCTTCACCTTCTCTCCTCTCTTTCTCTCTCTACACTCCAACTCCACAACCGGGCTTGGAGGGTGGATCTCGGGCTACGGGGCGAGCCTCTGGGAGCCAAGCAACGTAGGGAAAGCAAGGAATCGAGGTAGAAATTTCTATTTCTCAAGCTTTTCCCTATTTTCTAGTTTTAAGAAAGTTTGGGGTAAAAATCGAGATTCCGGCTTCGTTTCTTGATTAAAATTGGTGTTTTTGGTGTCTAAATGCTCCTTAGACATTAAGGGTGAGATCCTATGGAAGAAATCATGGAAAACGGTGGAGATTTGGCCGGATCTGAGCCAAATCCGAGAAGAATCACGAAAGGTCACGATCGTGGCGCCCAGGCGCCAAGGTTCAGAAGGTTTTGGGAAGGAAGAAGGGCTTGGCGCCCAGGCGCCAGGCTTGTGTTGGTGCCCAGGCGCCAGGTGTGGCTCCCAGGCGCCAGATGTACTGAAAAACCTTAGCTTATTTTAATCAGTCATAACTTCTTCATCCGGACTCCGTTTTGGGCAAACTTTATATCGTTGGAAAGCTCTTTGAGTCTAGTTTCCAATGATATAAGTTTCATTTAGATATTCATTATCGATTAGGAGTTATGACTTAAGATGTGAGTAAAGGTCGAGAGTAGTGATAAGAAATTTCTCTATTTTGTAACCCTAATGGTTTTTACCTGGTTACAATAGGGATGGTTGAGGCGCAAGGTGGGAGCGCCGAGAGCGTGGAATCCAGGTGAGTAGGCAACCTTGCAAAATTAATTTACTAAACTAGTCAAAGCATAATATAAATCTCATTTGCGTTATTTGTGAAATTGAGAAGATTATCAGTGTGTGTTCAGGTTGAGAAAAAGTACAATATCATTGGAAGGTATTTTATTACCTTTGTGAATTGATTTCTCTAGTTGACTCAATTAATAATATATGATGATTGCTATGATTGATGATAGACATTCAAGGGAATAAAAGTATGTGTAAATTAATTTATTTCATAGTAATTATATTGTGATAAATTCTCACTATTCTATTGATGAGCAAAAGATCTACGGGATCTAATACACGAGTTTGAAAGGGTTATAGTCCCATACTACTCGGTGTATAATTGTGAAAATCAATACACGAGTTTGAAAGGGTTAGAGTCCCATACTACTCGATGTATAACTGTGAAAATCAATACACGAGTTTGAAAGGGTTAGAGTCTCATACTACTCAGTGTATAACTGTGAAAATCAATACACGAGTTTGAAAGGGTTAGAGTCCCATACTACTCGGTGTATAATTGTGAAAATCAATACACGAGTTTGAAAGGGTTAGAGTCCCATACTACTCGGTGTATAATTGTGAAAATCTATGCATGAGTTTGAAAGGGTTAGAGTCCCATACCACTCAGTGTATAACTGTGAAAACCTATGCACAAAAAGTTTGAGGGTTATATTCCCAAGTCACTCGGTGCAAGGATTTATGGCACATAATGCAAAGTGATTGAGGGATTGATCACCCAAGAAATCATACGCAAATCCAGACAAATGTAATACTATAATTATTTAAAATAAATGATAGATTGATTGTATTAGTAAATGTGGTATTTGTGCTTGTGGTATTTTCATGTACAGTTGTTTACTCACTGAGTTTTGATTAACTCACACTCTCTATGATTATCTTTTCAGATACAGTGGTTGAGGAGGAGAATTTATAGCCTTTAAGGATACACTCCACTTTTGTCTGGTAAACAATTGGAAAGGAATAGGAAATGCTCTGTAATCTAGTAGGTCACCTAGGCTTGAGAGGTTGTATAGTACTGTATGGTGTATTAATGTTGAACATTTTCTGAATATGTATACAAAACATCTTTCTTGAAAAATTTATGATTCACATAATTATGCATATTAAGAATATTCATAGAGATTAAGGGGTACCACGGAGGTACACCTTAGGTATTTTATGTTTATCTTACGTATAAATTTTGGGATGTGACATTGAGGTCTACTATTAAGAGCATTGGCCAATTGTCCCATTTGGGTCTCCAAGTTTCTAATAGCCACATTTTGGCTCTGAATTAAAGATGCTTGACTTTGGATCACGGCATCATTCTTGGCCATGTATTGCATGAACATATCTTTCAAAGTGGGTTTCTTTTCCACCTGAGGTGGTGAAGCTCTATTCTGAGGAATGTGACGGTTTAGGTTATTGAAGCTGGGAGGTTGAGAAGGCCTATTAGATGATGACGAGGCCATGGGGTTGAGACAATGATCGTTGCTCCATGAAAAGTTCGGATGATTTCTATTTCCCGGATTATAAGAATTTGAGTAGAAGGTATTCTGGTTCCTCTGGTGATTGCCCATATAATTTAACTGTTCCATGGTAGAATTCTCTTCACAGCAACCATTAATGTGAGCACCCCCACAGAAGTCACAGCTTGGTGCCGAATTACTCACCGCATTTACTCTCACCGGCTCTTGTTGTCTAGCACACAACATCTCAACCTTTTTAGTTAGGGCTTCATTCTGGGCCAAAATAGCATGAAGAGTGTCCAACTCCAACATCCCTTTCTTTGAGTTGCTCTTGGCTCTGATGGAAGCGTTCTGACTAGCCCCCATGGTCTCAATAATGTCCTTGGCTTGCTCAATTGACTTGCCCAACAATGCGCCGCCAGCTGCGGTATCCAGTTTATCCCTAGTTTCATAATTCAATCCACTGAAGAAGATTGAGATTTGTTGCCACTCTTGAATGCCATGATTAGGGCATTTCCTCAACATCTCCTTGAATCATTCCCAAGCATTGTATAATGTCTCTCCCTCTTGTTGAAGGAACGCTGTAATCTCATTTCTCAATTTTACTGATTTGGAGGGAGGGAATAATTTATCCAAGAATTTCCTTCGCAGTTCATCCCAAGTAGTTATACTCCCCGGTGGTAGAGTCATCAACCAATTTTTTGCACCATCCCTTAAGGAGAAAGGAAATAATCAAAGGCGGATGCATCATCTGTAACTCCATTCAGCTTGACCATATCGCAAATATCAAGGAAGTTCACAATATGATTGTTCGGATCCTCCATAAGACTTCCCCCAAACTGGTTCTGTTGTACCAGATTTAACATCATAGCCTTCATCTCAAAATTGTTGGCTCCAATCGCGGGCTTCACTATGCTTGAAGCATTCCCAGCATAATCAGGTGAAGCATAATCCTATATTGCTCTGAATCCCACTTGAGGCTCATCAACAACTCCATTCCAGCATTGATCTCATCACCCTGGTGATTCAAGTTGTCTTCAGCCAATTCTTTTTGTATAACTTGGCTTACTTGAGCTTTTCTGGCTTTAGCTTCCTTCCTAACTCTTCTTGCTAGTCTTTCAATCTTAGGTTCGTAAAGAAGGTCTGAAGGATTGAGGGTACCTCGCATACGCAATGAAAGGCACTAATTAGCAAAGAACAATAGGAACAACATAATTAACACAAAAACTAAGATGACTAACTAAGAAAGAAAAAAAATAAACAAAGAAAAACAGCTATAGACAAAGGTCTAATCTAGCACTTCTCAATTCCTATGAATATTAGCAACAACCGTTAATCCCCGACAATGGCGCCAAAAACTTGTTGACGACTTGGCAAGCGTACCAATCGTGTAAGTAGTATAGTAAAAATTAAGTAAAAGAATCGTTCCCATGAGGATTAACTTGCTAACTACCCGAGAAATTAAGTTATATTAGTTAGACAATGCAAATTTCTATGGTTCTTGACAGAAGGAAAATAAAAATGTAAAGTTGAGTTAAGAGTGAGTTGTATGTTGTATGAACTCTAAATAAGCACAATGAAAATCACAAGACAAATGCAATTCAATTCACTAGATGAACACAACCTAGGATTGCTAATCCCCCGTCGTTCTTCACAAGTTTTAATCCCTCTCCCTCTTGTTCTCACCGGCCATACATGCTAATCTAGGATACAAATATGCTTAGAAGTATTCTCCCGAATGCCAACTAAGACTCAACCCGAAATCTCATAATTCCTTATGTAGTCTTAGGTTCCAAAAATGCACAAACTCTAATCTGACTATATGAGATTAATATCTATATTCCTATGATATTAACGAATCTATCCCCTCTCCTTTGTGGTTCAAGAACTCATACTATCCACTCTATGGTCTAGGTTTTACATTCCTCTCCCAAGTACAGCAAAACCACCAAACAATCCATCAAATTGATCAAGTTTAATGAAAGCAAGAAAATAAGAATGAATAAACATGTATTAATGGCCAAGTAATCACAAGAGTCAAGAGATTTACAAAAACTAATCCAAACTAGGGTTCATAGCAATCCTAGTACAGAAATTTAGCTACACATCATTACAAAATACAGAAAATGAGAGAAGAGAAGAGAAAACTCCATGATTCCAAGTTGGGTGGAAGAAAAATTGCTTCAATCTTCTCCAAAAGTTGGTTTCCCTAGCCTCTAGAGGTGAAATCGTCGCTCCTCCTTCGGTTCCAACCCAGAATGCCCTAAAAATTCAGTCCAAATTGCCTTTTAAAGCCTGCTGCACATGACAGTAAAATGGTCCGTGCGCTTAAGCGCGATTTAGGCAGAAACGACCCTTCATCAGCAAAGTGTCACACGCTTAAGCGCACAGTATTCACGCTCAAGCGTATTTTGGACAGAATGAAGCCTCCAATGTTGTAAGTATCCGCTTAAGCGTGAATATGTCCCGCTTAAGCATGAAAGTGGCAGAGAGGGATCCCTTGTTGAGCTTTATGCGCTTAGGCGCATGAAAATCCCGCTTAGGCGTGAGAGTGACAGCAAAATCTTCATTTTGAGCCTCTTTTTCTTCTCCAAGGTTCCTCTTCACCTCAATTAAATCTTGGCTAATGGATTTCTCATCTTTCAACAACATTTTCCTAGCTGAAATACCTGCAAAAGCAAAATCACCAACATATTTACAAAAGCAACCCAAAAAGAATGTGATTAGAGACCCAAAAAATTGCATTTCTAACCTAAGAGTGAGGTATGTATGCAACTATTCAAAAATTAGGTGTTAAAACCCTAATGAAAGCCAAAAGTATGCCAATATGACAAAAATCTCCATAGAATATATATGAATGCTGAGGATTCATCAGTAGCAGCATAAGAAGAACCCACTTATCCCACTTTCTTTTGGAAATGCCACTGGAACTCCCTCTTCTCTCTTCACAGCGTCATCAGAACTGAATTGGAGCTCCTTCTTCTCTCTCTCGAGTAGTCAACGTCCTCTCTTCAGCACTTTGTTTTTGACTTCACTAGTGTAAGGTGGTTCGTGGCAGAATTCTGTCATCATCCGAGACCAAGGTAAGAGGGAAAATTCAGCACTCTATTTTTCTTGACCGAAGCTCTAGTTGATAGTCGCCATAAGCTACAATGGGAAACAACATCGTGCTGATAGTCGAGGGGTACCAAACCGAGAAAAAAAATAGAGACCAAAAAAATGTGAAGAAAACAAGGAAGGGGTATCACAGGAAAATAGGGAAAGAAATCATGGTGGAAGGGGTATCACAAGAAAATATGGAAAGAAATCACGGTGGATGAGGTAGAGCAAAATCGATTCAGAGCAAACAACACATAATTTGTGCAAACCAACGTTGAAGACCTATGGTCACACGTTTAATATATTGAACTCTCATCCAAACACCACCTAACTCTCTTTCTTTGGGTTCTACCCCCAATTTTTATGAAAAAAGAAAAGTCATAAAAGAAAATCTCATTTTTGACATCATATACAGAAGGAGATAAAGAAATAAAATAATAGAGAAACAAGTGATGTGACAAATTTGTATATTTAAATAAATTAAAATAAGATATCATTAATTCAAATAAAAATATTGATGTATTGTCATTAAAAAAAAAAAAAACCTTTCAATATTTCAGAGGATCCTGTCTTAATTTCGTTGGTGCGAGAATGCACTTCTCACTATTCTGATAACCAATCAAATCAGTCAGTGGAATTAGAAAAAAGATTAAAAAAAAAAGTAAAGCAATACATCTTATTATAAGAATAATCTCAAGCTTTACAAAATCCACATTTATAAAAATGATAAAAATGACAACACGCTTTTTTTTTCTTGCTTTTTCTCTATGAAAGAACTTCAACAACACAGGTTTTTAATATTTGATTTGAAGAAAAATTCGTAAAATTGAAAATGTGAGTCGAAAATTCTCATTGGACAAAAACTTAATCAAGAGAAATAGACTGCCACTTAGGCGCTGGAGTGAAACTCGTATTTCTTAATTAAGGGAAGAAGAAAGCAAAAAGACGAATCAGAATTTAATTACCAATAAACTGATAATGGCAAGATCGCATGCAGATTGTCTCTTGTGCTTACAGGGGCAGGAGAGCCCTGCGCGCAACATGGCGCGCGGAACACGTTCAAATGGTACTTTTTAAAAATTTTGATGGTTTAGATAATGACACATGTCCTTTTTTTTTAATTCGCAAAAATTTGTAGGTAATATAAAAAAAATTTTCAATAAAATTAAATTAAATATGGTCTTTAATTTATCAAAATATAAAATCTCAGAAAATGTACAAATTAATTCATAAAAATGTAAAATTACAATAAACTTAAAGAAACCATAGTATTTAATTTATAAAAGTTTAAAATCACAACAACTATACAAATTAATATATAACAATGAGAAATTACAATAAAATTAAATTCAATATGATATTTAATTTACTAAAACATAAAATCTCAAAAAATGTACAAATTAATTCATAAAAATGTAAAATTATGATAAAATTAAAGGAACCATAGGATTTAATTATAAAAATGTAAAATCTAAAAAACTATACAAATTAATATATAAAAACGAAAAATTACAATAACATTAAATTAAATATGGTATTTCATTAGTGACAATGAAGCACTGACAAAAAGGTCCAAGTCAAGTAACATTATATAACACTATATAATATGGCTTGGAAAAAGTCATATGGTATAGTCATATTATATAGTGTTTTCGTTTTTATATATCAATTTGTATATTTTTTGAGATTTTACATTTTTATAAATTAAATACTATAATTTTTTTAATTTTATTGTAATTTTACATTTTTTATGTAATACCCAAGAAAAATAAAATATAAATATTTGTTTACAAACTACTGTTACTATTTCAGTATACGGTACTATTCACCCGTATAATACTATTTACGTATACGATACTGTTCATTTATGCAATCGAAATGTCAAGTACTAGATGTGGTTTGGTAATAAGAGAAAACTAGAAAGAAGTTTGTAGGAGAAAATGACGTTTTATGTGTAAAAATACCCTCAGGGACTAAATTGAAAGGACTGATTTGAAAAGAAACTTAAAGGTTTAAGGTGAACGGATAGTTTTTCCTTTAAGTTTTCAATAGTAATAACAGAAAAAACCCGCTATTTACACAGTAACTGTATTATTAGAAATGTCATTTTCATAAATAGTAAATTGAATATTTTATTAACGAATAGTATCAAATAGTATCATTGACTTTTCCTATAAATAGGCGCTTTCATTTCACTTCTAAACTCACACTTTCAACTTCTTTTCTTCTCTCCTTAAGTTTCTCTTACTTCAATGCTAGGCCTCTGAGATTTTGGGCCTTTCCTTTTCAGCTTAGGTAAGAATACTATGCCCTTTCTATGTCTTTCAAATTTTAGAAGTTAATTTCTTAAGTATGCTCTGTGGTTGCGGTTTTGGCCGATCTTCCACATCAGAAAAACTGTCCTTAGCTGTTTATATGTTATTTTGATTCTCTGATTACCGAAATAGAATGTAAACTGTGAAGAATACATGTCTAGGAAAGTTCTGGCTAAGGAAAGACCTGGTTTTTAAGTATGTCCAGTGTGACCCTCCACTCTTTCCTGGGAACTTACCTAGTGTACTCTTTTACAGATTGTATTCTCTATTTCTGGTATAAATAGTAATCGTACGTATGAATAGTGACTGTACGTATGAATAGTAACCGTATGAATAGTGACCGTATATATGAACAGTAACCGTACGTATGAACAGTATCTGTACGAAAACAATCTTAACGTATTTTCTCTAATCTTTCATGAAAATCTCTATAGCAGAACACCGAAATTCACCTGAGCACTCTTGTCTGTAATGACTTAGAGAAGCGATGCTCGTACGGAATCCAAGTGAGTGAAACGACCCCGTTTTAATAGAGTTTTAGCATTATTGGTGATAAAAAATATGTCGTAGGACACTCCCAAGATTCATAGGGGGAAATTAGATTCAGAATGACGAATCTAATGAGATAACTAATCCAGAAATATGGATAAAACGAAGCAAGTATCTCATGATGATATGAAGTTTGAATCTTTTCAAAAACAGATTAATTGTTATCTTGATTTGTGGTTTATAAATCCATAATATAGTTATATACTATACCTGTTATATGGATGAATATTATATTGAGCTTCTGATTATGATATGAAATGCTATTGATTGTGATTGAGCGGGACAGTACCCCCTCTCACGGCAAGGCGGAAAACCTGGTTGACAGGGTGTCTTGACCAATGAGTGTGGAGACAATGATTCCCTCAGTAGGGATATAGCCCGGATTGGTGATAAATCCGTGAGGCGCCCTAGCTAAGAGGATGAGGTTGTGCGTCATGGCGAAAATATACATAATTGGTGAGCCGGCCTGTGTGCGCTCTCTGGGATATATTGCCATTGACGAGTACTAGTAACGTTTGTTGAATTGGATGAATTTTTATCTTGTATGTAAGAGGATGATGTTGTGCGTCATGGCGGAAATATATATAATTGGTGAGCCGGCCTGTGTGCGCTCTCCGGGATATATTGCCATTGACGAGTACTAGTAACGTTTGTTGAATTGGATAAATTTTTATCTTCTGTCTATTGGTTGAGTATGAGCCTTTGTATATGCTTTCATGACTGGTAATGTATTTGAATTTTATTAATGCGAGGCCGATTCGCTCATTGAGTTTAAAAGCTCACATTGTTTGTACAACCTTTTTGTTCAGATCAGGTTGCCATCGAAGAATATCTGCTAAAGGAGTAGATCACTTTGGACCTTCCCGTTGTCGGGTAGACCTCTCTTCTGTTATAGATTATGTTGCTCTGTAATCGTCTAGGACATCTAGTTCAGGGGTTCGACATTTGGCTTGTATGTCAGTATAATAATGTATTTTAAATTGATAATCTATGATTACATGCAAATCATCTCTATGATTTTCAGATAAGAAAATTTGATATATTTATCGGAAGGCTTACAGTGATGAGAGATTCATCATTGTGCCGGTCATGTGCCCAGAAAACGGGTCGTGACAAAGTTGGTATCAGAGCAATGGTTGTTAGGTCTCCTAGTGATTACAGAGCAAGGTAACCTTAGTGGGACCTCCTCTATCATTGTGAACCCGGGCACAACTATAGAGAGACGGCTCTACTGAAGGTCCTATAGGATGTTTTCATTTCCTTTCCCTCCGAGACTTATCTCTTCTTAGAAATTATGTTGTCAGGTTTAATTTTAGATAGATGTGGCTACACTTTTGAACTTAGTAAAGGAAAGGTTATTACTTGTTTTGATTCCGTTATTGTCGGATCAAATTTTTATATGGTGGATTTTATAAGCTGAATTCATGATTGAATTTGTGTAGCTATATTATTTTAGGGTACCAGCCAATAAAAGAAACCACTCGCATTAAAAACAAAAAAACTGAAGGATTACATTGCAAAAAAGAAGAAGTTTACTCATGCATGAGTAATCTAAAAGCGAGGTGGTCTTGGATTAGGAGGGTTGTATTGTATCATCACCCCTCGACCATTCCTTGGAGCAAGGGACATAGCAATGTCGCGGAGGGTAGTGTAAATCCCATTCATACAATCAACACTTCTTTGTTGTTGATTGCAGAAGCACTGGGTAGACCAATAGAAGAACCTGTCTATTCTTGAAGTCATTTCTGCATGATTGCGTTTAGTTAACTTCTCCAGGTCTCCTATCATCTTTTTCAGATTTTTCACCTCCTGCTCTAGACAGGCGATTTTGTCCTCCGAGATATGCCCCGTGCTAGTCTCCTCAGCTTCCTCGATCTTCTTCATTTTCTTCTCCTTCTGCTTCTCTGGAGACCCCTCAAAAGGTCTTTTGCCCTTGTCTTTGCCCAGACTTAAGTTTAAGTCGAGCTCTTCTTCCTTAGCCTCTACTGTGAGATCAATGTACTTCCTTGAGGCCATGATTTGGAAAAATTTAGAAATTTTTGTAAGAGTATGAGGCGAGAGGAATACTGGGGGATTGTAGGCTAAGAGATTATTACTCTTTGTGGTGTGGTAACTGAGAACGCTGAGAAGGTTTTTATAGAGAAAAATTTGGACTCAGAGACAAAGAAGATATCTCTTCACTGCACCCCTACACGATCAACCTATGGATTTCTGCAAGCTGGAAGCCAGAAGTCTAGGGTAGGCGTGCACACCGATAGCGCGTTGCATTAATGCCAAAATCACAAAAGTCAGTATTCGGTGGATTTGCGGCCGATTTTACTTGGTTTTCCCATTTCTCCCGTTGGCATTTTCCGAAATTCAAAGAAGTTAATAATATAGCCATTAAAGATTGCCTTGGATGCTTTTATGATGAACTGAAATGCATTTCTCTGTTTTATTGTGTTGTTCTTGAGAGCCTTCAGTTGAGTATAATATACATAACTGATTGAATCATGTTGTAATTACATGTATGTATGTTATTCATACATAATGAGTGAAGGCTACGATCAAGGAGAATATGTGATGATCCTACATATACTCATAGAGATGTGAAATCAAAATGACTTGGATAGAATGAAATGTGTAGATGATGATATATCTTCATGGTTACACATACTTACATATAATGCTCTCATGGGCAAATGAAAGGCAGTGATTTCCTTACCTCATGATAATGCTTAAGGCATGCGACCGTAAGCAGTTAACTTTGTTTTAAAATATATATATTTACATATATATTATGTGTAAATCCAGAGTAAAGACACCGATTAGAATATAAGATAAGGCTAATATGAGACTACCCGATCATAGAGTGATATCGTGATATAAGATTACACTATAAGACAAGTATAGAGTGAGGAAATTATAGATTGAAACGGCAATTAGTCGAAAATTTTGAGAAAGGTCAAGATTAGCCGAAAATTTTTTTTTGAGGAAATCTTTGACTTATGTTAATTGCATTAAATTATACTTACTATTTACTTGCATGTCCGACATTAATTGCTGGCATTGTGACGTATGTGATCTGTAAACCTTATAGCGAGCGGCGTATAGGTTGTAGTGGCTTTAGCTCCAGGGGCTTCGGGTTGTCTATAAATCTTGTTTGCCCGTTACCCTACTCATCGCACCAAGCAAACCTACTTCTTTCATTACATACCTATTTCTCAATCTCCATTCCTTTCTCATTCGAAGTTATTTCTGATATCCCTAGAGCAATGGCCGATAATAAGTCTTTCAACTTGAATTTTGAGACTGGCAATGTAGAGTTTGATTTAAATCTAAGTCTCGGAGACAACAAAGGGAAGAGACCTGTAGACAGGTCACCAGAAATTAAGAAAAGAAAGAGGGATGTAATAGAGTTAGAGGAGGACAGTACTGCAACATCCTCAGAAAATAAGCTTGCGTTCCTGGAGCGTAAGATCGAAAATCTGGAGCGTAAGATAGAGAGCCTGGAATACAAGATAGAGGACCAGAAGCGACTAATAAGTCGTCTCTTTGAAAACCAAGAGAAACTGATAAATCGTCGTTTCGGGGAACTGGCCAATCGAGTTGATAGACATTCAATGTTTGCAACTCAAAATTTTCGTGACCAACAAGCAAGGTGTATTGACTGTATGAACGGAGTGACTTATGCTCTTCGCCAAATTTCTCAGGCGCTTCCTCCAGAAACTCTTTCTAGGCTACAACGATTAGCTTCCTCCTTAAGGTCTGAATCACCTTCCTCTTCTAGACCTGGAGCACCTTTTACATTTCAAAAGCCTCCTCGTCCTTAATTTATTTTTCTTTTGTTTGTACCTAAAGCTACATTTGGTGTAAGCTTCACGTATTAAAATTATCTATGTACTAGAAATAAAATTTAAGTTAGTATCTAGATCTTCTTTGTTGAAGTGATTCATTTTACTGAAAGAACTTGAGGAATGAGAAGATATTGGACTTATATTTCGTACTTGATTATGAAAATTCTAAAGCAGAGTATGGTAATATCGTTTTGACTAAGAAGAGTTACTAAAATGATATTTCATTACACTTCTGAAATATAGAGGAATGCTAAATAAGTATTTTATGAACCTATAGAACTATGGGTTTGCCTCAATCATTGAAGGGATGCGACTCTATATGAGTCATTGAGGTGAGAGGAATTTTCATATATATAATTATGCGTAAGAAGTATGTTATTTACTTATCATATTTTCTAGGATTGTTCTTCCTAGAGATTTATATAATGATTTCATGTGATTTTACCTTTTATATGATGTCTTCAGCTGAGAGTATCGCCTTAAGGTAGAAGGATCACCTTCGGGCAAGAGTATTGCCTATGGCCAAAATGATGCTTTCGGGTGAGGTGCTTGTAATCATAAAAGTTATAAGCTATGTGTGTAGTATCATGTGTTCTGATATTCAATGTGAACTGGAAAGACCACGTGCCACTTTTGAGATGACACCTATTTGAGGTTTTACATAGAGACAGAGTTCGTCTCTGATTAGGTGGTTTGAGTTTGGTAAAGGTTATGACGATGAGACACTTTATGGTACAAAAGATTGTGGAGAATATCAAACTGATGAACAAGAGATTACTTGCTGTTTAGAAAAGGAAAAATTCCTATGAAAATTATTGATAATGCGGTCTAGAGTTCACAATCGATGTTATAGTGTTCTTGTAAATCCTACCAAGGATGTGAAGATGTTTGGAAAGAAAGAGATACAAAGGATGAGATATAGACGAAGTAATCATACTTTTTTCATTCTTGAGATGAGTTTTGAATTCGGGGGACCGAATTCTCTTAAGGGGGTGATAATGTAATACCCAAGAAAAATAAAATATAAATATTTGTTTACAAACTACTGTTACTATTTCAGTATATGGTACTATTCACCCATATAATACTATTTACGTATACGATACTGTTCATTTATGCAATCGAAATGTCAAGTACTAGATGTGGTTTGGTAATAAGAGAAAACTAGAAAGAAGTTTGTAGGAGAAAATGACGTTTTATGTGTAAAAATACCCTCAGGGACTAAATTGAAAGGACTGATTTGAAAAGAAACTTAAAGGTTTAAGGTGAACGGATAGTTTTTCCTTTAAGTTTTCAATAGTAATAACAGAAAAAATTTTCAGCCGTTGCCGCTATTTACACAGTAACTGCATTATTAGAAATGTCATTTTCATAAATAGTAAATTGAATATTTTATTAACGAATAGTATCAAATAGTACCATTGACTTTTCCTATAAATAGGCGCTTTCATTTCACTTCTAAACTCACACTTTCAACTTCTCTTCTTCTCTCCTTAAGTTTCTCTTACTTCAATGCTAGCCTCTGAGATTTTGGGTCTTTCCTTTTCAGCTTAGGTAAGAATACTATGCCCTTTCTATGTCTTTCAAATTTTAGAAGTTAATTTCTTAAGTATGCTCTGTGGTTGCGGTTTTGGCCGATCTTCCACATCAGAAAAACTGTCCTTAGCTGTTTATATGTTATTTTGATTCTCTGATTACCGAAATAGAATGTAAACTGTGAAGAATACATGTCTAGGAAAGTTCTGGCTAAGGAAAGACCTGGTTTTTAAGTGTGTCCAGTGTGACCCTCCACTCTTTCCTGGGAACTTACCTGGTGTACTCTTTTACAGATTGTATTCTCTATTTCTGGTATGAATAGTAACCGTACGTATGAATAGTGACTGTACGTATAAATAGTAACTATATGAATAGTGACTGTATATATGAACAGTAACTGTACGTATGAACAGTATCTGTACGAAAACAATCCTAGCGTATTTTCTCTAATCTTTCATGAAAATCTCTATAGCAGAACACCGAAATTCACCTGAGCACTCTTGTCTGTAATGACTTAGAGAAGCGATGCTCGTACGGAATCCAGGTGAGTGAAACGACCCCGTTTTAATAGAGTTTTAGCATTATTGGTGATAAAAAATATGTCGTAGGACACTCCCAAGATTCATAGGGGGAAATTAGATTCAGAATGACGAATCTAATGAGATAATTAATCCAGAAATATGGATAAAACGAAGCAAGTATCTCATGATGATATGAAGTTTGAATCTTTTCAAAAACAGATTAATTGTTATCTTGATTTGTGGTTTATAAATCCATAATATAGTTATATACTATACCTGTTATATGGATGAATATTATATTGAGCTTCTGATTATGATATGAAATGCTATTGATTGTGATTGAGCGGGATAGTACCCCCTCTCACGGCAAGGCGGAAAACCCGGTTGACAGGGTGTCTTGACCAATGAGTGTGGAGACAACGATTCCCTCAGTAGGGATATAGCCCGGATTGGTGATAAATCCGTGAGGCGCCCTAGCTAAGAGGATGAGGTTGTGCGTCATGGCGGAAATATACATAATTGGTGAGCCGGCCTGTGTGCGCTCTCCGGGATATATTGCCATTGACGAGTACTAGTAACGTTTGTTGAATTGGATGAATTTTTATCTTGTATGTAAGAGGATGATGTTGTGCGTCATGGCGGAAATATATATAATTGGTGAGCCGGCCTGTGTGCGCTCTCCGGGATATATTGCCATTGACGAGTACTAGTAACGTTTGTTGAATTGGATAAATTTTTATCTTCTGTCTATTGGTTGAGTATGAGCCTTTGGATATGCTTTCATGACTGGTAATGTATTTGAATTTTATTAATGCGAGGCCGATTCGCTCATTGAGTTTAAAAGCTCACATTGTTTGTACAACCTTTTTGTTCAGATCAGGTTGCCATCGAAGAATATCTGCTAAAGGAGTAGATCACTTTGGACCTTCCCGTTGTCGGGTAGACCTCTCTTCTGTTATAGATTATGTTGCTCTGTAATCGTCTAGGACATCTAGTTCAGGGGTTCGACATTTGGCTTGTATGTCAGTATAATAATGTATTTTAAATTGATAATCTATGATTACATGCAAATCATCTCTATGATTTTCAGATAAGAAAATTTGATATATTTATCGGAAGGCTTACAGTGATGAGAGATTCATCATTGTGCCGGTCATGTGCCCAGAAAACGGGTCGTGACAAAGTTGGTATCAGAGCAATGGTTGTTAGGTCTCCTAGTGATTAGAGAGCAAGGTAACCTTAGTGGGACCTCCTCTATCGTTGTGAACCCGGGCACAACTATAGAGAGACGGCTCTACTGAAGGTCCTGTAGGATGTTTTCATTTCCTTTCCCTCCGAGACTTATCTCTTCTTAGAAATTATGTTGTCAGGTTTAATTTTAGATAGATGTGGCTACACTTTTGAACTTAGTAAAGGAAAGGTTATTACTTGTTTTGATTCCGTTGTTGTCGGATCAAATTTTTATATGGTGGATTTTATAAGCTGAATTCATGATTGAATTTGTGTAGCTATATTATTTTAGGGTACCAGCCAATAAAAGAAACCACTCGCATTAAAAACAAAAAAACTGAAGGATTACATTGCAAAAAAGAAGAAGTTTACTCATGCATGAGTAATCTAAAAGCGAGGTGGTCTTGGATTAGGAGGGTTGTATTGTATCATCACCCCTCGACCATTCCTTGGAGCAAGGGACATAGCAATGTCGCGGAGGGTAGTGTAAATCCCATTCATACAATCAACACTTCTTTGTTGTTGATTGCAGAAGCACTGGGTAGACCAATAGAAGAACCTGTCTATTCTTGAAGTCATTTCTGCATGATTGCGTTTAGTTAACTTCTCCAGGTCTCCTATCATCTTTTTCAGATTTTTCACCTCCTGCTCTAGACAGGCGATTTTGTCCTCCGAGATATGCCCCGTGCTAGTCTCCTCAGCTTCCTCGATCTTCTTCATTTTCTTCTCCTTCTGCTTCTCTGGAGACCCCTCAAAAGGTCTTTTGCCCTTGTCTTTGCCCAGACTTAAGTTTAAGTCGAGCTCTTCTTCCTTAGCCTCTACTGTGAGATCAATGTACTTCCTTGAGGCCATGATTTGGAAAAATTTAGAAATTTTTGTAAGAGTATGAGGCGAGAGGAATACTGGGGGATTGTAGGCTAAGAGATTATTACTCTTTGTGGTGTGGTAACTGAGAACGCTGAGAAGGTTTTTATAGAGAAAAATTTGGACTCAGAGACAAAGAAGATATCTCTTCACCGCACCCCTACACGATCAACCTATGGATTTCTGCAAGCTGGAAGCCAGAAGTCTAGGGTAGGCGTGCACACCGATAGCGCGTTGCATTAATGCCAAAATCACGAAAGTCAGTATTCGGTGGATTTGCGGCCGATTTTACTTGGTTTTCCCATTTTTCCCGTTGGCATTTTCCGAAATTCAAAGAAGTTAATAATATAGCCATTAAAGATTGCCTTGGATGCTTTTATGATGAACTGAAATGCATTTCTCTGTTTTATTGTATTGTTCTTGAGAGCCTTCTGATTATAAAAAAAAAAAAAAAGAGGACACATGTCAAAATTTAGATCGTCAACAATTTCTTTTTAAAGAAAAAAGACATCATCTGAACGGTTTCCTGCATGCCATGTGGCACATAGATCTCTCCTGTGCCTACAGGAACAAGAGACGAGCCAAATTCGGCAAGATCCTCTATATGATCTATGTGTGGATAGCCATGTGATGCGCAAACACTGTTCAAATGGTGCTTTTTAAAAAAAAATTTTACAGTCGAAATTTTGACACATGTATTTTTTTTTGAATCAGAATGCCATGTATTTATTATACGCAGAAAATTTGTAGTTAATATATAAAAACAAAAAATTACAATAAAATTAAATTAAATATGATATTTAATTTATTAAAATATAAAATCTCAGAAAATGTACAAATAAATCCATAAAAATGTAAAATTACAATAAAACTAAAGAAATCATAGTATTTAATTTATAAAATTGTAAAATCTCAAAAAGTATACAAATTAATATATAAAAAAGGAAAATTACAATAAAATTAAATTAATATGGTTATTAATTTATTAAAATATAAAATCTCAAAAAATGTACAAATTAATTATTAAAAATGTAAAATTACAATCAAATTAATGAAACCATAGTGTTTGATTCATAAAATTGTAAAATTTCAAAAAATTTACAAATTAATATATAAAAACTAAAAGTCACAATAAAATTAAATTAAATATGGTATTTCATTAGAGACCTTGAAGCACTGACAAAAAAGTCCATGTCATGTAATATTATATAACACTATATAATATGGCTTGGAAAAAGTCTTGATGTATTCATATTAATTTGATATTTTGTCCTCTGTTGATGTATGACGGTTGATTCAAAACAATTTGATAAGATACTAGAGAAGAGAGACATGGAGATTATAATAGGTAATTGAATTGAAAATATGGCTTCAAAGTTTTTTGAATTAATTTGTATATTTTTTTGGAGATTTCATATTTTTATATATTAAATACTATTGTTTCTTTAATTTTTTTGTAATTTTAGATATTTATTAATTAATTTGTACATTTTTTGATATTTTATATTTTAATACATTAAATACCATATTTAATTTAATTTTATTGTAATTTTTCTTTTTATATATTAATTTGTATATTTTTTAAGATTTTACATTTTTATAAATTAAATACTATGGTTTCTTTAATTTTATTGTAGTTTTATTATGAATTAATTTGTACATTATTTGAGACTTTATATTATAATAAATTAAATACCATATTTAATTTAATTTTATTGTAATTTTTTGTTTTTATATATTAATATGTATATTTTTTGAGATTTTATATTTTTATAAATTAAATATTATGATTTCTTTAATTTTATTGTAATTTTATATTTTTATGAATTAATTTGTACATTTTCTGAGATTTTATATTTTTAAAAAATTAAATACCATATTTAATCTAATTTTATTGTAATTTCTTGTTTTCATATATTATCTACAAATTTCCTGTGTATATTAAATACAGGGCATTCTAATTATTAAAAAAAAAGAGGATACATGTCAAAATCTAGATCATCAACATTTTTTTTTAAAAAAAAAAAAGCACCATCTAAATGGTTTACAGCACGCCATGTGGCACGCAGGTCTTTCCTGTGCCTATAGGCGCAGGAGACGAGCTAGATTCAACAAGATCCTCTATATGATTTTGTTAGCCATAATGTATTATACTATAAGTTTTGATGATGACAAATATGTGGGAATTATAGTATGACTTAATCTTCTTGGCCCAAATGAATGATTTAATCTTCTTGGCCCAAATGAATGATTTAATCTTCTTGGCCCAATATATGATTTAATCTTTCTTAGCCCAAATAGTATGATTTAATCTTCTTGACCCAAATGAATGATTTAATCTTATTGGCCCAAATGCATGATTCAATCTTTCTTGGCCCAAATATATTTAATGCTTTATATATTTAAATATAGTAGTATAAATTGATTTTTGATAAAATTTATTGGTTGTTATAATATAATTTGAAAAAGAATATTTTTATTGTAGCACTTTTGAAAAAGAAATTTGATTGTTGAAGAAGTATGATAAACTTTATTGGTTATTGAAAAAGTATGATAAAGTTTATTGATTGTTGTAATATAATTTGAAAAAGAATACTTTTTCCTGTACCACTTTTGAAAAAGAAATTTGATTGTTGAAAAAGTATGATAAAGTTTATTGGTTGTTGTAATCAACTTTGAAAAAGAATATCTTTTACTGTAGCACTTTTAAAAAATGAATTTGATTGTTGAAAAAGTATGATAAAGTTTATTGGTTGTTATAATAAATTTTGAAAAAGAATACCTTTTACTGTAGCACTTTTGAAAAATGAATTTGATTGTTGAAAAAGTATGATAAAGTTTATTGGTTGTTGTAATAAACTTTGAAAAAGAATACTTTTTACTGTAGCAAATTTGAAAAAGAATATTGATTGTTGAAAAAGGTTGATAAAGTTTTTTTGGTTGTTGTAGAAAGGTTGAAAAATGATGATGAATCTTACTGTAGCAATTCTGACTAAAGCAGTCACTGTAGCAGCAAGGTTTCACTATATAAAGAGGACTTCACAACACCATTTGCATCAAGCTTCAATTGTTCATTTCTCATATTATCTTGAGTTCCATTCTCTCTAAATTGTTAGAGAAAAATTCTGAGCTTAATTTCTGCGTTATCTACACTTTGAGAGTGTCCACCATTATTTTCCTTAAGCCTTTAAATTTAGTTTCTCAAGGATTGGTTCCTTGAGTTAGTGTTTGAGAGAAAACACGTTGTAAGGGGGAGAGACACCCTTGAGGGAGAAAAGTATGTTGTAGTGGTTTGCAAGTACCCGGATTAAACTTGCAATTATAGTGGAAATACTCAAGTGGTCTCTTGAGGACTGGATGTAGGCTTGGGATTAGCCGAACCAGTATAAATCTCTGAGTTTGCTTTCTCTATCCCTACTCTATTTACATTTGAAGTTAATTAATTAATGCTTTGCGTTTATATTTAATTTCTACCTCAAGTATTAATTAATTTGTGTAGATTTATATTTGCTCCTTAATTCCTTGCACTATAAAATTATTCATCTTGATAAACATTTTGATTTTCTGAATTAAATTATTATCTTTAACATTATCCAATTTCAGAAAATCATTTTAACTTCCAATTAAGTTTTGTGAAAATTTTTATAAAACCCAATTCACCCCCCCTCTTGGGATCCAACCATTTCTTTCAGATTTGTATGTGGATAGCCACGTGGCGTGCAAGCATTGTTCAAATGGTGCTTTTTAAAAAAAAAAATTTACGATCTAAATTTTGACACATGTACTCTTTTCTTTTTCTTTTGAATTAGAATGCCCTATATTTATTATAGGCAGAAAATTTGTAGGTAATATATTACAAAAAAATTAAATTAATTATGGTATTTAATTTATTAAAATATAAAATCTCAAAAAATGTACAAATTAATCCATAAAATTGTAAAATTACAATAAAACTAAAGAAACCATAGTATTTAATTTATAAAATTGTAAAATCTCAAAAAGTATACAAATTAATATATAAAAAAGGAAAATTACAATAAAATTAAATGAAATATGGTTATTAATTTATTAAAATATAAAATCTCAAAAAATGTTCAAATTAATTATTAAAAACGTAAAATTACAATCAAATTAATGAAACCATAGTGTTTGATCCATAAAAATGTAAATTTTCAAAAAATTTACAAATTAATATATAAAAACTAAAAGTTACAACAAAATTAAATTAAATATGGTATTTCATTAGAGACCATGAAGCACTGACAAGAAGGTCCATGTCAAGTAATATTATATAACACTATATAATATGGCTTGGTAAAAGTCTTGATGTATTCATATTAATTTGATATTTTGTCCTCTCTTGATGTATGACTAGGTTGATTTGGAGGAGAGAGACATGGAGATTATAATAGGTAATTGAATTGAAAATATAATTGCAAAGTTTTTTGAATTAATTTATATTTTTTTTTTGAGATTTCACATTTTTATAAATTAAATACTATGGTTTCTTTAATTTTATTGTAATTTACATATCTATTAATTAATTTGTATATTTTTTGATATTTTATATTTTAATACATTAAATACCATATTTAATTTAATTTTATTGTATTTTTTCTTTTTTATATATTAATTTGTATATTTTTTAAGATTTTACATTTTTATAAATTAAATACTATGGTTTCTTCAATTTTATTGTAGTTTTACATTTTTATGAATTAATTTATAAATTTTCTGATCTTTTATATTTTAATAAATGGAATACCATATTTAATTTAATTTTATTGTAATTTTTATTTTTGTATATTACCTATAAATTTTCTCCGTGTACAAATTTTCTGCGTATATTAAATACAGGGCATTCTAACTCAAATTAAAAAAAAAAAGACACGCGTCAAAATCTAGACTCTCAAAAATTTTTTAAAAAAAAACACCTTCTGAACATTTTCCTACATGCCAAGCGCAAGAGACGAGCGGGATTCTTGTGATTCGTCCTTGGGGCATCAGCCTTGCAATGGAAGAAAAATGAATTTTCTTTTACTGGGTCTTCTTCCATGAATAGTGTTAAATATAGTTAACCAAACTTAGAGAAATAAGTGTAATTTACCCGTAAAAAATACAAAAATGCTAAATGCATTTATAGTCACTTAGCTCACCGTGGAAGCATGGCTCTGCAATCAATTATGGAGCAACTGCCATTTGAGCTAAACCCAACCTTTTACCTCTCTCTTTTTTGCTTCATCATCGCCATCTTCGTCTTCAAGCAAATAAGAAACAGAAGCAAACTTAATGTGCCTCCATCACCTCCTAAGCTTCCATTGATTGGCAATCTTCATCAGCTAGGCACTCTGCCTCACCAAACTTTCCGGTCCCTCTCACACAAATATGGCCCTCTCATGTTACTTCACTTAGGCCAAACTCCAACCCTTGTGGTTTCATCCGCAGATATCGCCAGAGAAATTGTCAAATCCTACGACATCGTTTTCTCTGACCGACCCCATACCTTAGGTGCTAAATTCCTTTTCTACGAATTCAGGGATCTGGGTTTTATACCCTATGGCGAAGCGTGGAGACAGAAAAGAAAAATATGTGTTGTTGAACTTCTCAGCCTCAAGAGAGTTCAGTCCTTTCAATACATCAGAGAAGAGGAAGCTGCAGCTTTGGTTAACAAAATCCGTGAAGCATGCAAAAAGAATAAAGGGTGCTCTGTGAATTTGAGTCAGATGCTAATTGCAGCTTCAAACGACATAGTTTCAAGATGTGTTCTTGGGCAGAAGTATGATAGAGGAGTTGGGAATAGCAGTTTCGGAGATGTAGCAAGGAAAGTGACGAGTCACATGACAGCTTTCAGTTTTGGGAATTTCTTCCCTTCATTGGGGTGGATGGATCATGTCACAGGGCTAATTCCAAGAATGAAGGCTACTTTTCAAGAATTGGATACTTTCTTTGATGAAGTGATTGCACAGCGGAAGATGGCAGGAAGGAATCATGATGAGCAATCAGAGAAGAAAGACTTTGTGGATATTATCCTCCAACTTCAAGACAAGAACATCCTTGACATTGACCTCACCCATGAAGACCTCAAAGCGTTGATATTGGTACATTATCTCTCTCTCTCTCTCACACTCAACAACATATTCAATCTAGTTGACTGGCACACCTAAAAAAGGAGTTTAAAACATTGTTCATTTCTACAGGATATGTTTGTGGGAGGAAGTGACACTGCTTCAACAGCTTTGGAATGGGCTTTTGCAGAGCTGATGAAGAATCCAGAAACAATGAAGAAAGCCCAAGAGGAGGTAAGAAGAGTGGTGGGGTATAAATCAAGAATACATGAAAATGATGTGAGGCAAATGAGGTATTTGCAATGTGTAGTGAAAGAAACTTTAAGATTACATCCACCTGCTCCACTCCTAGTTCCAAGAGAAACAAGATCAGGAGTGAAACTAAGAGACTATGACATTCCCCCAAAAACAAGCGTATTTATTAATGCATGGGCTATCCAGAGGGACCCTGAACTTTGGGAAATGCCAGAAGAGTTCGCTCCAGAGAGATTTGAAAATAGCGAGGTTGATTTCAAAGGCCAAGACTATCAATTCATCCCATTTGGAATTGGGAGAAGGGGATGCCCTGGAATGTCATTTGGGGTTGCGTCTGTTGAGTTTTTGCTTGTTAATCTTCTATATTGGTTCGACTGGAAGCTGTCTGCAACTTGTAAATCTGCGCAAGACATAGATATGAGTGAGATATATGGACTTACTGTCAATAAGAAAGTACCAATTCATGTTGAACCAATACCATATTAGTCAGATCAAAGATTTGATAAGTCAGTTCATGATTTTGTCTTCAAATAAGGTTTCACTTTGCTTTTGTAATTTGATGCTGAATATGCTAATAAGTTGTGTTTGTATTTTAAATTTTCAATTAAGGCTCTGTATAAACATGAATTGTTGTTGTAATTCAATGTCGTGTTACCTATTTAGGGGCTTTGTTGCGGTGAAAATAAAGGTTAAATTTGTTGTTAAAGTTATTCAAAACTGATCATTATGGATGTAAAAGCATTCAAAGATTGCAAAAAATTCAATTTTTAACATTGTAGGTAGTGCATGTGCTAAATTGTTGATTATTTAGAAAAGAGAAAAGAAAAAGACTAAGTGCAAAGAGACATGCGATTGAAAAGAGTAAAGAGACTAATCTAATTTTTTTAAATTCAATCTAGAAAGTACAAAAAATAAATAAACAATAATTTAACCACATTAGTTGACCACTGTTATAACAGATCAAGAAACAAAACTAATCAAAATCAATATTCAACTTGTCTTTCTCAACATATATTGTGTCTTCCAAAAAAAACATTGTACAAGAAACTTGTGTTCCTCACAAATTCTATCTTTTTTTTACGTGAATTGGAATACATTAACGGCCAATGAATATTATGAAAGGCCTTGTGTTGACTTGTTCACAATGACATCAAATCTTCGAGGAAAAATCATGCGGCTAGAAATATTTTAAAAAGAAAAAAAAATAGAAGAACCACAGGATTGTTCTTTCATCATTGTGATTTTAACACTTAAATTTGTAATTACTTGGTAGTTCTAATCCTTAGCTTTAATTTAATTAGACACTAATTTGTTCCTGACTAATTTGGAGAGATACTATTGTTTTTAAAAAAAAATTGTCCAAATATGATATTTTGAAAAACAATTAGCCATATATTACAGATCCTGTCACAACAACTGGATTTTTATTTTTCTTTTAAAAAAATAAAAAAAATGATGTGAGTTTCACTGAAATATTAAATGTTGTGACAATGCAGAAAATGGAACTCGGCCAGAATTTTTTTTTTTTAATAAACACTGAAGCTTAGGTTCAATTTAACTAAGCTCCAACTGTTTTTTTTTTAAAAAAAAATATATTTTATCTCTATAAATTTTAAAACTTAATAAAAAAAATTTTATAAATTTTTTATTTAGTATAATTTAATATTTTTTTAAAAAAAATTACGTTAGCCCAAATTTTTCTCATTTCAGGCTGACATGAAAAAAATAATATCATGTCATTGACTTCTGTTCTTTATCAGATGGAGGTGCTCTTTGGTTCTCCCTCTGGCTCTCTGTTTCTGTCTCTTCTCTCTGGTCTCTCAGGTTCTCTTTCTTTCTCGCTCTCTGTCACGGTCTCTCTCTCTCTCCTTCTGGCTCTCTGTTTCCGTCTTTTCTCTCTGATTCCCCCACTCGCTGTCTCGGTCTTGCTCTGTCCATGCATGCTACTCTGTTTTACGGCGGAAAAACAGAGTAGACGGCCCCACTATTGCGAACGTTCACGTCAGGGTCCGAAGGAGATGAAAACGAAGCTCTGTCTTGCTTTTGGCCATTTATTAATTACAAAGTTCTTCAGGTTAATCTTGACAAAACAATCACCGAGTGCTTACGTTGACACTTTAATAAAACAAAAAATAAATAAATAAATCCTAATACAAGATAAGATGAAATGTGGCAGAAAATGAAAAATTGTGGTTGGACCATATTTGTATAAACAATTGAAAAAAATTGAGTGGTTTAAGACGGGCCTAGAGTTAAACTAATTTCTTACAGGCCATCATAAAGCGTATGACCAAATAAACTAAAAGAGAATGAAATCCACCATGAGAGAAAATGCATTAATTGTTGCAGATTAGACAAGGGACAACTAAAAGCCCAACCAATCAAAAGGGGAATGAAGAGCTTCATTTCGTCACAGCACCGATCAGATGGATTTGGCTGGTTCTATCTTATATAAATTGCTCCCATTATGGATCTCTTCTCTCATACCTGCCCGTTCTAGATTCCTCTGGCTTCTAACTCATGTGACTTTTAGCCTTTAGGTACACAAATATATATATTCTCACTCTGCCATACCATCTAAATTAGCACCATTATCTATATATATAAAACCGAGCTTGGATACGGTTTTGTCAATCATTCAAGTGCTACTAAACTGTTCAAATTCAATTTAATCTAATTTCAATTGAACTGATCTAACTAAAATCAATTAAATTATTAAATTGATCGGATGGATTTTGTCAAAATAAATTTAATTGGGTTGACATTTGGATAATTATGTTAATTATCTAATCCAAATCAAACTAATCAAATATATAATAATATATTACAAATATTCCATAATATATTATATACTTTATATTTTATAAGTTCTATATGTTTAATTATGTCATGAATCATGATACTGAATTGCATTATGAATTTCATTCAATATTTCCTAATTCTTGAGTTATGTTGAGTATATATTAGGACTTTCTTATTATCTAATTCCTACATCTAAGATGTTTATAACTCTTTATTGGCAATTAGGATGAATAATCTTAATCATATTAGATTCATGACTCATAGAAGTGATAAAACTCATTTAATTAATGATGTTAATGTCTCAACCTCACGTTCTAGCATTGAGATGCTAGCTTAGTAGAACCAGCGAGACTTTGTAACAGTACTATTAACTAGTGTTAAGGAGATAATAAAATTGTGATTGCATCTTATTCAACAAATAAATATTCAAATTAATTTATTTTTTATATTTAAATATTGTTTTACATAATATGAAAAAAAATAAAACTCTATACTACATAATATATATATATATATAAATTTCTCGTAGTTGTCAAAATCGAATTGGACTGATTGATTCATTTGGTTGGACAATGAATATTATATTGATTGATAATATTTTCTTATTAGTTAGTTTTTTTTTAATTATGTATATTATTTTTTAACTACTTTTAAAACATTATTAGTTCAATCATGGTTTGACTACGGTCTGATTACTGACTTCTCCATATCCTAATTCTGAGGCATCAGTTTCAACTATCATAAAGGCTTACAAGGAAGAATTTTGACTTGAGTTTTCAAGGTTTTGACTACATTTGTCATTTCTTCATTCCAGGTTTGGGGGGGGGGGGTGTTCTTTCTTAATTGTTTAAACAAAGGTATACAAATCATTCTTAAATTTGGAATAAAATCTTATACATAATTAAGATAGCCTAAAAATCTTTGTAGTTAGTTTTTATCTTAATTTTATCTGAAAATTTATCAGTAAATTCTATTGATCTACTAATTAGTTTTATTGTTCCCTGATAAATATCAAAACCTAATAATCTTATTTTGGTTTAAAATAATTTCACTTTCTTAACATACACTACTAAATCATTATTTTTTATGATTTCACAAAAATGAATAAGATGTTTGAAATGTTGTTCTATCGACCTTGAAAAGACTACAACATCATCTATGTAATTTATTGTAAATTGAGTATAAGGATGGTGATGAGTCCTTTATTTTGGTTAAGTTATGTTGCTTCTTTAGGACTTTTTCCTCTCCTTGATCCCTTTTTTGTTATTTTTTTGCTTGCTTTGTTCTTTATTTTTGGCTTTCCTCTTTGTACACAGTAGTTGCTTTGCTTTATCTTGTTTTAATCTCTTTCCTTGCCTTTTTATGCTTTTTGTTGTGTTTTTCTTGTAGGCTTTCTTTTCTGGTCTGCTGCTAGCTGGTGTGCTGATGAGATTCTGAAGCAAAGTGCTGATATAATGCAAGTCTGGAGGCTAGCGCCCTGGCGCCAGAAGCTTTACTCTCGGCCTGATCATTAAATGGCTGGCGCCCAGGTGCCACACGGGGCGCCTAGAGGCGCCAGCAGCCCAACTCTCTGCCTCGAGGAATGAAGGTGGCGCCCAGGCACCACCTAGGGCGCCTAGGCGCCACAATACGATTCTTCCTTCATTTTCTGCATGGCGCCCAGGCACCACGCAGGGCGCTTGGGCGCCGAGGTCCTGACATGGGCCTATAAATAGGATTTCTGAAGCATTTTAGGTATCTTTTGGCTGGAGAAGAAGGAGCTCTGCTAGGACAAAATTAGGGAAGAAGGGAAACCTACTCTCCATTGAGTTTGATGCTTATTTCTTTCTCTCCTTCCTCTTGTATCATGTTTATTTATGTATTTGTGATGTTTTTCTCTTATTCCACCATGTGTAACTAAGTCTCTAGGGTTAGGGGATTGATGTAATTGACTCCTATGAAGCTTTGTTATTGAATGCTTTAATATATTTGCAATTTCGATTTTTGGAGTAGACTTTACCATTTTTTATCACTCTTGGATGCTTAGCTACCATCTTCAATGAACCTAGGGTTTATATTAGTGCTAGACATAGCTTGATATGGACTTGCCTTTGTAATTTCTACCGTAGTTCGGGTTAGTCTAGACATAGATAACCTTAATTGCGTAATTTTTATGAGTTCTTACGCTTAAACGCCGAATCAATTAATTCGACTAAGACATTAGCTAATTAATTGAGTGAGGTAGATTTGTTTCACCAAGACATTGGGTTCAAATATCTTTGTGAACTTAATCAACAGAAAGAGGAATTTGCAAATGTATTGAAGTATTTTCTAATGACTCAAAGATTAGTTTGTCTATGAATTAATCGGATTAGGAGCTAAGTAAAATCAATCCGCTATGCCCGCTTTGTTATCATATAGATTTCGTTGTGCTAGCCAACTTAGTATCTTAATTTAATTTGCTGTCTTTAACTTTAGACTCAACCACTCTACCTTTTCAATTGTCCAAATATAATTTGAGCTAGTGAAATTGGTAATTGTTAAAGTCAATCCCTGAGGACGATAACTCTTTCTCTCTCACTTTACTACTTGTGCAACCTGATACACTTGTCGGGAAATTGTGCATCAAGTTTTTGGCGCCGTTGCCGGGGATTGACGGTGTTAACAATATTAAGAGTAGCTAGTAGGGTTGTAGTTTGGACCTTATTTTTTTTCTTTTCATAGTTATACTTCAAATCATACATTTATACTTGTTTATACTGTTGTTTGTGTTTATATTCTTTATCTTACACAAATCTTTGGTTTATGCGAGGTACCACCGACCCAAGTTCGTTAGAATTTGACCCGAAAATTGAAAGGTCGGCTGGCGCACGCCGACGGCAAACCAGAGAAACGAAACGAGCTCAGCAAGCTCAAACCGCATTGATGGCTGAACATAATCCTAATCCTCAACAGAATGCTCCAGTTCCCCCTCCCGCAAGAACCCTCATGGATTATAACATTCCAACTGTGGAGGGGTATGGTGCTAGCATTGCACAACCACTGGTGGAAGCTAATAATTTTCAACTAAACCCAGCCATTCTTCAATTAATTCAGAGCAACCAGTTTGGTGGGCATCCCTTTGAAGACCCCAATTCACACATCTCACGCTTTCTGCAAATCTGTGATACTATAAAGTTAAATGGGGTACATGAAGAAGCGATCAGACTCCGATTCTTTCCTTTTTCCTTAAAGGATAAAGCACTTATTTGGTTGGAGTCCTTACCAAAGGGAAGTGTTACAACATGGGTGGATTTGGTCCAAAAATTTCTCACAAGGTATTTTCCCCCATTTAGATCTTCAAAGATCCGAGAAGAGATCAACACTTTCAGGCAACAAGAGAACGAGTCCTTAAGCGAAGCCTGGGAGAGGTATAATGCAATTTTGAGAAAATGCTGATAATATGCTTTTTCCATTTATTTTAGTCCCTATTTTATTCCTTTTTGCCTCTTTAATTTTGTCAATTCTCTAATTTTATTATGTTTTGAAATTTATTGGGTATAAACTATTTATGGATTGAATGTGTCTCAATTTTTATATTTTTAGAACTTGAATTGTAAAATGCTCAATTTAATTCCTACAAATTTTAATTTTGGAGAGAAAAGTGTTGACATGGATAGAGATACTGATTTGGATGCTAATGTGGCACTTTTTGGGTGATGTAGATGCTGACTAGGATATGCTGGATGTGAGGCCCACTTGAACTCTTATTCAATGCCATGTAGTCAGAATTTTTGGGCAGAAATATTAATTTTCGTAGGTCAAAAAAAAAGCATGGCTGAAATATTAATTTTGCCATGATATTCTGCTGCTGTTCTGCTGCTGTTTGTCACTTTCTGCTGCAGAAATATTAATTCTGCTGCTGCCATACTTTTCTGCTGCTGTTCTGCTGCTGTTTGCCATGCTGTTCTGCTGCAGAAATATTAATTTTGCTGCTGTTTTGCTGTCAAAGTGCTGCCACATCATGGAAGAAGCATCCAAGGAGGCATCTAGGGCAGAATATCCCTTTAGGCATGTGTTAGAACAGTTTTATATTTGGAAAATCGAAATTTATTAAGGAGGTTAAGTCATTTTTATGATAGGAAGTCCTAGCACCATTTTTCTGCCTTCCTTGGGCAGCAGTGGCTGGGAGCAACATAGAGGCAACTCTCTAGCTTGGTTAGAGGGAAAGGAAGCCTTCCCACTTGGGAATGGCTCTCCTTCTCCCATTTTCTTTCCTTTTCTTCCATTTTCCTTCATTGTTTGTTAGTTTTCTGTTGTATTTTGCATATTTCTGTCATGTTCTTATTCTCTTCCATGTAATTTTCTAAGTTTAAGGATTGATGTAGTTTGGTTCTATGATGTTTTATTGCTGAACAATTTCGATTTTAATGCACTTTCATTTAATGGAATGGATTTTACCGATTATTAAGCTCTTGAATGCTTGATTAACCTTCAATGAGTTTGGGATTTTGATGTCTATACTAGAGTTAGCTAGAGATTGAGCTTGACCTTGTAATTTCCACCATAAATTAGATTATCTAGATATAGATAGTTTTATTTATGTGGCTTGAATAATATTCTTGAGCTTCATAATTTAATTGAATGGTTGATCTAAGATTTTAGTCAATTATTTTGGTTAAGTTAGATTGTAATTTCAAAGTTTTTGGATTCAATCATATTTTAGAAAATTGGCCAACATTGAATGGATTGTAATTTAATTGAATTGTTCTTCAATGATTCAAAGATTAATTTGTCTATGAATTAATCGGATTGGACCAACGAAATCAATCTCATTTTCTTGTGTAGTCGGTCATTTGATGAAATGGAAATTGTACTTTAATTCATTTGGACCAATGAGTATTTTCTTGGCCAAAGTTCTATTTTATTTATTGTCCTATGAAGCTTGTTATTTATACATGCATGCGATTGCTATGTATTTGTAATGAGTATGACAAGAGATAACATGTCATATGCGATTGCGGGGCATTGATGTGATTAGGACTTGATCGGATTATATTTGAGTTATAGATTAGTGAAGATCTTCCTAACTATAATTTTAACATAATTCAGTCTTAGAAGACTTTCTAAGAATTTCAGATTGAAGATTACATAATAGAATTAGCCAAGAATATTCAAAGGAAAGGATGATGATGTACAATTCCATGGAATTTGTGACCAATTACACATCTTTTCTTTGTTTTGTTTTCTATCTAGTTATTTAAATTTTAGTTATTTATATTGTGTTGTTTCAATCATCACCCCCCCTTTTTTGTGTAATTTCTGAAATTTCCTTCATAAGTCTTAATAGCATTTCACTTAGACTAATTGAATTTTGTTTGATACCTCAATCTCTGTGGGACGATACTCTACTGATCACTTTATTACTTGTTGCGACCCAGTATACTTGCTGGAATATTTTATGTGCTATAAATTATATGCACCAAGTTTTTGGCGCCGTTGCTGGGGATTGATGGTTGTCAAATTGATTTTTCTTTAAAGCCAAAGTGATGTTATTTTAGACATTGTCTTTTCTTGTTTTAGTTTTTACAATTTCAAGTGTTTTTAGCTTTTCAAGTGTCTTTATTAGTTTCATTTCTTCTTGTTACCTTGCTTATTTGATATATCTCTCATGTTATTTCTCTTTGTTGTGTGTGAGGTACTTGATCATTTTCCTTGACGAAGGAAATAAAAAAAAATCAAAGAGAAAGTAAGGAAAACAAAGAAGAAGCGACGCTAAGCGTAGACACCAAATAAAGTCTGGCTAAGGACTTTAAACCAAGCGCTCTTGGGAGGCAACCTAAGTTTTTCTAATCTTTCTCTTTTTAATTTTGTTGTTGTATTTCTTTCGTAATTTTAATTTTGTTTTAGTCTTTTTCTGTTGTCCATTTTTTTTCTCTGTTTTCTCTGTTTTGGCAGAACTTTGAGTCATCTTGCATGAATATTCTGTACTGTTTGGCTAAGGTTTTTGCCACTTTCTTTACATGTTTTTAAACCTTTATATGTCTTCTAGTTGTAAAATTTTATTTGGAGTGATTCGCATCCATTTTGGGGTCATTCTATGTCGGTAAAGCTGTGTCGCCAGAAATTCTGCACTGCAGAATTTTGCTGCTCTATTTTGTCCGAATTTGATGCTCACTTTTTAAATTTTTGATGGAGTTTTGGTGTGGAATTATGCATGATGAAATAGCTAAAGTGTAGATTGACTTAGCATGAAGAGAATTTAGTCTTATTTCTCTAAGGAATTCAAGTTAAATGGCAATGACGTTGACTTTAATGAATTTGTAGTAATAGTCTTTTAGCTGTGAGGATTTGAGCCTAAGTGAAAAATGCTATTCTTCTTGTTGTGTGTTCTCTATCATGGATTGTCACTCTAGAACTTGTCTTGAATCTTTGATTGAGGCTACATATCTTGTACATACTTGGAAATGATTTAGGCATTTGTTTCTTGTAACCATTGTTTAACCAAATAGCCATCCATTATCATTGTTTCCATCGTATGTCATTTTGTGCCTTATCCATTTTCTTTCTTGCGTCCTTCCACCACTTTTTCTGCCTACAACAATATTTTTCTCTTTCAACTTAAGATGTGAGGAGTATTTTAAATCCTTTTAAGGGATCGATGTGCTGAAAAATCTTGTGAATTTTGGAGTGTTTTGAACTATATTTCTTCTACTTCCTCTCAAGCAAAAGAAAAAAAAAAGATTGGCCAATCAAGAAAAAAAAAAGGGGGAAAGAAAAAAAAATTTTGAATTGAAAAAAAAATGAGAATGATGAAAAAGAGGAGCAGGTAGAACATTGAGACCCAAAATTTATTTATACTCAATCTCTTATCTTGTAAATACTCTTCATTTTCTTGAGTTTTTGCCATATTTTGTTTCATTGTTCAATCTTTCCCTTTTGTTTCCCATTATTTTTCGTACCTACATTACAACCTTGTAAAGTCCTTTTGATTCAAGTATGTATTGGATTCAAGTAATGGAGATTTAGATTCTTGACAAGCTTATGGTAGTAAATTTGTGATAGGATGATTTTGAGTGATTCCATCTTAAACACTTGAGAGAGCAGAGGATAAACACCTTGCCATGTGAGGAGATTGTTACCTAAATTCATTCTTATCAAAATAATTGCCATGAAGCTTGCAATTTTCTTTAAGAAAATAAAGATTAATTTTTCCTAGCGTTAAATCTTTCCAAATTTTAATTATTTCATTATTGTATATTTTCTACACTTTGCTTGTTGTGTTCTTTGGTTGTCTCTGTTGTATTTCATTGATTTTGCCCAGGAGTGCAAAAGGCCTAGTGTGGGGGATTTGATAACATGCTTTTTCCATTTATTTTAGTCCCTATTTTATTCCTTTTTGCCTCTTTAATTTTGTCAATTCTCTAATTTTATTATGTTTTGGAATTTATTGGGTATAAACTATTTATGGATTGAATGTGTCTCAATTTTTATATTTTTAGAACTTGAATTGTAAAATGCTCAATTTAATTCCTACAAATTTTAATTTTGGAGAGAAAAGTGTTGACATGGACAAAGATGCTGATTTGGATGCTAATGTGGCACTTTTTGGGTGATGTAGATGCTGACTAGGATATGCTGGATGTGGGGCCCACTTGAACTCTTATTCAATGCCATGTAGTCAGAATTTTTGCAGCAATATTAATTTTCGTAGGTCAAAAAAAAAGCATGGCTGAAATATTAATTTTGCCATGATATTCTGCTGCTGTTCTGCTGCTGTTTGTCACTTTCTGCTGCAGAAATATTAATTCTGCTGTTGCCATACTTTTCTGCTGCTGTTCTGCTGCTGTTTGCCATGCTGTTCTGCTGCAGAAATATTAATTTTGCTGCTGTTTTGCTGTCAAAGTGCTGCCACATCATGGAAGAAGCATCCAAGGAGGCATCTAGGGCAGAATATCCCTTTAGGCATGTGTTAGAACAGTTTTATATTTGGAAAATCGAAATTTATTAAGGAGGCTAAGTCATTTTTATGATAGGAAGTCCAAGCACCATTTTTCTGCCTTCCTTGGGCAGCAGTGGCTGGGAGCAACATAGAGACAACTCTCTAGCTTGGTTAGAGGGAAAGGAAGCCTTCCCACTTGGGAATGGCTCTCCTTCTCCCATTTTCTTTCCTTTTCTTCCATTTTCCTTCATTGTTTGTTAGTTTTCTGTTGTATTTTGCATATTTCTGTCATGTTCTTATTCTCTTCCATGTAATTTTCTAAGTTTAAGGATTGATGTAGTTTGGTTCTATGATGTTTTATTGCTGAACAATTTCGATTTTAATGCACTTTCGTTTAATGGAATGGATTTTACCGATTATTAAGCTCTTGAATGCTTGATTAACCTTCAATGAGTTTGGGATTTTGATGTCTATGCTAGAGTTAGCTAGAGATTGAGCTTGACCTTGTAATTTCCACCATAAATTAGATTATCTAGATATAGATAGTTTTATTTATGTGGCTTGAATAATTTTCTTGAGCTTCATAATTTAATTGAATGGTTGATCTAAGATTTGAGTCAATTATTTTGGTTAAGTTAGATTGTAATTTCAAAGTTTTTGGATTCAATCATATTTTAGAAAATTGGCCAACATTGAATGGATTGTAATTTAATTGAATTGTTCTTCAATGATTCAAAGATTAATTTGTCTATGAATTAATCAGATTGGACCAACGAAATCAATCTCATTTTCTTGTGTAGTCGATCATTTAATGAAATAGAAATTGTACTTTAATTCATTTGCACCAATGAGTATTTTCTTGGCCAAAGTTCTATTTTATTTATTGTCCTATGAAGCTTGTTATTTATACATGCATGCGATTGCTATGTATTTGTAATGAGTAGGACAAGAGATAACATGTCATATGCGATTGCTGGGCATTGATGTGATTAGGACTTGATCGGATTATATTTGAGTTATAGATTAGTGAAGATCTTCCTAACTATAATTTTAACATAATTCAGTCTTAGAAGACTTTCTAAGAATTTCATATTGAAGATTACATAATAGAATTAGCCAAGAATATTCAAAGGAAAGGATGATGATGTACAATTCCATGGAATTTGTGACCAATTACACATCTTTTCTCTGTTTTGTTTTCTATCTAGTTATTTAAATTTTAGTTATTTATATTGTGTTGTTTCAATCATCACCCCCCTTTTTTGTGTAATTTGTGAAATTTCCTTCATAAGTCTTAATAGCATTTCACTTAGCCTAATTGAATTTTGTTTGATACCTCAATCTCTGTGGGACGATACTCTACTGATCACTTTATTACTTGTTGCGACCCAGTATACTTGCTGGAATATTTTATGTGCTATAAATTATACGCACCAAGTTTTTGGCGCCGTTGCTAGGGATTGATGGTTGTCAAATTGATTTTTCTTTAAAGCCAAAGTGATGTTATTTTAGACATTGTCTTTTCTTGTTTTAGTTTTTACAATTTCAAGTGTTTTTAGCTTTTCAAGTGTCTTTATTAGTTTCATTTCTTCTTGTTACCTTGCTTATTTGATATATCTCTCATGTTATTTCTCTTTGTTGTGTGTGAGGTACTTGATCATTTTCCTTGACGAAGGAAATAAAAAAAAATCAAAGAGAAAGTAAGGAAAACAAAGAAGAAGCGACGCTAAGCGTAGACACCAAATAAAGTCTGGCTAAGGACTTTAAACTAAGCGCTCTTGGGAGGCAACCTAAGTTTTTCTAATCTTTCTCTTTTTAATTTTGTTGTTGTATTTCTTTCGTAATTTTAATTTTGTTTTAGTCTTTTTCTGTTGTCCATTTTTTTCTCTGTTTTCTCTGTTTTGGCAGAACTTTGAGTCATCTTGCATGAATATTCTGTACTGTTTGGCTAAGGTTTTTGCCACTTTCTTTACATGTTTTTAAACCTTTATATGTCTTCTAGTTGTAGAATTTTATTTGGAGTGATTCGCATCCATTTTGGGGTCATTCTATGTCGGTAAAGCTGTGTCGCCAGAAATTCTGCACTGCAGAATTTTGCTGCTCTATTTTGTCCGAATTTGATGCTCACTTTTTAAATTTTTGATGGAGTTTTGGTGTGGAATTATGCATGATGAAATAGCTAAAGTGTAGATTGACTTAGCATGAAGAGAATTTAGTCTTATTTCTCTAAGGAATTCAAGTTAAATGGCAATGACGTTGACTTTAATGAATTTGTAGTAATAGTCTTTTAGCTGTGAGTATTTGAGCCTAAGTGAAAAATGCTATTCTTCTTGTTGTGTGTTCTCTATCATGGATTGTCACTCTAGAACTTGTCTTGAATCTTTGATTGAGGCTACATATCTTGTACATACTTGGAAATGATTTAGGCATTTGTTTCTTGTAACCATTGTTTAACCAAATAGCCATCCATTATCATTGTTTCCATCGTATGTCATTTTGTGCCTTATCCATTTTCTTTCTTGCGTCCTTCCACCACTTTTTCTGCCTACAACAATATTTTTCTCTTTCAACTTAAGATGTGAGGAGTATTTTAAATCCTTTTAAGGGATCGATGTGCTGAAAAATCTTGTGAATTTTGGAGTGTTTTGAACTATATTTCTTCTACTTCCTCTCAAGCAAAAGAAAAAAAAAAGATTGGCCAATCAAGAAAAAAAAGGGGGAAAGAAAAAAAAATTTGAATTGAAAAAAAAAATGAGAATGATGAAAAAGAGGAGCAGGTAGAACATTGAGACCCAAAATTTATTTATACTCAATCTCTTATCTTGTAAATACTCTTCATTTTCTTGAGTTTTTGCCATATTTTATTTCATTGTTCAATCTTTCCCTTTTGTTTCCCATTATTTTTCGTACCTACATTACAACCTTGTAAAGTCCTTTTGATTCAAGTATGTATTGGATTCAAGTAATGGAGATTTAGATTCTTGACAAGCTTATGGTAGTAAATTTGTGATAGGATGATTTTGAGTGATTCCATCTTAAACACTTGAGAGAGCAGAGGATAAACACCTTGCCATGTGAGGAGATTGTTACCTAAATTCATTCTTATCAAAATAATTGCCATGAAGCTTGCAATTTTCTTTAAGAAAATAAAGATTAATTTTTCCTAGCGTTAAATCTTTCCAAATTTTAATTATTTCATTATTGTATATTTTCTACACTTTGCTTGTTGTGTTCTTTGGTTGTCTCTGTTGTATTTAATTGATTTTGCCCAGGAGTGCAAAAGGCCTAGTGTGGGGGATTTGATAACATGCTTTTTCCATTTATTTTAGTCCCTATTTTATTCCTTTTTGCCTCTTTAATTTTGTCAATTCTCTAATTTTATTATGTTTTGGAATTTATTGGGTATAAACTATTTATGGATTGAATGTGTCTCAATTTTTATATTTTTAGAACTTGAATTGTAAAATGCTCAATTTAATTCCTACAAATTTTAATTTTGGAGAGAAAAGTGTTGACATGGACAAAGATGCTGATTTGGATGCTAATGTGGCACTTTTTGGGTGATGTAGATGCTGACTAGGATATGCTGGATGTGGGGCCCACTTGAACTCTTATTCAATGCCATGTAGTCAGAATTTTTGGGCAGAAATATTAATTTTCGTAGGTCAAAAAAAAAAGCATGGCTGAAATATTAATTTTGCCATGATATTCTGCTGCTGTTCTGCTGCTGTTTGTCACTTTCTGCTGCAGAAATATTAATTCTGCTGCTGCCATACTTTTCTGCTGCTGTTCTGCTGCTGTTTGCCATGCTGTTCTGCTGCAGAAATATTAATTTTGCTGCTGTTTTGCTGTCAAAGTGCTGCCACATCTTGGAAGAAGCATCCAAGGAGGCATCTAGGGCAGAATATCCCTTTAGGCATGTGTTAGAACAGTTTTATATTTGGAAAATCGAAATTTATTAAGGAGGCTAAGTCATTTTTATGATAGGAAGTCTAAGCACCATTTTTCTGCCTTCCTTGGGCAGCAGTGGCTGGGAGCAACATAGAGGCAACTCTCTAGCTTGGTTAGAGGGAAAGGAAGCCTTCCCACTTGGGAATGGCTCTCCTTCTCCCATTTTCTTTCCTTTTCTTCCATTTTCCTTCATTGTTTGTTAGTTTCTGTTGTATTTTGCATATTTCTGTCATGTTCTTATTCTCTTCCATGTAATTTTCTAAGTTTAAGGATTGATGTAGTTTGGTTCTATGATGTTTTATTGCTGAACAATTTCGATTTTAATGCACTTTCGTTTAATGGAATGGATTTTACCGATTATTAAGCTCTTGAATGCTTGATTAACCTTCAATGAGTTTGGGATTTTGATGTCTATGCTAGAGTTAGCTAGAGATTGAGCTTGACCTTGTAATTTCCACCATAAATTAGATTATCTAGATATAGATAGTTTTATTTATGTGGCTTGAATAATTTTCTTGAGCTTCATAATTTAATTGAATGGTTGATCTAAGATTTGAGTCAATTATTTTGGTTAAGTTAGATTGTAATTTCAAAGTTTTTGGATTCAATCATATTTTAGAAAATTGGCCAACATTGAATGGATTGTAATTTAATTGAATTGTTCTTCAATGATTCAAAGATTAATTTGTCTATGAATTAATCGGATTGGACCAACGAAATCAATCTCATTTTCTTGTGTAGTCGATCATTTGATGAAATAGAAATTGTACTTTAATTCTTTTGCACCAATGAGTATTTTCTTGGCCAAAGTTCTATTTTATTTATTGTCCTATGAAGCTTGTTATTTATACATGCATGCGATTGCTATGTATTTGTAATGAGTAGGACAAGAGATAACATGTGATATGCGATTGTTGGGCATTGATGTGATTAGGACTTGATCAGATTATATTTGAGTTATAGATTAGTAAAGATCTTCCTAACTATAATTTTAACATAATTCAGTCTTAGAAGACTTTCTAAGAATTTTAGATTGAAGATTACATAATAGAATTAGCCAAGAATATTCAAAGGAAAGGATGATGATGTACAATTCCATGGAATTTGTGACCAATTACACATCTTTTCTCTGTTTTGTTTTCTATCTAGTTATTTAAATTTTAGTTATTTATATTGTGTTGTTTCAATCATCACCCCCCCTTTTTTGTGTAATTTCTGAAATTTCCTTCATAAGTCTTAATAGTATTTCACTTAGCCTAATTGAATTTTGTTTGATATCTCAATCTCTGTGGGACGATACTCTACTTATCACTTTATTACTTGTTGTGACCCAGTATACTTGCTGGAATATTTTATGTGCTATAAATTATACGCACCAAATGCCCCCAACACTCATTTGAGCTTTGGATTCAAGCTCAGAGTTTCTATGATGGACTTCTCCCTCAAACAAGAACAGTAGTTGATGCAGCGGCTGATGGAGCTCTAAATCGCAAGACCCCTGAGCAGGCAATGGATTTGTATGCTACCATGGCTTGTAATGATTATCAATACCATGGGGAAAGGACACCGATGAAGAAAACTGCAGGAATGTTGGAAGTGACCACCTTGGATGCTCTTTTAGCCCAAAACAAGTTGATCTCTCAACAGATGGCCGAATTAAACAAGAAACTTGATGTAGCAAAGGTGAATTCCATCAATCATCCAACCATAATCTGTGATTTTTGTTCTGGTAGCCATGCGAATGAAGAGTGCCCTGGCAATATGTTTACCCCTTCTTCAGAGCAAGTAAATTAAATGGGAAATCAACACAAGGGGTAAAACAATCCTTATTCGCAAACTTACAATCCAGGATGGAGGAATCATCCAAACTTTTCATGGGGGAATCAGAATCAAAATCAGAACACGTTTCATAAGCCACAATAGTCATATCAGAGCTCTTCCTCTCAACCTCAGTTGAGTGAGAAAGTCTCTTCTTTGGAAAGTGCTCTAGAAAAGTTGACTCTACAGACTACATCCTTCATGCAACACACTTCTACATTCATGGAGGAGACAAGAAGTGGCTTTCTAAACCAAGAAGCTTCCATTCGCAATTTGGAGACTCAAGTAGGCCAAATTGCGAGACAACTAGCTGATAGGCCTCAAAGTTCTCTTCCAAGTGATACAGTAGTCAACCCAAAGGAGCATATCAAGGCTATCACTACCAGAAGTGGGCGGATAATAGACCCGATTCCTAGAAGAGAGAGGATGATTGAAAAAGAGAATGAGAACCTAGTTGAAGGTGAAGGCTTGAGAAGTCGTGACACTTCTCCAAAGGTTGTGAGGGAGGAATAGAAAAAAGAAAAGATAAGTGTGGCCAAACCTCCCATACCACCACTCAAAGCGCCTTTTCCCCAACGCCTCCTTAAGCAAAAGGATGAGCAACAGTTTAGTAAATTCTTGGAGGTTTTTAAGAAACTTCATATCAACATATCGTTTGCTAAGGCTCTGGAACAAATGCCATCCTATGTGAAGTTCATGAAGGAACTTCTATCCAAAAAGAGAAGGATTTCGGATGGTGAAACAATCATGTTAACGAAGGAATGTAGCGCCATAATCCAAAAGAAATTACCTCCTAAGCTCAAAGACCCGGGTAGCTTCTCTATTCCTTGCACTATTGGAAAGGTCACTTTTAGTAAGGCTTTATGTGATTTGGGGGCAAGCGTTAGCCTTATGCCCCACTCTATTTTTGAGAAACTTGGGATAGGGCAAGTCAAGCCCACAATGATGACTCTCCAATTGGCTGATCGCTCAATTAAGCATCCTTATGGGATAGTAGAAGACGTCTTGGTCAAGGTTGATAAATTCATATTTCTGGTGGACTTTGTAGTTTTGGACATGGCAGAAGATGAAGAAATACCCCTCATTTTAGGAAGGCCATTCCTAGCTACTGGAAGAGCATTGATCAATGTAGCCGATGAAACGTTGACCGTGAAAGTTGGTGATGAAGAAGTGATCTTCAATGTTTTTAACGCAATGAAGCATCCCATGGGAAAATAGGAGTGTTTTAAAATTGATGTGCTTGATTCTGTAATCTATAGCACATTTGTGGGAAATTCCTATGAATCCCCTCTTGAGAAGGTATTGGTGCAAGGTAAAAGTGCAACTGAGGATGATGAAGACCCTCAAGTTGCTGAACACATAGGATTGCTTGAATCCATTCTGACATGCTTGGTGTCATCTCCTTCCCACAAAGTTGAAGAACTTCACAAGGAGGAATCCAAAGTAGAAGCTTTCAAGTTGGAGCTCAAACCCTTGCCTCCCAACCTAAAGTATGCATTTCTTGATGAGGACAACTCCTCCCCCATCATTATGAATGCGGAGTTGAATAGTTTGGAGGAGGAGAAACTGTTAAGGGTCCTTAGAGAATTCAAAAGTGTCATGGGATGGTCCATTTTTGATTTGAAGGGAATAAGCCCCTCCATATGTATGCATAAAATCCTCATGGAGGAAAATTATAAGGAGGTTGTGCAACCACAGAGGAGACTGAATCCCGCAATGAAAGAAGTAGTGAGGAAGGAAGTGTTGAAGCTTCTGGATGCCGGTGTGATTTATCCTATTTCTGACAGCTCTTGGGTTAGCCCAGTTCATGTAGTGCCTAAGAAGAGTGGAATGACAGTTGTATCAAACGAAGACAATGAGTTAATACCTACAAGAACTGTAACTGGATAGAGGGTGTGCATAGACTACAGAAGACTCAATGACGCCACTCGGAATGATCACTTCCCTCTTCCATTCATTGATCAAATGTTGGAGCGGCTAGCGGGCCATGATTACTATTGCTTTTTGGATGGTTATTCTGGATATAACCAAATAGCAATTGCTCCTGAGGACCAAGAGAAGACCGCCTTTATTTGCCCATACGGAGTCTTCGTATACCAGAGGATGCCGTTCGGACTTTGCAATGCTCCTGCCACTTTCCAAAGGTGTATGCTTTCCATATTTTCTGATATGAATGAGAAATTTATTGAAATCTTTATAGATGATTTTTCAGTTGTAGGTTCTTCTTTTGATAACTGTTTGCACAATTTATCTCTGGTTTTAAAAAGATGTCAGGAAACTAATTTGGTCCTAAACTGGGAGAAATGTCATTTTATGGTGAGAGAGGGAATAGTGTTGGGACACAAAATCTCTTCTAAAGGAATACAAGTAGACAAATCTAAAATTGAAATTATAGAAAAACTTCCCCCTCCCATTAATGTCAAAGGAGTACGAAGCTTCTTGGGGCATGCTGAATTTTATAGGAGGTTTATTAAAGACTTTTCAAAAATTGCCAAACCTCTGTGCAACCTCCTAGTTAAGGATGTGCCTTTTGTTTTTGATGAAGCATGCTTGTTAGCTTTTAACACCTTGAAAGAAAAATTGATTAGTGCTCCTATAGTTACTCCACCTGATTGGAATCTCCCTTTTGAATTGATGTGTGATGCTAGTGAAATAGCTGTTGATGTTGTGTTAGGACAGAGAAAGAATAAGTTGCTGCATGTGATTTATTATGCTAGCCATGTTCTCGATACCACCCAACTGAATTATGCCACCACTGAAAAAGAACTTTTGGCTATTGTTTATGCATTTGATAAATTTCGTTCTTATTTGGTAGGAACTAAGGTGGTTGTTTATATTGATCATGCAGCAATTAGGTACTTATTCGCTAAACAAGACTCCAAACCACGGCTGATTCGCTGGATCCTTTTGATCCAAGAGTTTGATTTGGAGATGAGAGATAAGAAAGGGGTGGAAAATATGGTGGCTGACCACTTGTCACGAATTGAAACTGAGGAAGGACACAATAATGACCATATTCTCATCAAGGAAGAATTTCCAGATGAACGACTCCTTGCCATCCAAGAACTGCCATGGTATGCTGATATGGCCAATTTCAAAGCAGTAAAAATTCTCCCAACGGAGTTAAATGGACAGCAATTAAGAAAATTTCTTCATGAAGCTAAATTCTATGTTTGGGATGAACCTTACCTGCTGAAAAGATGTAAGGATGGGCTACTGAGAAGATGTGTGCCTCAAGAGGAGGTTAAAGACATCCTATGGCATTGCCACGCTTCTGGGTATGGGGGTCATTTTAGTGGTGACCGGACAGCCGCCAAGATATTGCAATCAGGGTTATATTGGCCAACCATGTTCAAAGATGCTTATGAGTATGTAAAGCAATGTGAAAGATGTCAGAGGATGGGAAACATCTCCAAGAGGCATGAGATGCCTATGAACTCAATTCTTGAGGTGGAGTTATTAGACATTTGGGGGACTGACTTTATGGGCCCTTTCCCATCATCCTATTCCAATGTCTACATACTCGTAGTAGTTGATTATGTATCAAAGTGGGTTGAAGCTTCTGCAACTAGAACCAATGATACTCATGTAGTGATGAACTTTCTCAAAAAGAACATATTCTCAAGATTTGGCGTACCAAGGGCCTTGATTAGTGATGAAGGCACGCATTTTTACTACAAGAAACTTGATTCTTTATTGGGAAAGTATGGGGTAAAGCATCGAGTCGCAACTCCTTATCATCTGCAAACAAGCGGCCAAGTGGAAGTATCGAATCGAGAATTAAAGCGGATTTTGGAGAAAACAGTCAATTCCTCAAGGAAAGATTGGGCTTCTAAGCTAGATGATGCACTATGGGCCTACCGAACTGCTTTGAAGACACCAATTGGGATGTCCCCATATCAGTTGGTGTATGGGAAGGCTTGCCATCTACCTGTAGAATTGGAGCACAAGGCCTTCTGGGCTACTAAATTTCTCAACTTTGATTTGAAGGCGCCCAGAGAGAAGCGGATTTTGCAACTTCATGAACTGGATGAATTTAGGCTTCAAGCCTATGAAAGTGCACGGATCTACAAAGAAAAGACTAAGCAATGGCACGACAAGCGAATCATTCCTAGGAGTTTCAAGCCTGGGCAATTGGTGCTGTTGTACAATTCCAGATTGAGGCTCTTTCCTGGAAAACTAAAGTCAAGATGGTCTGGCCCATTTGTAATCAAGGAGGTCTTTCCTCATGGAGCGGTGCTGCTGTCCAACATGGAAACGAAGACAAGCTTCAAAGTCAACGGACAATGGTTAAAACATTATTTGGGAGAAGAGAGCCGACCCAAGTGCTCATCTATGCTCCTTTCAACTCTATCATGAAGAAACTGGGTAAAGTCTAGCTAAGGACTATAAATTTAGCGCTTCTTGGGAGGCAACCCAAGTCTCTTACCTTTCTCTTTTAATTTCAGTCTCTTACTGTTTTTCAGTATTGTGCTCCTGTTGTTGTTGTGGCTGTGTTAATGTTGTTGTCCATTTGTATGTGTGTGTGCTGCTTAATTTGTGTAATTTGGATGAAACAATCTTGTAGGAATGATATGCTGAAATTGCCCATGTTGCATGAATTGAGTCTGTGTTTGATTGTTGCATTTTGTGTTGCTTGCTGCAACTTGTGTGATTCACTATTCTCAATTTCTCTGCTCGGACATTGCTTAGTTTGCTTAGGGGGGAAATTTGCTGTTAAAAAAATTGCCTTTTGGTTTGCTGTCACTCTGGCGCCTATAGGCGCCAGAGGGCCAACTCTCGGGTTGGCCAGTGCCCCAGGCGCCACAGAGGGCGCCTCTTCACCAATGTATCACTCAACGTGGCGCCCAGGCGCCCCGTCTTTAGCACGTAGAAGTTTCAACGTGGCGCCCAAAAATGGAGATATCAATTTCGATCCTTCCGCCAATCGGGAAGTCGGAGGTGAAGGTAGTCACAACATGGAAGGAGAGGCCGACAACGAGGATGAGGACGATGATTGATTTATGCTTTTGATTCACATCTTGTTGCAGTTGTTGTTTTTGTTATTTCTGTTTTTAGTTATGTTTTGTACACACTTTCTGACATTTCGTATTTTAGTCTTGTAACTTATGGATTTTTCTGTTGATGTTTAGTGCTTTTGGATCCTTTTTGGTTTAATGAAAGTTGTCTCGTGCTTTTCCTTTCTGCATTTGGTTATTTTGCTGTTGTTTATTTCTCGTTATTTTGGAATTTTTGTGGATGGTTTCTTTTTGGTTTATAGCATTCATTTTCCCCGCACCCCCTGTTTTAGATTGTCCCTTTTTGAGTCTTCAAGCCTTGTTTCTGTTTTGATTTGACAATGAGGACAATGTATCGTTTTGGTTTGGGGGAGTTGAGTGACTTTTTGGCTTTGGATTTTTCTTGATAAATTGGATAGTACTTTATAGATTTTATATTATTCCTATTTCAATTAATTTTATGCATTGTCATCTTAATTAAAATATAGCTTAAATTGGACTTTTCAGAATATTTGGATTAAATTGAAAAATTTCAATATTTTTAACTAAGAATTGTTGACCCTCTTATTTTTCTAAAATGTATTCTTCAAAACCTTGAAAAAGTTTTAGTTTTTACTTTTGACAATTTCTTACTCAATAAGGGATTTCCTTCTCTTAATAATAAAAAAAAGAAAAAAAACAAACAAACAAAAAAAACAACAAATAAATGCTCATATGCATCCATTAAAATAAAATAAATGAAGGTGTGGTTTAAGTTGAGGAAGTATAGTGTGGATTAGGCGCACAATACTTGTTCCAACCAATGAATCACATTTTCCTTGCAAATAAAGGCGACAGACAAAGTGTTGTTGTGTGGATTAGGCGCACGGGCAACTCGTTGTTTCCTGAGCCTCGCTTTCCTTTCTTTTTACGTTGATTAAGGGGGAGATGTGTGGATGAGGCGCACTGTCTTCACTTCAATCATTTTATTTTAATGTTCTGTCTATTGAGAAGTTTTCCTTGAGAGCCAAAAATTGTCAAGCAAAAAGGAAAATTTTTTTTAAGTTTTTGAAAGAATAATTTTAGAAAGTAAGGATGTTTGCATTTCGTCTTTAAAATTTTTGAAAATTCTCTTTTTCTATCTTTAGATTCAAAAATTATCCTTTGCGAGTTAGTTTTATTAAGATGACTGCATGAAATTGACTTGTATGGGTTTAATGTTTTATGTTGTTCAGTACTTCTTTTTCATCCTGAAAAATCTTTAAGCTCTGTTTAGTTTTTAGTTTCCAGTTAGTATTCGCTTGAGGACAAGCAATAGTTTTGGTTTGGGGGAGTTGATGAGTCCTTTATTTTGGTTAAGTTATGTTGCTTCTTTAGGACTTTTTCCTCTCCTTGATCCCTTTTTTGTTATCTTTTTGCTTGCTTTGTTCTTTATTTTTGGCTTTCCTCTTTGTACACAGTAGTTGCTTTGCTTTATCTTGTTTTAATCTCTTTCCTTGCCTTTTTATGCTTTTTGTTGTGTTTTTCTTGTAGGCTTTCTTTTCTGGTCTGCTGCTAGCTGGTGTGCTGATGAGATTCTGAAGCAAAGTGCTAATATAATGCAAGTCTGGAGGCTGGCGCCCAGGCGCCACGCATGGCGCCTCACGCGCCAGAAGCTTTACTCTCGGCCTGATCATTAAATGGCTGGTGCCCAGGTGCCACACGGGGCGCCAGCAGCCCAACTATCTGCCTCGAGGAATGAAGGTGGCGCCCAGGCGCCACAATATGATTCTTCCTTCATTTTCTGCATGGCGCCAGGGCGGCTGGGCGCCGGGGTACTGACATGCGCCTATAAATAGGATTTCTGAAGCATTTTGGGTATCTTTTGGCTGTAGAAGAAGGAGCTCTGCTAGGGCAAAATTGGGGAAGAAGGGAAACCTACTCTCCATTGAGTTTGATGCTTATTTCTTTCTCTCCTTCCTCTTGTATCATGTTTATTTATGTATTTGTGATGTTTTTCTCTTATTCCACCATGTGTAACTAAGTCTCTAGGGTTAGGGGATTGATGTAATTGACTCCTATGAAGCTTTGTTATTGAATGCTTTAATATATTTGCAATTTCGATTTTTGGAGTAGACTTTACCATTTTTTATCACTCTTGGATGCTTAGCTACCATCTTCAATGAACCTAGGGTTTATATTAGTGTTAGACATAGCTTGATATGGACTTGCCTTTGTAATTTCTACCGTAGTTCGGGTTAGTCTAGACATAGATAACCTTAATTGCGTGATTTTTATGAGTTCTTACGCTTAAACGCCGAATCAATTAATTCGACTAAGACATTAGCTAATTAATTGAGTGAGGTAGATTTGTTTCACCAAGACATTGGGTTCAAATATCTTTGTGAACTTAATCAACAGAAAGAGGAATTTACAAATGTATTGAAGTATTTTCTAATGACTCAAAGATTAGTTTGTCTATGAATTAATCGGATTAGGAGCTAAGTAAAATCAATCCCCTATGCCCGCTTTGTTATCGTATAGATTTCGTTGTGCTAGCCAACTTAGTATCTTAATTTAATTTGCTGTCTTTAACTTTAGACTTAACCACTCTACCTTTTCAATTATCCAAATATAATTTGAGCTAGTAAAATTGGTAATTGTTAAAGTCAATCCCTGAGGACGATAACTCTTTCTCTCTCACTTTACTACTTGTGCAACCCGATACACTTATCGGGAAATTGTGCATCAGATGGAATATGTCATTCATTATATTTTGAAACTCTGAGGTGGCGTTCTTTAATCCAAAGGGCATTACAAGGGACCATAAAAGTTATTTTATACTTATCTTGTTCAACTATTTGAATTTGATAATATCATGATTTCATATCAAATTTTGAAAATAAAGAAGCTTGTTGAATTCTTATTATTAGATCTCTTTTATTTGGAATTGGGTACCTAATCCATCTTAAAGTTTTATTGTGAGGTTTATAATTAATTACCATTCTCAGGACTCCTCTTTCTATTTCACATTGATTTTGAACATAGAATGTTGAACAACTCCAAGGTGATTTACTTGATCTTATTAATTTTTTATCTAATAGATCTCGTATTTCTTTTTTACAATAGGTCTTGCTTTAGTAAGAATATCTTTTTCATTAAAATCTGTTTCATAAGGTAATGTAACCATGTGTTTCTTTCTATTCCAGAAAGTATTTGGGTGTTCTAAACCTAAATCCTTTTCAAATTTTTGTTGAATTTGTTTAATCCTATTTTGTACTGGTGGCTTTTAATATGTTCTTCTACTCTTTTATAGTGTATTTCTTTATTTAGCATAGTTATCTGGTTTTGTTTTCTTGTTATGAGGTTAATATGTGATACTACTAAAGATTTCAATAAGTTTACATCTTTTGTTTTTGAAGAGTTTAAAAATTCAAAATAGATCTCTTTACCTGCAACTTTTGTTATAATTCCTTTTTTGGTTACTTTAAAAGGGTATATTAAGGTTAAAAAAGGGATTCCTAATATGGGTTCATTTAAATTTTTGACTAATATAAAGGTGGATTTGAAACATATTTTTATTACAAATTTTTTCATTAGATAATTTATAATTTATTGAAAATTTTCCTCCTCCTGCACCGCTTAAGCTTTCTATAGCTTTTTCAGAATATTAAGCAATGATTAATCCTTCTTAAATACAATTCATATCTACTCCTAAATCTATAAGGACTACTATAGTTATATTAAATTCATTATTAATTGTTAAAGTAATCTGACAATACTATTTTTTAACCTGAATTTTAGTAATTATATTTAAGTAATTCTCATCTTCTTCTTTGACAGTACTTTCTAAAATTTCTTTGCCTTTACTTATATCTTTTGCCGCCATGATACTTAATCTATCTAGAACTCTGCATCTGTTCGTTTTAATTATTGTATTCCTTTTTTAATACTTTTAATTTCTTCCTTTAAGGAAATATTTTCTTCTGTTGTTTTATTTGTAAATTCATTAAATATTTGTTGTAAGTTATATGTTTAATTTCTGTTTTAGGAATTGGTTCTTCTATATCTATTATATCTTTTGATTTTGTAAGGTATTGTTTTTAATTACTTCCTCGTTAATTTTTTCTATAATTTCTATTAATACTTGGATCTTATTTCTTGAAATAACATTAATAGATTTTGAACAGTTTTTACAACTACATAATTCTCTATATTCTTTATTAGTTAACTCTTCTTCCTCGGAACTGCTTTATCACTTATATTACTATATGATTCATATTTTGTTTCAAATTGTTGATCTTCTAATTTCTGAAAGAATGTTCATAAGGCTTTACTTATATTTTTCGTCTATATCTAATTCACTACTAGAAAAATCTAAATTAGCGACGGAAAAGTTCCGTCGCAAATTTCGTCACAAATCCCTCACAAATTTCGTCGCTGATTTGAAATTACAATATAAATAATCTGCGACGGATTTTGCGACGGAAAATTTCCGTCGCTAATTAAATTTCTGTGGCTAAAATTACCGACGGAAGTTTCCGTCACAAAATTCTGTCAGAAAGTATTTTTAGTTTTGCGACGAAAAATTCCGTCGCAAATATTTTTTCCATCGCTAAATTCCGTCGCAAAGAATTTTTAATTTTGCGATGGAAAATTCCGTCGCAAAAACTTTGTAATTTTTCACATTTCTCCACAATTGTCAAATCAATTATAAAAAATAAATATTAATAAAATAAATTTAGAGGAGTTTTTAAATTGAAAATTATACCTCCTAAAAATTAACTTTCATTTTAAAATAAATTTTTATATTTTATTTTATTAATTTAATATTTATATAAAATTATCATTTTTATATATACTATATATATTTTCTCTCATTATCTTCTCTTAGTTATCCTTAGTCTCACTTCTCGGTACTCATTTCCTCTGGTCTTTCTCTCCCGGTCGATTTCGTCTAAGCTCCCATCTCCACTCCAGCCCTAATGAGTTCTTATGTCATGCATGGCTCATCCCCTTCTTTGCATGGCATGATCACACTTATACATTTAATATTTAGCCCTAACCTCTCTCTCACACAAGCACGCACGCAAGAGAGAGGCACGCACACATTGGTATCCATCAAAATCAAGTCCTAGTACATGAATCAGGGAGCAAGCACGCATAGAAGAAGTTACGACCTTGATGACAGAAATCAATCATCAGTTAGATTTAGAAGGAAAAATTAAAGATGAAAATATAAAATGACATAAAAAGAATGTATTTTGTAATTTTAAAATAATACAAAATAAACATATTATTTTCAATTAAATTAATTTAAATTTTTATGTATATAAAATTAATGAAAGTATATATATTTTATATTTTATATATGTATAAAAAATTAAAAAAATTAAAAGTATAATAATAGAACTTATTTTAAAATTTATTTAAGTAGTGTGGAGGTTCCTAATTAGTGAAATTAGGTAAATTTTATAAGGACTCTTGAGATGCTAGAAATTTAAATAAAAAGAATAAATCTAATAAAATTATAGCTTAAAAAGTATACAATTAATTTAATAAAATATTAAGAAGTTAAATAAAATGTTAATTTTTATATTATTAAATAAAATTATCATTTTACTTTCAGTGGCGACTATGTTTGTCACCACTGAAAGTAAACAAAGTGTGAAAGTAAAAAAATAATTTTATTTTAAAAATTAAAAATTATTTATTTTTTAAAATTTTATTTAGGGCTGCATTTCCACATCTCGAACGCTCTCTCTGTAGTTTAAAGAAGCCCACATCCACCACACATCCACTTATACTTCTGTTATTTGGAAAGGTTATTATGAAATATAAATATTCTAGACCTAATAAATTTCAATCTCCCTCCACACTTTTTTTGGGCTTCCCGCCGTCCCGCTCACAGATATCAAACCTATACCCTAATCCGTTCCCTTTCCTTCAACCTCCCTCACTCGAATCGTTAAGAGAACCAGAAAAAAAGAAAAATGGCAAGAGGAAAGCAAGTGAGTCTTCAACATCGTCTACGGTGCAACATCATTTCTGACCGCGGCTTCCTTCTTTCTTCATTCTTTACACAAAGCAGAGACAGAAAGAGGGCATCGAGGAGAGAGGTGGGACAAATGGCAGTAAGGATTTTCTCTCAGAGGTTGGCGTTTTAAGTCAATTGAACCATGAAAATCTGGTTGGATATTGTGCTGATCGAGAACGACTTTTGATGTATGAATATATCGTGATAGAGGTAAGGAATTGAGTTCGTGATTCTCTTCTGCCATTTAAAGTTGAATGTCTTTTTTTGTGGTTGATTATTTCATTGTATGCTGTGAGATGAGGAAAATTTAGCCAAATAGGAATGTGACTGTGTACAATGGATAGATAAGATTCCCTTTATCATGTTAGCAAATAATATTTATTACACTTAAGGGTAGTTTAGTCTTTTAATCTTATTTGTATATATTTACCATTTTCTCTTGTAATATCATGTAGTTGCAACCCTAGCCACTCTAAGAATTCTCTCTTCTCCTTCTCCATTCTCTTTGCATTGCAATATTCACATGGTATCAGAGCGCAATTCTTGATCTATCCACAGCTTTCGCAGATCTTTCAACAAATCACAGATCCGGGTTGGAGCAATCAAATCTGGTGCGTTGCTTTTACCTTTTATTTTTTTTTGTCGGCAACCCATTTCAAGTTCAGATCGATTTTACATTGAGTTCGCAGATTTCAGATCGGGTTCTTGTTCGCAAAAATCTGATTTGCAGATTTTTTTGGTTACTGTAGCTGCGAGAAAATTTCTCAGATCTAGCCCGATTTAATTGGTTTTGGTTAGAAAGAAACTATTTTTTGCATTTCTAGTAAGTCAGAGATTGTTTTTGATTGTTCTAGTGCGTTTTTCGATTGCCGGAGTTACTGTTCTGGTTGTCGGAGTTACTGTTCATCGTCTTCTCTGATACTACAATTTTGGTACTGTAGCGACACGAGTACTGTAGCAACACGGTCAACGGTCAATGTTACTGTAGCAGTCTGAAATTTGCTGAATTTACTATTTATCAGAATTGTTACACTATTCCGGTACGTTTACTGTTCTTCAGTGTACATTTTGCCAGATAATTAAATTCTTGGTCTAATAACAATAGCAATGGCTGGTGAAAAAGATGATTCTCTTCAATCTATTAGTGTGCAATTGAACGGACAGAATTATTCATATTGGAGTTATGTGTTGAAAAATTTTTTAAAAGGTAAGAGAATGTGGGGTTATGTTTCTGGAACCTTTGTTAAGCCGAAAGATGAAAATGATGCAAAATATATTGAACAGATGGAAATTTGGGATGCAAACAATTCGAAGATAATTACTTGGATCAATAACTCTGTTTTGCAATCAATACGAGTACAACTAGCAAAATATGAAACAGCTAAAGAGGTCTGGGACCATTTGGAAAGGTTGTATATGCAGTCAAATTTTGCAAAGCAATATCAATTAGAGATTGATATTCGTGCTCTTAAACAGAACAACATGAGCATACAAGAATTTTATTCTGCTATGACTAATCTTTGGGATCAACTAGCTCTTACTGAATCTGTTGAATTACGAGCCTTTACACCATACATTGCTCGTAGAGAAGAACAACGTCTGGTTCAATTTTTGATGGCTCTTCGGGATGATTTTGAAGGGCTTCGTGGAACAATATTGCACCGTAATCCTCTTCCAATGGTTGATTCAGTGGTTAATGAGTTGTTAGCTAAAGAGATTCGTCTTAAATCTCAATTTGATAAAGGGACTATAGAGAAAGGAATTCTTCCTATTCCTCACCCATCTGTATTTGCAGTTCCTCCTAACAAAAACAAATCTCATGGAAAGGTTGGTTATGATGAATGTAGTTTTTGTAAGCAAAAGGGCCATTGGAAAGCTCAATGCCTGAAATTATTGAACAAATTGCACCATACACAACAACCTAATCATTTGCAACAACGAGGCTTCAAACCTTCAACTTCAAATGTTGCAGCAGTTGTTCCTCCTACAGATTCTCTTGGTATTGGACATACACATTCTTCTGGCCCTACAATAGCTACCCTTGCTGAGCAATTTCAGAAGTTTCTTGCCACTCAACCACAAGCTATGTCTGCCTCCTCAAATATAGGTTTGCCTTCCTCTAGCTCATCAGGTATATCTTCATCCATATGGATTATTGACTCTGGAGCCTCTCATCATATGTCATCTGATCTTCAATCATTTTCATCTTTACATCCCACGTCATCTGTATCTGTTATGACTGCTGATGGCACTCCTATGCCTTTAGCGGGCACTGGGTCTATTTGCACATCTTCTTTATCTCTTTCAAATGTTTACTACATTCCTAACCTTACGTTGAACCTTGTTTCTATTAGTCAGTTGTGTGATTCTGGCTTCTCGGTTTTCTTTTCCTCCACTTCTTGTTATGTACAGGATCCTCAATCCAGGAGGCTCATTGGGACCGGTCGTAGGCAGGGGGACTTTATATTCTGGATGAGCTCAAAGTTTCAGATATTGCAGCTTCCAGTGTTGACCTGTCATCATTTAGTTTAGGTTCCTCATCTTCTAATTTTTACCTATGGCATTTTCATCTCGAACATGTATCTTCTTCTCGCTTGAAATACTTAGCTTCTACCGGAGCTTTAGGAGAGTTGCAAACTCATGACATTTCTAATTGTTGTGGTTGTAAACTTGGTAAATTTTCTGCTTTACCTTTTTCCAAAAGTACTTTTGTTTCTGTTGCACCTTTTGACTTGGTTCATTCTGATTTTGGGGTCCATCACCTCTTCCTACAAAAGATGGATCTAGATATTATATTTCTTTCATTGATGACTATACTCGTTATTGTTGGGTTTATCTTATGAAAAATTGTTCTGAATTTTTTAGTATTTATCTTATGTTTCTTGCTTTTGTTAAAACTCAACATAATGCGGTTATTAAGTGTCTTCGATGTGATCTGGGGGGTGAATATACATCTAGTAAATTTTCTGAATTACTTGCCTTTGATGGAACTTTTCATCAAACTTCTTGTACTGACACTGCTCAGCAAAATGGCGTTGCTGAAAGGAAACATCGTCACATTGTTGAAACTGCTCGTTCCCTTCTTTTGTCTGCCTCAGTTCCCAGTGAGTTTTGGGGGAAGCTATTCTTACTGCTGTCTATGTCATTAACAGAATTCCATCATCTGTTATTTCAAGTTTGTCTCCCTTTGAAAAACTATGTGGCGATGCTCCTGACTATTCAACTTTAAGAGTTTTTGGTTCTACTTGTTTTCTTCTTCTTCCTAGTGTACAACGTAATAAATTGTCTTCTCATTCAGCAATCTGTGTTTTTCTAGGATATGGTGATGGTCAGAAAGGATATCGTTGTTATGATCCTGTCACTCAAAAACTTTATGTCTCACGTCATGTTGTGTTTCTTGAACGTATATCATTTTACTCCATTCCTTCTGATTCTCAGAGTCATACAAAGTCTGATCTCACCCGTATTGATCCTTTTCACACAGATACAGATACCACACCTCCTCATGTGACAGATCATCTAAATAATTCTGATATTGAGTTTTGCAGGGTTGACACTGGTAGTTCTGCTGATCTTGATGTTCCTCTTGTTGATAATTCCCCTCTGTTCGTCAGTGGCATATCTCTCAAATGGATGTTAAAAATGCCTTCTTAAATGGTGATCTTCAAGAAGAAGTTTACATGGTGCCTCCACCAGGTGTCTCTCATAATCCTAGTGAAGTTTGTAAACTAAAGAAAGCTCTATACAGCCTCAAACAAGCTCCTCGAACTTGGTTTGAAAAGTTTTCCATTATGATTGCATCTCTTGGTTTTCATTCTAGTTCACATGACTCCGCCTTGTTTCTCAAAAGTACTTCCCATGGTCGTATCATACTCTCTTTATATGTTGATGACATGATTATTACTGGGGATGATATTGATGGGATTGCAGAGTTAAAATTGCAATTAGCTCGACAGTTTGAGATGAAAGATTTGGGCATTCTTCGATATTTTTTGGGGATTGAAGTGGCTTACTCTCCTAGAGGTTATCTTCTTTCCCAATCTAAGTACATCACTCTCATCCTTGAACAAGCTCGTCTATCTGATACTCGAAAAACAGATACTCCTCTGGAGCTTAATGCCCGGTATACCTCTTCTGATGGCATTCCCTTATCAGATCCTACTCTGTATCGTACAATTGTTGGCAGTCTATTATATCTTACTATCACTAGACCTGATATTGCTTATGCAGTGCATGTTATTAGTCAATTTGTCACTTCTCCTACTTCAGTTCATTGGGCAGCTGTTCTTCGCATTCTTCGTTATCTTAGAGGCACTCAATTTCAGAGTCTTCTCTTTCCTACATCTTCTTCCTTAGAATTACGTGCCTACTCAGATGCTGATTGGGGTGGTAATCCCACCGATCGTAAGTCAACCACAGGGTTTTGCATTTTTCTAGGAGATTCTCTCATTTCTTGGAAGAGTAAGAAGCAAGACATTGTCTCTCGATCTTCTACAGAAGCTGAATATCGTGCCATGGCATCCACCACTACAGAAATAGTTTGGTTACGCTGGTTACTTGTCGATATGGGTGTCTCTTTCTCTGGCCCAACCCCTATGTACTGTGATAACATGAGTGCTATACAAATTGCCCGCAACTCAGTTTTCCATGAACGCACCAAGCATATTGAGATTGATTGTCATTTTACTCGACATTACTTTGGACATGGCACCATTACTTTACCCTATGTCTCATCCTCCAGGCAAATTGCTGACTTGTTCACAAAATCACATTCCACTCAACGTTTTCATTTCTTGACTAGCAAACTCTCGATGATTTCTACTGATGCATCGTGAGTTTGAGGGGGGATGTTAGCAAATAATATTTATTACACTTAAGGGTAGTTTAGTCTTTTAATCTTATTTGTATATATTTACCATTTTCTCTTGTAATATCATGTAGTTGCAACCCTAGCCACTCTAAGAATTCTCTCTTCTCCTTCTCCATTCTCTTTGCATTGCAATATTCACATATCACAGCCTTCTTCTTTCTTCGTTTTTGGATGTTTATGTACATTTTTTCAGCTCTTTCTCAAAAATTCGTACTAGTCTGGATTTTGCATCTTGATGTTATTTTTAATTTTTCTAGTGTGGGGTAATTAGAGACATTATTTTTGACTTATTTGCACCGATAAGTGCAAAGATGATGATTAGTAGTCTAGTTCTTGTTCTACTAAATTTTGACGTTTAGTAGTTAAGAGCAAAGATTATATATTTGCATTACATACTAGTTCAAGACTTGAAGGGCTGCTAAATCTAATCAGTTGTCAGTGTTGCTGAGTTTTTGTCCCTTTAGATTTCTAGAATGTGCACTTTACAGAAGGGCTTGAAGATTCTCAAGAAAGCCAAGAGGTAAGAGATTCTGAATCCATATTTCAGAAGTTGAGAAAAAGTATTCTTGGGTGTGTTTATAGATAAGGATAATTAGATTTCAAAAGGCTGGTATTTTTGTCATTTTTTATAACTATTATTAGGGTTGTCCTTCATCACTTTCTATTGAAAACTAAATCTTCCCCAAATTGATAAGAGACATAATTTTTTTTGTACTTAACAAACTAACTTTTTTGGTTAATAATTTAGTCATTGAATCTATTAAGTTTATAAGTCAGAGACACAAAATGATGGATTGGTTTTTTTTATTAGGATAACATGACAAATAAAGTAAACATGAAATATAACTAATAGAGTAAATTATACTCTATTCTTACTGTCACATCCCAAAAATTGAGCATGTGAAAAGATACTACTCATTTGATATAATTCTCAAACATACGTTATATACATATATTCTGTAAGGTTTTACATTCAACCTTAATCATTCATTCCACACTACAGAATTATATTCATCTGATAAGCAAATATAGACATACATAGTCTGATATTTCTATCTCATCGCAAGCCTAGGAGACCTATAGAAAGTACAGAGCGTTCCTAGTATCCACATCAATAAGTACTGGTATCCCACCAGACAGAAATAGAGGATAATTCCAATGGGCTTCTATCCTTCAAACGGATATTCTTCTTCTTTGTTTTCTGTATCTGAAAAGATAATCATAGGGAGCGTGAGTTTATTTAAAAACTCAGTAAGTAAATAACTGTACTATATAAAATATCAAAAGTACAAATACCACATTTACTCATATATTTAATTGTTTTATACATTGAGTAGTATGAGACTCAAACCCTTTTAAACTCGTGAATAAGATTTCATAAATATACACCGAGTAGTATGGGACTCTAACCCTTTCAAACTCGTGAATAAGTTCTCATAGATATACACCGAGTAGTATGGGACTCTAACCCTTTCAAACTCGTGAATAAGTTCTCATAGATATACACCGAGTAGTATGGGACTCTAACCCTTTCAAACTCATATTTACAATTTCATCTATTTACACCGAGTAATATGGGACTCTAACCCTTTCAAACTCGTGTATAGTTTTTCATCATTATGCACTGAGTAGTATGGGACTTTAACCCTTTCAAACTCATGTATTAGATCCCGTAGATCTTTACTCTTTAATAAGATAGTGAGAACTTCTCACATAGTACAATTTCCATGAAATAAAATCATTTATACATACTCTTATTCCTTTGAATTTCTGTAAAAAAAAATATATCAATCATCATATACTGTCATATGAAAAATTGATCAATTAATATCCAAATAATATTGTAAATGAGACTTATATTGTACTTTGACTAGTAGTGTCAAATTAGCTTCGCAAGGTTATTCACTCACCTTGATGTTTGTCCAAGTTTACCTTGTTCCACACTAGAATTTGTGTAGGAAAATTTCCTAGTAAAATATATTACAAGGAATCATAAGAAAGGAAACAAAATCACGAAAATACGTAAAATTTTCTGATTGCTACAGTAACGGTTTGCTACAGTAACAGTTTGCTACAGTGCCGGTTCGCTACAGTAATGTTGACTGCTACAGTACCGTTGACTGCCGACACTACAGTACTGCTACAGTACCCGAAGAAAATTTTCCAGATTTTGTTTCGAAATCCCTGGTCGCTACAGTAACTCGGTTTTTACAGAAATTTCTAACAATTTCATCCTTTCCCTTTCTTGTTTCAAAACCAGAATTTCAACTCTTTTAACCGATTATAACTCAAATATAACTTCTAAAACAACTGAGATTCATGAATTATCAAGAACAAAACCTCCTCTGATCTTCTACATAAACTGAAATTTAAGGAAAATAATCGGATTAAAGCTTACCTTTGATCCTTACAAAGCTTTTGAACCGAACAAATAATCGAACTTCTGAAGATCAAGGAAAGGATTTGAGAAGAAACTGAAGAACTGAGAGAGAAATGCTTTCTGCCTTCCTTTGGCTGAGTGAGAAAATGTGGGGGTACTATTGAAACTTTATATTAAATATTTCTAATGGGTTATTCAATAACCCATGGGTATTCATAACCCAACATCCAAATCCATCCAGTCAATTTACAATAAATGGACTAATTGACCATTCTTAAATCACTTTTTCATGAATTTCACCATTCTTAGAATATATCCCACATGGTGCAAATATTTAATCTAGTCATTTAACTCAATTTTCATAAATAATATTCAAAGAGAACAATTAAATATGAAAATTAAAAATGACCAAAATAAATAACTAAAATAACGTTGTAGAATTCTAAAATACTCTTAAGCGAATTATATTCTGAAATTAACGGGTATTACACTTACAAGGTTTCAAAATTACACAATCTTCTTATTTCATAATATATATACTTTCTTCCCCAGTATTGTAAGATATGCTATGATTCAGACTAATTTTTTATTTTTCATCTAGAGGTTCCAAACCCCTGAAGTCTTTTTACATTTCGTATTTTTTTTTAATGTTTGGTAACTTTATGCCACCTATTTTTATATTAAAATACACTCAATTGAGAACATATTGTAATGGGATTTAAACTTAAAAGTAATTTTATTTAGGCATAATTATATCCATGTAAAGATACGCATAGGCATAATTAGAATGGTTAAATGTAGGTGTAGCTCACAACATAGCCTAAAGCAATCATGAACCTCACTAAATAGCCTAAAGCAATTATGACCACACTATATAGCCTGAACCAATTATGATATTTGTACAGCAAAGAATATGTCCTTTTCCTCCAAAATGTGATTATTAATAGATAGTTAATATGTGCAAATGTAAATCATCTAATTTGATTGTGGAAGTTTGTAGAATTTGTTCTTTTATGATAACCCTGTTCTACTATACTACAGGGTTTGGATTTTTTAAAGAAGATTGTAGAATTTAATTTGTTCCTTTCTCATAGTGATTGTAATATGATAAATAAGTCTCATAGGTAATATTTCTAATTTTAGTTTGGTTTCAAACTCTACTTTTCTGTTATCTTCTTTTGACTTTATTGTTTAACCTGTGTACATGTCCTGTGGGAAGGTAAATATGAAAGAATGACCTACATCATCAGTTAAGTGTTCACGCCTAGAATTAGTGAGTTGTAATTTGTGGGAATTATAATAGTAAAATTATAAATAATTAGTAATTCTATTTTTGGAGGGTATCCATGTATGAGTTAGTCCAATTTTGAAGTGTCTAGTGGTGTGTATTGTAGTTATAGAAGGGGTGAAAGTGAAATTTTTCCTTTTTTGTAGTAAGTGATTTATAAGGTTCTTTTTATTGTGATAAATTGATCTGGAAATTTTTAAGTTAAATAATGCTGGTTTTCTTGATCAAATAAGCATGAGAACATCACTTGTACAGTACAGAGGAAAATCTGAACAATATAGGAATTTGGTTTGGTTATGGGAGTTAAAGGTCTCTTTTTGACCTAAACTTTTTATGGCATTTAGCCAAGACATAATTCTAATGATCTGCAACGTTTCATTGCATTTGTACATGTCTAAGATGGTCTGTTGCACATAAGAATAGAACTAATGGCAGAATTAGGAAATTCTGATATAAGAGTACTAAAGTGATCATTTGAAGGGCCAAATCTTGGATTTTTGGGTTGATATTTTTATCCTAGTATGTCAATACATAAATAAGGATGTGTACAAAATTTCATGAATTATGGAGCTCTGAATCAATACCAGAATTTTTCTTAAGTCATGGCTAAAATCAACCTTAAAACAGAATTTAAGGAGTTTGGGCACTTAGTTTTCTATTTTAGGTGTGCAAGGTGAATATATTGAACTCTCTTTCTTTTTCTGTCATTAATTTTCTCAACTATGTAGTTAACAAAATAAATTATGTGGTTATATCCATTTAACAGGAGGAATATAATAAATTGAAATCATCGCAAGCGCCAGCAACAAGTGGGAGTAGTGAACAGCATGATGATGATGCTACCGATGTGGAGTTGTGGCTGCAAGCAGTAGAAGGGAAGAACAAGAAGGGGCGCATATTTGGCATAAGGTCAGAGGTGCGTGAGATTGGTATCTCTAGTCCCTATTCTGTCCCGCCATCAGATCTACATCCTGACTTTGAGGAGGAGCTACAACGTAGGATGGAGCTTGTGATGGATAAACTTAGGGCTCATAAAGAGGAAATCAACACTCAAAAGGAGAAGATCGATGCATAGGCGACCATCATCAGTGATATGCATTTGACCGTTTCATCAATTCTGTTGATAAGCAATGGGGTACTCCTGTTGTTGATGATGATGATGAGACATAGCTCCCAGATGACCCCTTAGACTAGTTTATTTGTTGAAACTTATATTTTGTATTGACTTTGCATTTCATGATATTGGATCATGAAAAAACAAGTAAACCTTTTTGTTATGTGAAATTTTTGATGTAGTTAAATGTTATAATTATTGGCTGGTGCTTGTTGGCTGTATTTCGATCTATTCACAGGTTTCCAATTAACTTTGGAATTATCATGACTGGCAAAATATATTAAAAAAAAGTCTAAAAATTAGCAACGAAATTTTTATAAAAAATTTTGTCACTGATCAGCGACGGAATTTTATTTGAGATGGATATTTAAATTTGCGACGGAATTTTTCCGTCGCTAATTCTGCGATGGATATAGAATCCGTCGCAAATGATTTGCGACGAGCGTTTTTGCGACGGAATGTTTTTCGTCGCAAAATCCGTCCCAAATATATTTGCGACGGAATTTTATTAATTTAGCGACGGATTTTTCCATCGCTAATCTAAGTTTTTCTTGTAGTGATTGATTAATTCTCCTTTTGAGTTGATAATTCCTTGCTATATGACCATTTCTACCACATTTAAAACAAAGTGATGGTTTTATTTCTTTATTTTCTTTATTATCTCCTCTTTCGTGTTTGTTAAAGTGTTTATTATATTTTTTGTATGGTTTAAATTTTTTTTCCTAAATTGTTTATATTGTTTTTTTTATAGTATTTGTATTTTTTTTTTGTGTTTTTCGTTGTTTATATTTTGTTGAAGGTGCTTGAATTTTTTTTCTTTTCCATATTGGCTACAAAAACTTCATAATTCTCTCATACTTTGTTTTTAACTCTGATTTTATTTTATATTGTAATTTCATATCTGTACAGACTGCTAATCTTTCATTAGTTATAAAATTTGTTAATTCTCCAAAAGTCATTTGGCAATATGGTATTGTATTATTATTTTGTTTTCTGATACTTTCCCTAACTTTTTCTACAAAAATTTTTGGTAATCATGCTATAAATCTTTTTTTCCAATAATCTACACTACTGTCTGACCCAGTATATAATTTTGTTAAAAACATATCTTTATACCATCTAAAATATGATATTGTTGGACATGTAAGATCTATTAATTATTCTTCTGTTCTTTTTTGAAATTGTATGGAATCTCCTATAAAGTGTTCAATGATTGTATAAAAAAGTTATTTTTCCTTCCCTAATTTCTTCATTTACTGCACTTAGTATGGGCGATCTATCTCTATTAGTTAAATAATTATCCCGTAATCCTTTTAACTGTCATATAAATCATATTGTTAGCATTGTTGCTATACTTTTATCATTATTTTTCTTAACTTTATATGCGGTAGCACACATTGACATATTTTGTATATTATCTAATATTTGATGTTCATTAGCTCTGTTTATATTCCATTCTACTATTGTTTCTCCCGAATAACTATTTTCTATGAACATATTCTTTTCTTCAAATTGACTATCGGGATATGTTGATCTTGGATAATAATTTCTTGTTTTGGGAAGAGGATTTTTATATTTTATTTTATTCTTCATTATCTGAATCATATGATATGGCATTTATTCTTTGTCCTTTATTTTTACTTGTTCTTCTATTTTCTTTGTAATTTCTTCTATAATGTTATTAGAAGTTTTACCTAATTGATTTTTTTTATTGTCTTCTTCTAATAAATTTGTGATTTTATAAATTGGTCTTTGAGGATTTAATTGAGTTTTATGTTTGATTAATTCTTTTGAGGAACTATTACTAATACTACTTACTTGAGTTTCTATTATATCTAATTGTTTGAGATTGTATATTTTTTATGTTTTTCTTTTGAGCTATTTCTTCTTCATTTGATGCTATAGTTTTGAAAGGTGAAGCCTCTAATTCTATTCCTTCTCTATTAAATTTTACAGCTTCTAAAGGAGGATGTATTGATGCTATTTTTTGTCCTTTTGTAGTTTCCAATTCTATTGTGATTTTTGTATTTGTATTTATAGTTTTTTCTTGAGTTATAAAAGGATTAAATATATTATTATTCAATGTATACTTATTGAACTAACCAAAAAAGAAAATGTTTTCTTTTACTTCTTCTGGATAATTATAATATTATTTTAACCATTTATCCTTTTGTTTCTTTGAAAATATTTCAAAATACCATTTCCTTTTGTTTTTATTACGATATGCTTTAAATTCATATTTGAGTTTTTCTTTATCTCACTACAAAAAAAGGGTCTTTAGCCACGGTTGACAATGTGGCTAAAGTCCCTAAAACCGTGGCTAACATATAATTACCACGGTTGCGCGTTCTGTGGCAAAATTGACCATGACCTTTATTATTAGCCACAGTTTACCAAACCGTGATAACATACATTTGCCACGATTATAACCGTAACTATATTTAAATAGCCACGGTTTACACCATGACAAAACAATGCATTATTGTTTTCAGATAATTTTTTAACTATAGTCAAACCGTGGGTAATAATTTATCTTTTTTTAAAAAAAAAAGAAATTTAATAACTATTTTCCACAGTTTAAACCGTGGCAAATAATTAACAGTTTTTAAAAAAGAAATTTATTTTTTCATTTGCCATGGTTTAGACCATGGCAAATAATTAACAGTGTTTTTTAAAAAAAGAAATTTAATTGTTAAACCGTGGCAAATGATTAACATTTTTTTGAAAAAATATTCATTAATTTCTAGAAAAGAAAATATATTTCTGCTCCATCAATACATACCAAAATGTGCACTTGAATGTATCTAAGCACATTTAGTCAAAAGGAGATATACTAAACGAAAAGATCTAGAAATTGTCATATACCAAAATGTACCCTTGAATCCATCAACATGCATTTAGTCAAAAGGAGATATACTAAACAAAACGAACTAGTGATTGTTCAACAGTCTACCATATATAAAACCTAAGTGTGTGATCCATTTGTGCTAATAGTAGGCAACTCAACTAAATTTGTCTTGCATAAATTTGTAAAGCACATTTAATTGGGTTTGAGTTTGTGATAGCTCCTCTTTGGTCTTTTCATATCCAGCCAGTTGTTCTTTTAAAGCCCCCACTTCCCTCATCAAATCTTCAGTATGATTTTCATTTATAGTACCACTAGAAGCATTACTATTCATAGAACTCGAAGTTTTTCCAGACAAATCAAAGATAGTCGAAGGAGAAACGCTTATTCCCAATACTCGAACATGACCGCAATGTTCAGGTCCACACACTTTTCCAATTGAATCATTTGGTTGAGCATATATTTTTGAAGGGACATCTAAATCAGCAGCACATTCTTGATCTTGAGTCAAGTTCTCTGAAATCTTATCCTAGTAAATGAAGAAAGAAAGAATTTAGGCCAATAACAATGAAAATTTAGGTCATATCCTAGTTAAGCTCTTGTAAGAACATTAAAGAAAAGAATGATACCAATGAAAAGAAAAAGCTAGCACAAATGTACAAACACAACAAGTCCACAGTTGTAGTTCTTAATGTGAAAGTGTCAAAAAAAATATTAGAACTTCCATCATAATTTATCAAATAACCTATGGTTTGTTCCATTGTCCAGAAAACCAAAAAATACAGAAAACCAAATTAATTGAGTTGATGTTATATGCTTGTTATTCAATGAATTATATATTCATTTAATTTAAATAAATGACAACCCAATTTCAATTAATCACAGTAATAGCCACTATTTGAATCATGAGAATGACAACCTAATTTAAAAAATGTTTGAACACATGACAACCCGATTTGAATCATGAGAATGACAAAATATTTGAATACATGACAACCCAATTTCAATTAACCACAACAATAGCCACTATTTGAATCATGAGAATAACAAAATAAATTGATAATTAAGAACACCAATTTGAGGAAAATTTTTGGAAATGCATGTATTGATTGGAAAAATATCTTTGAAAAAAGGTGAAAATACTAAATAATATATAGTACGAAATATAGAAGCTGCATGCTAAGTACCCGAACTAAACTTGAATATCTCTATTCTTTAATTAAAAAAAAGTTAATAGAAACGGAGAAGGGGTTTGATATTGAGCAATTATTTTTTTCTTTTAAATAAAAAATGACATAAGATATTGAAAGTGTGAGTAGTCAAGTTGGATTTTGGTTAGTCCTGGAAATGAAGCAAACTTTGTTCAAGCATAAACCTCTATATTGAACTACCCCTTATACCAAGACTAAGTTGCAGCTATATGGTGAGTTCATTTTATGTATTCTATTAGTATCAAGTGATATCGGGCATTTTTATATACTTTTTAGTCCCTATCTTAGTCCTATTGCTATTTCAATGTTGCCAACTCTCCTATTTTATTATATTTTGAATTTATTGGGTGTAAATTAATTATAGAATTAATATGATTCAAATTCATAATTTTATCCCAATTAATTCATGTGCTTAATTTCAGATCTAATTATTGGAGAGAAAAATGCTGACATGGACGTTTTGCTTACTTGGAGGCTACCTGGACATGCTGACTGGGCATTGAATGGTTGACTAGGGCTGACTGGATTTCTGGTCCCCACTATTCTACACTTTACAGCAAAGGGAAATGTAATTTCTGTTTTGACAGCATGGACCTCTTGCAGCAATTAATAGCAGACAAAAACAGCAAAGCAGTAAAGTAATTTGTCTGCTGTTGTTGCCACTTTTCTGCTGTTGTCTTGCTGCCCACATCATGGAAGAAGCACCAAGGAGGCATCCAAGAGGCATCTAAGGTAGAATATTCTCTAAGGCATTGAAGGCATCAATTTTTAAAAATCAGAGGACACTTTTTATTTTCTGAACTGAGCAATTTTCGTAACTCTCTCTTCCTCTCTGTTTTCCTTCTTCTGTTTTGCTGTCTTGCTCTCATGGAGGGCTAAATCTCCATTGTAATCAGTCACTAGGACCTTGGGATGTTTTAGCTTGAACTGAAAGTGCAAGATAAGTGTTTTATTCTTCATTTCATCTCATTTCATTTCTGTTCTGCTTATATGTTTATGTTACTGTCAAATTTTGGTTTGAATTTGAAAGAGCATAAACAGATTTATATATGAGATATAACCTTGCTTGACTGATTAGAAAAGTGAGTGAAACAAAATGGCTAGTTAGATGATATTTAACTTGATTTGGTTGAGGCTTTCCTTTGAAATGCGTCTAGTTATAGTTAATGAAGATATTCTTGGCTATAGTTATTAGCATTAATTCTGGATGTTACTCTGGAATCATTTTTTTTATAAAGAACCAAGTGGTGAAATGAGAACAAAACTGAATCAATGAGCTAAGTGATGATGGCTACACTCCCATAAATCCTAGTGGCTGGTTGCATGGTTTTCTGTTATTGTCAAACTTGTTCTGCTGATATTTTGCTGCTGTTGTTCATTGTTGCTGTTTTGTTACCACTTCTGTTATTACTGTCAACAAAACCCTCCCACGTTTATATGCTTTTAATTAGTGTTTGGGTGTTCAGAATAAATAATTAGTAATTAGAAGTGAGGCTCCTTGAGTGAATACGACTTGGAGACCACTATACCGCAAGATTGCCACGAATTCAATTATGGGCGATTCGGCATCGTAGCGGCATGAACCAGAATTTTGGCGCCGTTGCCGGGGAGCCAATTCACTTCCAAGTTATCTAATTAGTTGTTTAAGTATTTCTTTGTTTAATTTTAAGTTATTTAATATTGTTGAAACGGTTTACAAGTTTTGAGTTTTTATCGGTTACTATTCATAGGCAAAAAACTAACTATCTCCGATTGACCTCAAACTTGGTATACCACTAGTTTTCGACATTTTAAGCAAATTCCAACCATTTGATTATCCAAAGGATCATCTTGGGCGGCCATTTTGCCAAATTCCATCGTTTAGGCCTCCTTTTCTATTTTTTAATATTTTTTTTGATTTTTCTAATTAATTGTGATTTTTAGTGTGATTTTTGTAGTTTGAATTTTTGAATTCTGTTTTTTGTGTTTCTCTCTCCAATTTGTGAAGAATGTTTCCATGAAAAATCATATTTTTCTAAGATACTTCAATTTTTGGTGATTTTCATCAGTTGGAGTCTTTTGTAGTGATTTAGTTGTTTTTATTGTTTTTATTGTTTTCTTGTGAATTTTTGCTCTTCCTAGTATATGAGAAGGTCTGGTCACATGGACTTACCACCTTTTGATCCAGAAATTGATAGGACCTTCCATAGGCTAGTAAGAAGCAATAACATTAGGACTAGTATAGTTTCTGAACTTGTTTCTGAAATTGTTGAGCTTGCTGTCAATAGCATAGAAGTAGGATTAGATTTTGAATCTGATATTGTGTTTGAGTCAATTGATTTTGAGTTAGCTGGGACAACTAGGATGGATAATCAAAATGCACAAGTGCCTCAAAATAGGCAAGAACAATCCATTAAAGAGTTGATTGCACCTGATGTGCATTATCAACCATTGTGCATAAATTATCCTGAGTTGGATGCTAATTTTGAACTAAAATCTGGTCTAATCCATTTGTTACCTAAGTTTCATGGTCTTGCAGGAGAAGATCCACACAAGCACTTGAAGGAGTTCCACGTTGTCTGCTCTACTATGAGACCACATGGAGTTGGAGAAGAACAGATCAAATTGATAGCCTTTCCCTTCTCTTTGGATGGGGCAGCCAAGGATTGGCTTTACTACTTGCCCACTGCCTTAATTACAAGATGGGATGAATTGAAGAAGATGTTCCTAGAAAAGTTCTTCCCAGCCTCAAGAATAGCAGTAATCAAGAAAGACATCAATGGGATTAGACAAGCAAGTGGTGAATCATTACATGAGTACTGGGAGAGATTTAAGAAGTTATGTTCAAAATGTCCGAACCATCAAATTTCAGAGCAACTTCTCATCCAATATTTCTATGAGGGATTACTGCCTATGGACAAAGACATAGTTGATGCAGCTGCTGGTGGGGCATTATTGGATAAGACTCCTGCTGCAGCAAATGAATTGTTGGCCAACATGGCCCAAAATGCACAACAGTTTGGCACTAGACTGAATGATCCAATAGTAGTTACTGTTAATGAAGTGAGAACACCTCCCATGGAGCAACAAATGATAGAAAATAAATTGGAAGAGTTAGCTTCAATGGTGAGGCAATTGGCATTAAATCAGAGAACACAACAACAAGCCCTTCCTCCTTCAGTCTGTGGTATTTGTTCCCTGAATACCCACCATATTGATCAGTGCCCTCAGCTGCAAGAGACCCCAACTGATTCATGTGCTGGTATATTCCCTAGTAGACCCATGCAGCCACAACAACAGATATATGACCCATATTCCTCCACCTACAATCCTGGGTGGCGTGATCATCCAGCTTTCAAGTATGGGAATACTTCAAACCCCCCTTACTAACCACCCCATGCAAGATACAATCAACCTGAACCTAGCCATATACCTCCTCCAGCACCCAAGAAACCTGAGCCTAGTCTTGAGGATCTAATGAAGCAACTAACTGCCAATACTCTTCAGTTCCAGCAGAGAACAGAAACCAATATGCAGAATTTGGAGACTAAGATTGGTCAGTTAGCCACAACAGTCAATGAGCTGAAAAGTCAAGGTTCAAGGAGTTTCCATCCCAACCATTGATCAACACAAGAGGCAATGTGAGTGCCATCATCTTGAGGAGTGGCAAGCAAGTAGACAGTCCAGCTTCCGAATCTGAACCAGAAAAATCAAATGTCCAGCAAAGTGTTCCTTCATCTTCAACCAGTGAACAAAATAAAAAGGATGAAGAAGTGGTTCAGAAAATTCCTCTTCCTTTCCCCAATAGGCAGACTCAATCAAGGAAAGCTTCTGAATCTAACATGGATAAAGAGATCATGGAGACCTTCAGAAAAATAGATGTTAATATCCCACTTTTGGAAGCCATTGAGCAAATCCCCAAGTATGCCAAATTCCTCAAAGAGTTGTGCACTCATAAGAGGCGTTTAAGAGGTAATGAGAGAGTCAATTTGGGAAGAAATGTGTCTGCACTCATCCAACCACCTATGCCACCCAAGTGCAAAGACCCTGGAACTTTCACAATACCATGCACAATAGGCAACTTGGAGTTCTCCAATGCTATGTTGGATTTGGGAGCCTCAATCAATGTTATGCCCAAATTAGTATACTCAAGCCTCAAGATTGGTGTTCTTTCACCAACTGGAGTGATTGTCCAACTTGCCAATAGGAGCACAGTACATCCAGTAGGAGTTCTAGAAGATGTCTTGGTAAGAGTCAAAGATCTCATTTTTCCTGCTGATTTTTATGTGTTTGATATGGAAAATGATAATACTCCTAGCCATGCACCATTAATACTTAGTAGACCTTTTTTGAAAACTACAAAAACCATTATTAATGTGCATGAAGGGACTTTGTCAATAGAGTTTGCTGGCAACAAAATTGATTTTAACATTTTAGATGCCATGAAACATCCTATGGAAAATCATTCCAATGTGCATGTGGTTAACTTTTTGGATTACTTAGTTGATGAGGCATGTGATGATTTCCAAACTGAATTAATTTCTGATTTTCCTGAATTTTCTGATTTGGTAGATGCCTTTGAATGCAATGGTGCTGGTTCTGAATTCTATCATGCTTGCACTAAAATTAAAAATTCTCTAATTGCTGACAATTCTGAATTGCATTCTAATTTACATAATGGTTTGGATTCTGATGTGCATTCTGATTCTGCAATTTTCTCTAGCTTAGACTTAGATTCTGTTTCCGTTTTAGGTAGTTGTAGGTGTAGTGATTTAAACTGTAATGGTGTACATTCTTCATCTCTTTCCTCTTGTGCTGTTAACCCTTCCTCCTCTTTAGCCAAGGATTCTGTCTTTGAGCAATCTGAATTTATAGGTGCCTCCTTGGATGTGACTCCACAAAAATTGATTCCATCCTCTATCCAACCACCTGCATTGGAGTTGAAGACTTTACCAGAAAACCTCAAGTATGCCTTCCTAGAAGTAAGAGACCAGCTTCCAGTGATTGTAGCCAACAATCTAGAGCCTGATCAAGAACAAAAATTGATAAGTTTGCTGAAAAAGAATAAGAAGGCAATTGGGTGGACTCTAGCAGACATTCATGGGATTAGTCCTTCTGTGTACATGCATCGCATTCTTCTTGAAGAAGAGACTAAACCAGTCAGGCAGCCCCAAAGACGACTTAACCCCATGATTCTTGATGTGGTCAAAAAGGAAGTAAGTAAGCTCCTCTAAACTGGCATTATTTATCCTATCTCTAATAGTAAGTGGGTGAGTCCAGTATAAGTAGTGCCAAAGAAAACTGGGGTAACTGTTATAGAAAATGAAAATAATGAGCTAGTACCCACTAGAGTGTAAAATAGTTGGCCTGTTTGCATTGATTACAGGAAGTTGAACCAAGCAACTAGAAAAGATCATTTTCCTCTTCCTTTTATTGATCAAATGCTTGAAAGACTTGCTGGAAAGTCTCACTACTGTTTTCTTGATGGTTTTCTGGATATTTTCAAATTCACATTGCACCTGAAGATCAGGAGAAGACTACCTTCACCTGTCCCTTCGGTACTTTTGCATATAGACGCATGCCTTTTGGTCTCTGTAATGCACCTGGCACTTTTCAAAGATGCATGTTAAGCATATTTTCTAATTTGTTAGAGGATTTCATGGAAGTGTTCATGGATGATTTTTCTGTTTATGGAGACTCATTTGATGCATGTTTGAAAAATTTGGAGAGAGTACTTGATAGATGCATAGAAAAGAATTTGGTTTTGAATTATGAGAAATGCCATTTCATGGTAGAGCAAGGGATAGTCCTAGGCCATATAGTGTCATCACGTGGCATAGAAGTAGATAAAGCTAAAGTTGATATTATATCCTCTTTGCCTTACCCCACTTCTGTGTGGGAAGTTCGCTCTTTTCTTGGCCATGCAGGATTTTATAGAAGATTCATCAAGGACTTCAGTAAGATCGCTCTACCCCTATCTAAACTCCTATAAAAAGAAACTAATTTCATTTTTAATGATGCTTGCATGTCAGCTTTTGATGAGTTGAAGAAGCAACTTACCTCCCCTCCTATAATCCAACCTCCACGGTGGGAGCTTCCCTTTGAGCTCATGTGTGATGCCTCAAAAGAGAGGAAGTTGCATGTCATAGCCTATGCATCCCGCACCCTTGATTCAGCTCAATCAAATTACACAACCACGGAGAAGGAATTTTTAGCAATTGTTTTTGCTTTAGAAAAATTTAGATCATATTTGCTTGCCTCCAAAGTAATTGTGTTTTCTGACCATGCAGCACTGAAATATTTATTGAAGAAACCGGATGCAAAGCCAAGATTGCTTAGATGGATGCTACTCCTCCAAGAATTTGATGTGGAAATCAAGGATAAGAGTGGAGCAGAGAATGTAGTAGCCGATCATTTAAGTAGGCTTTTGGAGCCTCCTTTGGAGCATCTTCCTATTAGAGATCACTTCCCAGATGAGTGTTTTTCCCTTTTGCATGGTATTAGTGAGCCTTGGTATGCTGATTTAGTGAATTATCTTGTTGCATCTGAATTGCATGCATACCAAAATAGACATCAATTGAATAAATTAAGAAGCGAGGCTAGGTACTATGTGTGGGATAACCCTTATTTGTGGAAAATTTGTAGTGACCAAATTATTAGGAGATGTGTTCCAAATCATGAATTTGCATCTGTGCTGAATTTTTGTCATACTCTTGCATGTGGTGGACACTTTGGTCCCCAAAGAACAGCTAGAAAAGTGTTAGATTATGGTTTATATTGGTCTACTTTGTTTAAGGATGCCTATATTTTTGCAAAAACTATTCTAGGTGTCAAAGAACTGGAAATGTGTCTAGAAGAAATGAAATGCCTCAACAACCTCTCCTCTTTTGTAATATCTTTGATGTTTGGGGTATAGATTTCATGGGTCCTTTTTCTGTTTCTTTTGGCTTTATGTATATCTTGGTTGCTGTGGATTATGTGTCGAAGTGGGTGGAAGCAAAAGCCACTCGAACTGATGATTCTATTATTGTTGTAGACTTTCTTCGTTCACATATTTTCTGCAGATTTGGTGTCCCCAAGGCCATAATCAGTGATCAAGGATCACACTTTTGCAATAGAAACATGCAAGGGCTATTAAAGAAATATGGATTGGTGCATAAAACCTCTACACCTTATCACCCCCAAACCAATAGGCAAGCGGAAGTCTCCAACCGAGAGATAAAGCAAATATTAGAGAAAACTGTACAGCCCAATAGAAAAGATTGGAGCAAGAGGCTTGAAGATGCGCTTTGGGCCTATAGAACCGCTTTCAAGACTCTCATCGGCATGTCTCCATACCGTTTGGTATTTGGTAAAGCATGTCACTTGCCGGTGGAGATTGCACACAAGGTATATTGGGCGGTTAAGCAATGCAATATGGACATGACCCTAGCCGGTAAGGAAAGGAAGTTACAAATTCAAGAATTAGAAGAACTAAGGCTAGCAGCTTATGAGAATGTGCGCATCTATAAAGAGAGGACAAAAGATGTACATGATCAGAAAATTGAGAAAAAGGAATTCCAAGTGGGAGACAAAGTCCTTCTCTATAATTCTCGCCTCAAGCTAATGTCTGGTAAGCTTCGCTCTAGATGGGTTGGCCCTTTTATTATTACTAATGTCTTTTCTTTTGGTGCAGTAGAAATTCAAAATGAGGCCACCAACAAGCAGTTCATGGTAAATGGGCAAAGGTTGAAGAAGTTCTACGAGGGCTTCAAAGAAGAAACTGTAGAAGAAATCCAACTCTACAATATTACGGCTCCATGATAAGGCCGTACTCTTTCCTTCCTTTTTAATTTATGCCCTCTTCATTTTATTTGATGTTTGGTAATAATTTTTAATTGAGGAGAATGCAATGTTTAAGTGTAAGGGGAGAGAATTTAATTGGAGCTGATTTTCAAAAAAAAAAAATTATTTTCCTGCTATCTCCTCTATTTTCTGTTTCTGTCCAGAATTTTTGAGCTGTCTTGCATGAATTTTCTGTACTGATTGGCTACGAATTTTACTAGTTTCTTTAGATGTTTTTAAAGCTTTATATGTCTTCGAGCTGTAGAATTTTATTTGGTGTCTTTCGCATTTGTTTTGGTATAGTTTTGTGTCAGTAAAGCTGAGTCGCCAGAATTTCTGCAGTGCAGAATTTTGCTGCTCTGTTATGTCCGAATTTGATGCTCTATTTTTTCTAAGGAACTCAAGTAAAATGGCAATGACGTTGTTTTTAATGAATTTTTAGTAATAGTCTTTAAATCGTGAGAATTTGAGCCTTCACTGCAAAATAATATTCTTTCTTACTATGTGTATTCCCTATCATGATTTTTACTCCAGAATTTGTCTTGAATCTTTGTTAAGGCTACATTACATGTACATGCTTGGAAATGATTTAGGCATTTGTTTCTTGTAACCATTCTAGCCAAATAGCCATCCTATGTGTTGTTTCCATTGTTTGCCACTTTGTACCTTACTTCCACCTCTCTTTCTTGTGTTTTCTAGCTCTCTCCCACTTTAAAACAATTCATTTCTTTTCCCCAAACTTAAGATTTGAAGAGCTTTAGAAACCTCTTTCTTTTGAAAATAGATTGAATTGAGCATGTGCAAAAAGAAGGATTTGTGGGCTGTTTTGAATTTCAGTCTTGCTACTCAAAAAAAAAAAATTTGGCAACTCTTCATGAAAAAAAAATATATATATACCATATAGAGATAAAACAAAAAACAAAAGCAAAAGAGCAAGAAGGAGAAAAGAAAAGTAGCATTGTTGTGCCCAAATTTCAAAGTTCAATCTCTTGTAACCTTATTAATTGATGCTCTTCATTTCTTTAAGTTCTTGTTAAACTTTGTTTTGTGTATTTCTTTCTACCTCCCAATCATTCCTTCACCCAACCTTATACCCTTCCAAAGTCCTAATAATTCAAGCATGTATGTGATTCAAGTAGTGGAGATTTAGATTCTTGACAAGCTTACGGTAGTGAATTCTGTGATAAGTTGAATTTCGAGTGATTTACCCTAGACACTTGAGAGAATAGAGAGTAAGCACATTCCTAGTGAGGAGGCTAATTACTTGAATTCATTAGTATCAAATTAAATTGCCATGATGCTTGGAATCTTAGAAATTTAAGATTAATTTTCTTCAAGTGCTAAATCTTTTCAGAATTTTAACTATTCCATTTTAGCATGCTTTCCACGCTTTTCCTTTGGTGTCTTTTGGTGTTCTGAATATTATTTTGCCCATGAGTGCAAAAAGGCCAAGTGTGAGAGATTTGATATCGGGCATTTTTATATACTTTTTAGTCCCTATCTTAGTCCTATTGCTATTTCAATGTTGCCAACTCTCCTATTTTATTATATTTTAAATTTATTGGGTGTAAATTAATTATAGAATTAATATGATTCAAATTCATAATTTTATCCCAATTAATTCATGTGCTTAATTTCAGATCTAATTATTGGAGAGAAAAATGTTGACATGGACGTTTTGCTTACTTGGAGGCTACTTGGACATGCTGACTGGGCATTGAATGGTTGACTAGGGCTGACTGGATTTCTGGTCCCCACTGTTCTACACTTTACAGCAAAGGGAAATGTAATTTCTGTTTTGACAGCATGGACCTCTTGCAGCAATCAATAGCAGACAGAAACAGCAAAGCAGTAGAGTAATTTGTCTGCTGTTGTTGCCACTTTTCTGTTGTTATCTTGCTGCCCACATCATGGAAGAAGCACCAAGGAGGCATCCAAGAGGTATCTAGGGTAGAATATTCTCTAAGGCATTGAAGACATCAGTTTTTAAAAATTAGATGACACTTTTTATTTTCTGAACTGAGCAATTTTTGTAACTCTCTCTTCCTCTCTGTTTTCCTTCTTCTGTTTTGCTGTCTTGCTCTCATGGAGGGCTAAATCTCCATTGTAATCAGTCACTAGGACCTTGGGATGTTTTAGCTTGAACTGAAAGTGCAAGATAAGTGTTTTATTCTTGATTTCATCTCATTTCGTTTCTGTTCTGCTTATATGTTTATGTTGTTGTCAGATTTTGGTTCGAATTTGAAAGAGCATAAACAGATTTATATATGAGATATAACCTTGCTCGACTGATTAGAAAAGTGAGTGAAACGAAATGGCTAGTTAGATGATATTTAACTTGATTTGGTTGAGGCTTTCCTTTGAAATGCGTCTAGTTATAGTTAATGAAGATATTCTTGGCTATAGTTATTAGCATTAAATTCTGAATGTTACTCTGGAATCATTTTTTTTATAAAGAACCAAGTGGTGAAATGAGAACAAAACTGAATCAATGAGCTAATTGATGATGGCTACACTCCTATAAATCCTAGTGGCTGGTTGCATGGTTTTCTGTTATTGTCAAACTTGTTCTACTGATATTTTGCTGTTGTTGTTCATTGTTTCTGTTTTGTTACCACTTCTGTTATTATTGTCAACAAAACCCCCCCCACATTTATGTGCTTTTAATTAGTGTTTGAGTGTTCAGAATAACTAATTAGTAATTAGAAGTGAGGCTCCTTGAGTGAATACGACTTGGAGACCACTATACCGCAAGATTGTTACGAATTCAATTCTGGGCGATTCGGCATCGTAGTGGCATGAACCATCAAGCAGTCAATACTACTTTGTTTAAGTCAAAGTCATGTAACATAATTCTAATTTTGGTTGAGTTAAATATTAAATTTTAGTTTATAATCTAATTTGTCTAAACATGGATCACGGTATTACTCAACCACATAGTATTCAAATCCCATGTTGAAATTGCTTTAAAAATTATAGGGACAAAAGAAAAACTTAGATGCTACAACAAAGAGTCCAATACAAGAAATACAGTAAATAAGAAAATGTAAAGGAAGCTAGCTAGGAAACAATGGATGTCATAAAACACTTACTGCTAAGGTCTTTCTTATTTCATTCACATAGTTTCCATCTCTTTTAAGTAGATTTGACAAAAGTACTTCAACTCGACATACAGGCCTCCCTAATTCTTTCACCTATATTTGACATCATTGAAATACAAAGTTAAAAAATAATCAACAGAGTAGCATGTAAACCAAACTTATTCAATTCAAATTACCATTTGACATGCCTTCCTTGCATTGCTCTTACTACCTCCATCATGAGGAACTTTAGCTTATTTCGATTTGTAGTATTTTGTGCACTTGTATTCTAAAAATTAAAAATATAATGGTCACATCTAAAGAAATTATGAAAGCAAAATAATTATAATAAAATATTGTACCTTCATCTTTTCACCATGATAATGTTGTACAAAAGTTGTCCAATTAGCACTATCTATTTCAGGAAGAGGATTAGCGAGCAACTGCTCTTTATTTTTAATAGGATAAAAGTACTTACACCTTAACTGGTATTTGTAAGCCCTCCATCTTTCACCTAAAGTGCTCATAACCCATTTGCATCCAATAGCATAATCAAACAAAAAATGATCCTTTACAAATTAAATCCACAATTAGATTAATATATAGAGTAAATATAAATTAAAAAAATATTGAATATGATTCATTACCTCTACACATTTCCATAATTAGACCTTTCTAGGTTTTGGCATCCAATGCCAACTTTCAATTTGTATAGGACAAAGTGCTGGATTTTGAGCAAGTTTACCAAGAATTCTTACAAGCAAATTCGAACCATTGTTTTCTCCATGTCCATCACCATTGAGTTCCACAATGACCTTTATATTTTGAGGCAAATGCCAAATCTCATTTGCAACCATTTTTTGAGTTGTTATTTCTTTTGTAGTAGTGTCTACACATATATAGGTAAAACCAAGTCAACACATAAAACAATTGTAAGGAATATTAACTTAAATGTATATAAGAAAAAAACACATAAATGCTAAATAAGAAAATGCAATCAAATGTCTATACCTATTAACTTAATAAGAAATGATCCTTCCTTTTTTTCTTGTTGAGATTGAATAGTACTTGTGGAATGGACTGAATTATTCTCATCGGACCAAGAGGTTGAATTATGACCAAGCGCATAAGAGGTTGCAAGTAAATATCAATTTTATTGCCAGGCATCTTTGGACCAGGTATTATCATTGACATGATTAGAGAAATTTACTTCATACATTCCCATGGAGCAGTATTATAAGTATATAACATAACAGGCCAAATGCTATTAGTAGAACTAAGTGTTCCAAATGGATTAAATCCATTTGTAGCTAAAGCAAGACGTATATTCTGAGGGTCTAAAGCAAAGCTTGGATATTTTAAGTCAAAATCCTTCCATGCTTTACTATCTCTAGGATGTCTTAACAACCCATCTGGGTTACCATTCGTAGCATTCCATTTCATTCTCTTTGCAGTTTTAGAAGACATGTATAAACGACGCAACCTGGGAATAAGTGGAAAGTAACATAATATCTTGGCCGGTTGTTTCTTCTTTTTCTTTTTAGCAACCACCACATTATTATCAACATTTTCTGTTTCATTTAATTTCCATCTAGAAGTATTTCAAATCTTACATTTCTCTCATGATTCATCTGGTCCCCGATACAACATGCAATCCATCGGACATGCATGAATCTTATCATAATTAAGACCTAAGCCCTTAATAATCTTTTTTGCCTCATAAAAAGATGCTAGCAAATTAGCATTATCAAAAGCATCTTTAGAAGATCAAAGATCATTGAAATTATTTTTCAGTTGCACCACAAAGGACTTTGATGTGATACAAATGAACAATGAAAGATAATTTGGTATATTTTGTGCAATCATCATAAAGTTCTTGATTTCCTTCTCTAATTAATTCTTTCATTTTATCTAACTCCTTATAGTGAACTTTTGCACCTCTAATATTGTCATTGACAGGTTGATTTGATGAACTAGGATTTTCATGTCCATTTTCCTCAAATACACCAAAAATATCATTTAACATATCATGCATTGGATATTGTCTAAATGGTTCTTTTTGTGTTTGGGTTTCTGATCCCACATTAGATCCATCATATTTTTCTCCATGAATATACCAAATATATATCTAATAGGAAAGCCCTTTTGAAGCATTTGCAAAGGCCATACAATCTGGCCATTTATAGATGCATTTGCAAAGGCAAAATCAAGAAATTGAATAACCTCATTCATAAATTCATTTGATCTAATTGGCTTGTCAATCTAGCTTTTATCAACCATGATTGTGCAAATTTGATTTCAACATCAAATAGAACTCATAAAAAATGAATTCATAAAAGTATGACACAAATTTTAGACATATACAAGCTTGAAGATAAATAGAGAGGAAATTAATTTTTACTTTGCATTATTGTTTCTTTAGTTTTGCAATAAAATTTTCAAACTTTCTACAAACTTTTATTGATAAACTCTAATTTTTTTGAAGAATTAGACCGAGTCCTTAATGTCATCCAAAATTTTCATTATTTAATGAAATTCTTAATTTTCACCAATTTATTGTTTTATTAGTAGAAACCTCAAATTTGATTGTTTTATTAGTAGAAACCTCAAATTTGATTGTTTTAATTTTCAACAACTCTTATCGAAGACACATAACCTAATTTTTTTCCCAATACGACATTTTTAGTCAATTCATTGAAAATAAAAAAATTAAGATTTTAGAATAAAAAAATTAAGATTTTATACTAAGTCAATTCATTGAAAATGAAAAAAATTAAGATTTTAGACTAAGCACCTGAAGGGAAAAAAAATAGCATAAAAGCACTAAAATATATAGATATTGACTTAATTTTGATGAAAGGCTCATAAATATGCATGTGTTGGCTTAATTATGATGTTTATAATTGAGTATAGATTGGAAAATTAGGGATTTTGATTCAATTTGACTGACAATTTAGGTCACATGCTGCATGCAATTTTTGTCCAATTATAAATTTTTAAACTACAAATAGTCAATTACAAATAAACCAAATCATAAATAATAAACTATATATATTTTTTAAAGAAAATTAACAATTCATCCTATAATTCAATCAAGTGAAACTCAGCCCATTGGGCTTGACTTGGCGCAGCCCATTTTAGCTCATAGATGAGATAAGCCTTCATGAGCTTCAGGCAAGTTCCCTCCCTCCTCTCTCTCTCTCTCTCTCTCTCTCTCTAAAACAAGTCCACAAACCAAGCAACTCACAGATAACATTATCTGGTTGCAATTTAATTAAACTCCACAAGTGTTAATTAACTTTGTAAAAAGTACATTAAGAAAAATGCAACTAAAAGTGCAAAACATCAAGAAAAATTTGTAAAATCAACCAGTAAAAAATGCAAAGTAAAAGGCCAAAACATCATCAAAAATCCACAAAACTAGCTAACAAAAAATGAAAATATCCACGACTAAAGAGGCAAGAGCAAGACAGAGCAAGGAAGAATATAAATAAAAATATGTTTACTAACCTAGAAGCGAGCAACCAAAATCTTCAGCCAATCTTCACGAAACTAACCAAAATCTTAGGAAAACAAAGATGGGAAAATTTAAGAGGATATAACAATATTTGGGGTTAAGAAAGAATTGTTTCAGCATAATCAGGCATTTTCCAACTTATGTAATCAATATCTTAGATAAACAAAAAATTAATCACTATAGGTTGACTCTAAGCTTATGTTATTTCTTAGCTCAAAGTGCAAAAATGATGTGTTTTCTAATTTTTGTTTAAAAGAAACTTGTTGAATTCTTAAGTCTACAACAATGTACTTAATATCAACATGCTAAGAAAGCCAGACATGTTTAGTATAATCAATAATGAAATCTGAACCCAAAAATGGAATCAATAAAACAAAAACCCAATTCAGAAACCACAAGAAAAGCAGAGCCTTAGCAGATTATTTACCTAGATTTGAAGGGAATAGCTCTTGTAAGAAAAAGACCTAGAAGGCAATTGAATGGTCCCACCCAGAAAATTCACTGGTTTGATAGTATAAAGATTAGTCATTTTAACAAAAGAAAAAATGATTCATTTAAAACTTAAAAAGATCCTAGTCTAACTAATAAAAACCCATAACTAAAAAAGAAGACAAAGGGAGGAGTGAATCAATTAGAAAGGAGTACCATTTAATTTAGCAATATAATATAAGGTCCATTCTAAAATTACAATTTATTGTCATTATTATAACCATTTTGAGATTTGTTTCCATTTTTTTCTCAATCATTGTATGCTTAGACAAACTACCTTTTGTAGATATTTTCCAGTAAAATACTTACGACTTCACCATATGACTTTCAAATTAAAGCATCACTCTGTAAAAATGATGATAATGTGGTCTATCAACTATCTGGGATGTGATTGATCTATATCAACCTTAAAGTTTAAAATATTTCACAAGGATAATTTGGTTCCTAAACAGAATATGAATTGAGCATTAAAAAATAGTTTTAGTTACTGAAAATGAAAGGATAGAAATGCATAGTATCCAGATTTTTGTTAACAAATATGAATCATGAAAGTGTCAAATACTATTTTCCATCTTGACAAATATAACATTTATAAAAAAATTCATAACAAAAAAACACCAACAAAAACAATAGGTTGGACTCATTATGCTTAGCTCTCCTGAAGTGCATGTTATGGATATAAGTAATGGATTACCTAATATGCAGAGATTATCTCATTTACATCTTAAATGCTCTCTCCTCAGCAATACAAAAGGAAAGGATGAAGAAATCATACACCCCAAACTGTAGACCAAAACAAAATGAAACTATGAATTTATTGTCTCTACACTCCCTTATTGTCTCCATCTCTTGGGTCCCAAGCCTATGCCTTTTCCCTTTTTCACAGCAAAGTCAAACATGAGCCAATTCTTTTTTCTTTTCTTTTTTTACGCAAGAAATTCCAAAAACACTTGAGACCAAAACTTCCATTCTCAAATGATAGACTATAAGCACAAGAGTGAACCAAAGGCATGTTTGATTAATCATCAATTTTTTTTTTCTTCAATCAGCAAATTTCAAAGTATCAACCAAATTTGGATGCATTTAAAAATCAAGACTCATATTCCCATGTTTATAATATACTGTAGGAACCCATCCTAAACATATTTTTGAATTATTTCAGTTCAAACAAGATGAGGTTCATAAAAGTCAAGTTCAAATCAACATTATGGCATAAACACTTTTTCAGCACTAGCTTTATTTTCATATTGAAATCAATCATTTTCATTATGTAGAAACCAAAGAACACAATATGAGTTACATGGAAACTAAAAATCAATACTGTAGGAACCCATCCTAAACCTATTTTTGAATTATTTCAGTTCAAACAAGATGAGGTTCATAAAAGTCAAGTTCAAATCAACATTATGGCAGAAACACTTTTTCAGCACTAGCTTTATTTTCATATTGAAATCAATCATTTTCATTATGTAGAAACCAAAGAACACAATATGAGTTACATGGAAACTAAAAATCAAAGGAACAGAAGTCTTTCTTATCCCCAAAACTAAATAATTATTAATTCAAATCATCAAAATGAAATCCATATCCATATTCTCAAATCACAGCCCCAACTATTCAGAACCAACATCGCAACTTAGCATTTAGAATCACCACAATTCGAAGCCCATGCCTTTTCCCTTTTTCACAGCAAAGTCAAACATGAATCAATTCTTTTTTCTTTTTCTTTTTTTACGTAAGAAATTCCATAAACACTTGAGACCAAAACTTCCATTCTCAAATGATGGATATGTAGAAACCAAAGAACACAATATGAGTTACATGGAAACTAAAAATCAAAGGAACAGAAGTCTTTCTTATCCCCAAAACTAAATAATTATTAATTCAAATCATCAAAATGAAATCCATATCCATATTCTCAAATCACAGCCCCAACTATTCAGAACCAACATCGCAACTTAGCATTTAGAATCACCACAATTCGAAGCCCATGCCTTTTCCCTTTTTCACAGCAAAGTCAAACATGAATCAATTCTTTTTTCTTTTTCTTTTTTTACGTAAGAAATTCCAGAAACACTTGAGACCAAAACTTCCATTCTCAAATGATGGACTGTAAGCACAAGAGTGAACCAAAAGCATGTTTGATTAATTATCATTTTTTTTCTTCAATCAACAAATTTCAAAGTATCAACCAACTTGAAAGCACTCAAAAGTCAAGACTCACATTCCCATATTTGTAATATACTGGAAGAACCCATCCTAAATATATTTATGAACTATTTCAGTTCAAACAAGATGAGATTCATAAAAGTCAAGTTCAAACAACATTATGGCAAAAACACTTTTTCAGCACTAGCTTTATTTTCAAATTGGAATCAATCATTTTCATTATGCAGAAACCAAAGTACAAAATATGAGTTACATGGAAACTAAAAATCAAAGGAACATAAGTCTTTCTTATCCAAAACCAAATAATTATTAATTCAAATCATCAAAATGAAATCCATATCCATATTCTCAAATCACAGCCCCAAATATTCAGAACCAACATCACAACTCAGCATTTAGAATCACCATAATTCAGTTGGACTTAAACCCAAAAGAGTCCTTCATGTTATGAGACAAGTGTCTCTCAATATTATAAACTAACACTTACCTGCAGTGAGACTCCATTAACAGGCCATTTGCTACAAAAAACAAAAGTTGGATAAAGAAAAAAAGCATTTCATAAGAATGTCGTTGTTGGCACCTACATGCTGATTGAAATAGGATACTTACCCCTATTATATATGGTTTTGATATCTACCTTATATTTGAAGCTAATCTCTGTTTCTCCTTCACTATCGCTATTCTTGCTAGAACATTGTGCACAAATACAATATTTAGGGTTTCTGTGTTTTAGAAATGGGATTGAAGTTAAGAAATTAAAACTCCTTTTCTATTAGAAATAAGAACACAGATCTGAAGCAAGAAAAGATAGAGGAAGATAAATGGAAATACCTAAGTGTGCATAATGTCGATGGATGAAAATGGGTATCACCTTGCGTCACCAAAACATAGAAGGCACAGATGAAGATCGACTGGACGAAGATGGACTGCCTTGCACCGGTCGTCTTTTAGCCAAAATAAGAGGGAAACACAGAGGGATTCAATGGAATATGGAGAGGGAAACACATGAGGTCTACAGTAAAAGGAAGAAGAAAGTGAAAGGCTTAGAAAGCGTGCCTAAACCTAAATCAAAAAATAAAAAAGGAAGGGAGCTCAAAAAACATATTTGGAGGGAGAAAAAAAACTGGCACCTTTTTTTTTTAGTTATCTCACATTTAGCTACTTATAATAATAATAATGTGGCAAATTGGTCTAATTAGGTTGGACTTTGCCACGGTTTTGGTAACCGTGGCTAATGACCGGCTTTTTTGTAGTGTCTATTTAAAAGTCTTTAGTTGTTGTTAATACTTGAGATCTTGTGGGGGAGTTGTTTGGTGATTGTGTTTCATGAGTAGGTTAGTATAATGGTTGTGGGATATTAGATTCAAAATTTACTCCTCTTAGATCATATTATAAAGTATTTGTTGTTGATTTTATATTTCTATCTATTGAATGTCTACTTAATTCTTTTTCTAGATTTCTAAAGGTTATTAAATTACTAAAAGATTGTGATCTTCTCATTTTTATAGTTACATGTCCTTTGGGGGTTTGAGTATAATTTTCTGAAGTTGATGATTCTATTTTCTTGGGAGGTTGCATTCTTTCTAATTTCCATTCTTCTAGAAAATCTGCTATTATATCTTCGTGTTTTAAAGGTTTTGGTGTAGTTATTGTTAATCTTTGGATATTGGCTTCCATAAGTATTGTTTCATTTCTAGGTGATTCGCTTTTTACTTTAACATTGACATTGGTTTTTGATATTTTATAATAGATTTTGTATTATGACTAAATGATCTACTCCTTCCTTAAAGATTTCTTCTTTTGTTTTAATATGTAATTGTAAAGCACCTTTTGAATTTTTAATTCCTATCTATAATTAACAATTAAAATATATTGGTCATTCGCAAAGATTTAATTCTACCATAGCTATTGTTGAATCTTTGAAAGTTATTGTAGTAGTATCTCTTAATAATAAGAATATTGGATGGCTTATTATTAATCTTTGTAAAGGTTTTACTACTATTTGTATTAATCCTATATGTAAAAAATTATATCCTTCTCTTTGATGTTGTTTAATAAATTTTTCATCTAACAATTTTATTGTATCATGAGTAGTTCCTATTATTAGTGCAACAATATACTCTAGAGGGGGTAAATAGAGTATATACAATTTTTTGTAAAATAAAAATTTTATTCTTGAAAACTTATTAGGCTCAACTTATATTAGCAGGGTCTTGTTAAGTGGTTCATGCTACTACGATGCCGAATCGCCCAGAATTGAATTTGTGGCAATCTTGCGGTATAGTGGTCTCCAAGTCGTATTCACTTAAGGAGCCTCACTTCTAATTACTAATTAGTTATTCTGAATACCCAAACACTAATTAAAAGTACATAAATATGGGGGGTTTGTTGACAGTAATAACAGAAGTGGCAATAAAATAGCAACAATGAACAACAACAGCAAAATATCAGCAGAACAAGTTTGACAATAACAGAAAACCATGCAACCAGCCACTAGGATTTATGGGAGTGTAGCCATCATCACTTAGCTCATTGATTCAGTTTTGTTCACATTTCACCACTTGGTTCTTTATAAAAAAAATGATTCCAGAGTAACATCCATAATTTAATGCTACTAACTATAGCCAAGAATATCTTCATTAACTATAACTAGACGCATTTCAAAGGAAAGCTTCAACCAAATCAAGTTAAATATCATCTAACTAGCCATTTCATTTCACTCACTTTTCTAATCAGTCAAGCAAGGTTATATCTCATATATAAATTTGTTTATGCTCTTTCAAGGTTCAAATCAAAATCTGACAGCAATATAAACATAAAAGTAGAACAGAAATGAAATAAGATGAAATAAAGAATAAAACACTTATCTTGCACTTTCAATTCAAGCTAAAACATCCCAAGGTCCTAGTGACTGATTACAATGGAGATTTAGCCCTCCATGAGAGCAAGACAGCAAAACAGAAGAAGGAAAACAGAGAGGAAGAGAGAGTTACAAAAATTTCTAAGTTCAGAAAATAAAAGTGTCCCCTAATTTTTAAAAACTGATGCATTCAATGCCTTTGAGAATATTCTACCCTAGATGCCTCTTGGATGCCTCATTGGTGCTTCTTCCATGATGTAGGCAGCAAGACAACAGCAGAAAAGTGGCAATAGCAGCAGACAAATTACTCTACTGCTTTGCTATTTCTGTCTGCTATTGATTGCTTCAAGAGGTCCATGCTGTCAAAACAGAAATTATATTCCCCTTTGCTATAAAGTGTAGAACAGTGGGGACCAGAAATCCAGTCAGCCCTAGTCAACCATTCAATGCCCAGTCAACATGTCCAGGTAGCCTCCAAGTAAGCAAAACGTCCATGTCAGCATTTTTCTCTCCAATAATTAGATCTGAAATTAAGCACATGAATTAATTGGGATAAAATTATGAATTTGAATCATATTAATCCTATAATTAATTTACACCCAATAAATTCAAAATATAATAAAATAGGAGAGTTGGCAACATTGAAATAGCAATAGGACTAAGATAAGGACTAAAAAGTATATAAAAATGCCCGATATCATTAAGAAAATTTTTCAACAAATAACAGTAATAATAATGTAGAGAGAAGGGAAGAGAGATGACACTTTAATTTATAGTGGTTCAAAAGAATCACAAAGATTCACCTATATTCACTCCTCACAACACATAGTTATGAGTATTTTATTAGGAAAAACAAGATCATCAAATACAAAGTAACCAAACTAAGGTTTAGCCTCCAACTTGTATGCTACCTAGTCGCAACCTTCAGTCTGAATCAGTAGGACCCTGCTTTTTCACTTTAGCCACTAGGTCTTCACACACTCCTAGAAAACGTTCAACATCACTAGGCCTTTATGCGTCCCTAGTAAATGTACTCCAGGAAACCTTCTCTGCAAGAAGGTACAGCTCAGCAGCTTTTACTCCTAAACAATGAGATACTTCCCCAGGTACCTACTACCAGCCCCTCAGGGACAAGAACGAAAATATAAGTGATTTTTCAGTTCACACAAAACTCAAGTTGAGAGATATCTCACTTAGAGAATATGAACAATATAAGAACTCTCTCTCACATAATACAAAAATCTAGAAGAATAAAATTCTCTTTGTCCATTTCGGTGTTTCAATGTTGTTGCTTCTGCCTTTTATACCTTTCTAAACAATAGTTTTTGGCACTTTGACACTCCATAATTAAAGAGGGAATAAGACTAATTGAATCTGGAGATTACTTTCATATCTAGTACCTTATTCTAAATATGGAAACAAACAGTCATAAGATTGGTATATATTTATTCTAGATTAAATGCTGACCTATCTTTTCATTTTGCCATTTAAATATCCTCATTAAACACGGATATGCTTGTTAATGCGTGATAAAGTTGACTTTGGATGACAGCAAATTCGTTCATTGATTTGCAGTTTGATTGAAACTGGGTTTGTCTTTCTTCACTGGTACCTTATGCCGAATATGGAAATAAACAGCTACAAAAATAATGGACTTTGATTGCAATTGAATTGGAGAACGATCTTTTCCTTTTGTGATTTAATTCTTTTCATTCAATATATATTTGCTTGTTTAATGTGTGCTATAGTTGACTTCGATTGACAGTAGATATACTCCTTGATTTGCAGCTGGATTAATGCTCTGTTTGTCAGACAATATTAAATGTGCACCAGGCAACTAGGTTCCTTATAGGTTATACTAGGTACCTCTTAGATTTCCAGAATCAGAAACTTGATCCATCACCTACTAATCTTGTAGTTTCTATACTAACAATACTTGTGTTTTGAAATTAAAGGTTGATCGTTTATAAATTTCACTAGGCCTAATATTGGGTATTGACCAATTTAATAATCTATTTTCTGCTTCTACTATAATTAATTATTGATTATTATGTTGGTCTTGATTTTGAGTTTCATTTTGACTTGAAGAGGTTGAGGGTAGATTTACTAACATCCTATCTCTAGTCAAGAGTCTTCTTACTAACTCAGACATATTTATTAACTAATTTCTTTAATATCTTTAAGGGTTATCAAAGGCTTATCGAGACCACCTCCTGCGGGACCATCTAGCACCTATCAAGGTTTCTATGGGCTGACCAACACAGTTACAAGGCTGACCAATGCTAAACTTTGATAATCTAAAGATACTTAAGAAATAAATTTCTGAACTAGCAATTAGGCTCTACTACCATTTGTGGACAAGATGATAACAGTTGTGGACAAGGTCGTTTTAAAAACTTAAAAATGATTTTAATATACAAAATCATAAAATATAATATATGGAGATATATGTGAAAATAGCAAATAATAAAGATGAACAATAAAATGAACAGTGACTTTTAAATAGTAAATTTAAATAGCAAATAACAAAAAAGTTAAAAATAACTTCGTGATATAATTTACTTACAAGAGTATAGTACAAAGATGATTGGTGAGGAAGCATAGAAACACAAAAAGTATAAAGAAAGAAATGCTTACAGGAGAGTTTTAGAATATGGAAGAAGTAGAGAATTCTGTGATGCCTAACAATGTAAAACAAACTCTCTATTTATCGAGATGCTAAGTCGGATTTGAAAGTTGTTGAAGTCTGTGGATTTGAACTGAGCTCAAGTCTAAAATTATTGAGCTGAGTTGTGCTACCAGGTAAGGATGTGGTCTATTGCTTTTAGAAAGGGAATCTCTTTATTAAAAGTTGTTTTGTTTTGTCTGTTGATGTAGATTCTTCCTTTTGAAAAACTTGCCAAAGTAGAAATACTATTGCCAACCATGTTGAGAAGACTAGCCTTTAATCAAATTAACTGAGATTGGCAAGATTGATATTATAGCAATTGTCTTCATTTTTTAAAAATAAGAATTCTACCTCATGAGAACTACCTTATGAAGATGGTGCTTTTTCAGAGAGAGCCTTGATCTTAGTCTGAAAATCTTGTTCTGTTGATGTTACTACTAAGTATGCCATGATTTTTTATTTTAAAGATAAAAATCCTAAATTCTTTTGAACCGTAAAATCATATTTAATTTTTCCTAGATGTTCTTGAAGCCATTTAAGTATCTCTTCTGGGCTTAATAATGACAAATCAAATGCTAACCACCACTTTATGATAAAGTGTCTAGCTAAATAAGTTAGGTGCGCTGAAGGGAGTTTTGAACTATAAGTATAATCCTAAGTAATTATCCATGCTACTACATAATTTGCAAAGAAATAAAGAAGTCTTGTTCCTTCGATGAAATTAACTTTGACTTTTGAACAAATCATAAGCTTCTTGTGCAAATGGAGGAAGAAAATTTGTGCTAGGACCATATAAGTAAAACCATTCAAAAAACCAGTAAGGAAATTCATTGTCCTCTTTTGAACCATATGAACCATGAATGAGTATAGGGTTTGAGTGACCTAATGTTGAACCAGGCTTGCTAATAATCCCAATAATCATATGATGCTGGTTTGAATTGTCTGGAAAAAGCTTTTTGAGTAAAGGATTTTTTGAGGATCTTTTTTATCATATTCATGAGTCAATGTTTTTGAATCAGTGTCTACCAAAATGAATTAATAAAAAAGTCTTGATTTTCTTAAGTTCTTTGGCAAGAAGTGTCACGACCAAGTTCCGAGCACGTGACCGGCATATTGACACAAATCTCGTGTCACCGTAAGCCTAACTGACATCTCAATTTCTACCCCTTTTTGTTTATTTATGAATATTTATAATATGCATCTTTTTTTTTAAATAACATAACTTTCATGATTATGTAGAATTCAACAAATATATGAACCAAATTAAGCAAACAATACAACCTTATTTTTAAATAATTTAAATAGTTTTAATTGTCTAGATTTTAAAGACAACTCAAATTTTGAAATATTTATACACACACACACACACACACATATATATATATATATGAATGTATGTATAATAAAATAAAGACTGATGTTAAGAAATATCACTTAAATATAAATGAATATTACTTAATTTAGATATTTATTAATATTTATTTATAATTAATTAAAATAAATATGAATATTAATTAGAATAAATATAAGTAACTACTAGATATTAGTTAAAATGAATATTAATTTATAAAGTAAATAAAATAAATTATTATGATCATATACCATATACACACACAAGGGAAGAGGACAACTCACCCAGATTCCTCGTAATCTCCCACAATTTAAAAGAAATAATATTTGAATTTAAAAAAAAATTATAAACACACCAATATTCAAACAACATCTCACTCCAATGGAAATTCAATTCATAACAAAATGAATAAAAATAATTCTTATAATTAACTAGTCTAAATAATAAATTGTCCAATAAAATAATTGATTTGTCCCAGACCCCCTAGATGTCCTAATTGACCACAAAGATTCCTAAACTTAATAAAATAATTATCAACAACTCAAGACCCACCCAACAATAGGATAGTCCAACGGCAAACCTAGTCCTCTTATAGAAATTCCTCTTCCGCTACTTGATTTAAAAAAATAAGCCAACTAATGTGAAATAATAATCTCAGTGAGCGAGCTAATCTCTGCCTTAATATAATCTACTTTGCAAAAGTAATAAAATAAAAGCATAGGAAAAATATCACAAATCACAAGAAAAGATACCTACAAGAGAATTTGCAATTCAATCAAAAATTCAGACTAATGGAATTAGTACTTGTCAATAACAAAATACTCGGGAGTGCTCGTAGGCTCGCTCTACTAATCTTATCAACCCCGCCTTAACGCACAAACATATCATCAATGGTTAGGGTGCCTCATGGATTAAATCTGGGCTTAACCTACTGAGGAAATCATTGTCTCTACTCTCAAAGGTCAAGCTATCCTATCATCCAGATTTCTCGCTTGACATAAGAGAGGATACTATCCCACCAAAACACAATTAAGTTTCAACCCATTTCAAATATTCATCAAAATAAATCATCAATATATTTGTCAGTATATTCATCAATAATCATCAATGTAATCATCATATCAATTTTCACCAAATAACCGTAAGGTATCCCAAATCACAATCAATCATATTTGTCTCATGAACAATCTCTTTTTCCCTAACGTTTTTCATTAGCAATTTCATCATTATTTAAATTACACTCTTAAACTCAAATCCCTTAATCGGATTCCAACTTTTTCACCATGATCATTACCTATCTTCTTACCCTATTACTTTAACACTTAAGATAATATTAAAGAAGGGTTGGTTTACTCACCTGGATTCCAATGAATCCTATCGATCGAACCGATCATATTCTCTTTGATGTGGAAAAGGAAACTTATTCTATGATATTGATGACTTTTCAAAAAAAAAAAGAAGAAATGTTTATATTAGGATTTGTCCTAACGTTATGTTTAAAGCCAAGATTTACCCAAAAGAAAGATGAGTAGCAAAAGAAAATGAATTGTGCCTTACCTTAGTTTCCTTGTTGCTTCCTAGGTTGCAATACGTAATGGTCTCTTCATTTTGAGATGATTTGGCCGAGAGGTTATGTGTAAATGTATTGTGGTGTATATGAGAGATTGGAGGGTGTGTATGAGATGAGTGCTTGACTATGTGCTTGGCTATTGGGTATAAGAGAGAGAAAGGTAGATGACGGCAATAGGATTCTTGAGTTTAGGTATATGTTTGTTTAGTTAAACTGAAATTGGTTTTGAACATGCATAAGGTAAATGGTTTATTAGGTGTTAATTTAAATATATTATCAATTACGTTATGTTATTGTATCTATCTACATATTTTTGAAAAATACCACAACTTTTAGATTAAGATATTTATTTTATTATACAATCAATTATTTACTAAGACTTACTCTACTTATTAATTTCTTTCTTGAAATTTCGAATTTAGTTTAGTGATTCAGCAAAGTTTCATGAAATTATAAAATAATGTTTAAACCAGATTAATATATATATATATATATATATATATATATATATATATATATATATATATATATATATATTATCTATTATCTTTTATTAATTGCTCTACTAGAATGCATTATCCTATTAATTTGACTGTTTAATTAAACTCAAAAAGATTTGTTTTATAAATCTTAGATTATCTTAAGAAAATATAATATGATTAAATCATATTTTTTAGGATACTCTTCAAATTAAATAAAGGAAACCGATATCCTTAATTTTAATATTAAAAGGAATTTGATTAGTTAGCAAAATAATCAATTACTTTATTTAATCCTTTACCTTAATTTTGGAATAGCAACTTGAAGTAAAACTAAGATTTGTTCTAGATTTGGAAGGTGTTCTTCATATTTAATTATCTAAAATTATTTTATAATTATCTTCTTAGAATTTGAATCCTATTAGTTTTATTATTATTTTCCTTTTCTCCCTCTGGTTTAAATTTCAAAAGTCCACTTGATCACGTTAAACTCCCAGATTTAATATCATAAGTAACCTTGGATTTATATGTTATGATCTCCAAATCTAATATTATATGTTATTAAATTAGTTTAGATAAATGCTTATTATTATTACTTCTAATTATCCCTTAATATGTTAAGGCTTAATAGTTTATTTGTTTAAATTTAGAATATACTTGATATCCCAAATCCTAATCAAATCCAACCCAAATAATAATTCTGGTTCAGATTTAAATGTATTACGAATTTTCTCATTTGGATATCTATCCTTAATTTTAAACGTTTAAGTTAGACTTAGTTGGATATTTATCTATTTCTTTTTAATTAACCCTGCATTATCTACTAACTATTGTCAACTAATTACATTCCCTAATTCTATTTATTTAATTCCTAATAAGCTGTATGGCATCTCATTTTAATTTTCTTTTATTTCTCTCTTATACTCTAATAGTTTAATTATGCTATTATTTTGAAAATTAATATCTTAATATTTAGTAGTTATTTTTCATTCTTTATTTCACATCAAGATTTCATGTATTTTTCTCCTTCTTTTTCTACCCTTTTATAAACTTTTTGCTTTACCCCAACAAAATCTTAAAACTTTCATTTAGTCCCTATAATTTTCACTTTGGTACCTGTACGGCATAGCACCACACAATGCTAGCCTATAGCCCAAAATCACATACTAAGGCATCAACACATCATATAATAGCATTCCAAACACATATTGCACCTAATTTGCAAATCATTATTTATAAAACAAAATCAAACAAAAAAAAATTAAATGGCGAGTGATGTAGTATTAACCCTTTAAGAAATTCGGTCCTCCGAATTTAACTTACCTCTAGTTGTGAACAAATGTAGGTTTCTAGCTTTTACCCAAGGGCACTAGTTCTCGATGTCCGAATTCACACTTACTTATAACGTCGTAATACCTGGGGTATTACATTACTTTCCACTTAAAGAAATTTGGTCCCTAAATTTCAAAAAAAAAACTACTAAGGAGGAGTATGACACGAAGGAAAGACATGATGACCCTATAAGGCCGTTGGTGGATCCCCAGCCTATAGCTGTGCCGCGGTTCATAGCCATTGGGGAAGGCCCACTAAGGACACCTCACTCTGTAGTCACTAAGAGACCTAAAACCTGGCTTTGATACCAACTTTGTCATGACCTAAGTTCTAGGTACGTGACCAGCATGCTAACACAAATCTCGTGTCACTGTAAGTCTAACTGACATCTCAATTTCTATCACTTTTTGTTTATTTATGAATATTTATAACATGCATCATTCTTTTTTTATTTAAATAACATAACTTTCATAATTATGTAGAATTCAACAAATATATGAACCAAATCAAGTAAATAATACAACCTTATTTTTAAATAATTTAAACAGTCTTAGCCGTCTAGATTTTAAAGATAACTCAGAGTTTGAAATATTTACACACACACACACACACACACACACACACACACACACATATATGTTTGTATGTGAATGTGTGTATAATGAAATAAACACTGATGTTAAGAAATATCACTTAAATATAAATGAATATTACTTAATTTAGATATTTATTAATATTTATTTATAATTAATTAAAATAAATATTAATATTAATTAGAATAAATATAAGTAACTACCAGATATTAGTTAAAATGAATATTAATTTATAAAGTAAATAAAATAAATTATTATGATTGTATACCATATACACACATAAGAGAAAATGACAACTCACCCAAATTCCTCGTAATCTCCTACAATTTAAAAGAAATAATATTTGAATTTAAAAAATTATAAACATACCAATATTCAAACAACATCTCTCTCCAATGGAAATTCAATTCATAGCAAAATGAATAAAAATAATTCTTATAATTAACTAGTCTAAATAACACATTGTCCAATAAAATAAATGATTTTTCCCAAATCCTCTAGATGACCTAGTTGACCACAGAGCTTCCTAAACTTAATAAAATAAATACCAACGACTTGGGACCCACCCAACAATGGGATAATCCAACGGTGAACCTAGTCTACTTAAGAAAATTCCTCTTCTGCTACTTGATCTGAAAAAAGGTAAGCCAATGAATGTGAAATAATAATCTCATTGAGTGAGTCAATCCCCACCCTAATAAAATCCACTATACAAAAACAATAAAATAAAAGCATAGGGAAAAAAATACAAATTACAAGAAAAGATACCTACTAGAGAATTTACAATTCAATCAAAAAATTCAGACTAATGGAATTAGTACTCGTCAATGGCAAAATACTCAGGAACGCTCGTAGGCCCGCTCTACCAATCTCATCAAACCCACCATGACGCAAACCTCATCAATGGTCAGGATGCCTCATAGATTAAATCTAACCTTAACTTCCTATCGAGAGAATCGTTGTCTCTATTCTCAGAGGTCAAGCTATCCTATCACCCAAATTTCCTGCTTGACATGAGAAGGGATACTATCCCGCCCAAACATAATCAAGTTTTAACCAATTTCAAATATTCATCAAAATAAATCATCAATATATTTTTTAGTATATTCATCAATAATCATCAATGTAATCATCATATCAATTTTCACTGGATAACCATAAGGTATCCTAAATCACAATCAATCATATTTGTCTCACGAACAATCTCCTTTTCCCTAATGTTTCCCCATTAGCAATTTCATCATTATTTAAATTACACTCTTAAACTCGAATCTTTTAACCGGATTCCCTCTTTTCCACCATGATCATTTCCTATTTTATTACCCTATTACTTCAACACTTAAGATAATATTAAAGAATGGTTAGTTCATTCACCTGGATTTCAATGAATCCTATTGATCGAACAATTCTCCTTGATGTGAAAAAAGAAACTTATTTTATGATATTGATAATTTTTTGAAAAGAAAAAGTTTATATTAGGATTTGTCCTAACATTATGTTTAAAGCCAAAATTTACCCAAAAAAAAAAAGACGTGTAGCAAAATAAAGATGAATTGTGCCTTACCTTAGTTTCCTTCTTGCTTCCTAGTGTTGCAATACGTAATGGCCTCTTTATTTTGAGATGATTTGGCTAAAGGTTATGTGTAAATGTACTGTGGTGTATATGAGAGATTGGAGGGTGTGTATGAGATGAGTGCTTGAATATGTGCTTGGCTATTGTGTATAAGAGAGAGAAAGGTGGATGACGGCAATAGGATTATTGAGTTTAGGTATATGTTTGTTTAGTTAAAGTGAAATTGGTTTTGAATGTGCAGAAGGTAAATGGTTTATTAGGTGTTATTTTAAATATATTATCAATTACATTATGTTATTGTATCTATCTACATATCTTTGAAAAATGCGACAGCTTTTAGATTAAGATATTTATTTTAATATACAATCAATTATTTACTAAGACTTACTCTACTTATTAGTTTCTTTCTTGAAATTTCGAATTTAGTTTAGTGATTCAGCTAAGTTTCATGAAATTATAAAATAACGTTTAAACCAGATTAATATATATATATATATATATTATCTAATATCTTTTATTAATTGCTCTACTAAAATGCATTATCCTATTAATTTAACTGTTTAAACTCAAAACGATTTGTTTTATAAATCTTAGATTATCTTAAGAAAATATAATATAATTAAACCATATTTCTTAAGATACTCTTCAGATTAAATAAAGGAAACTAATATTCTTAATTTTAATATCAAAAGGAATTTAGTTAGTTAGCTAAATAATCAATTACTTTATTTTATCCTTTACCATAATTTCGGAATAGCAACTTAAAGTAAAACTAAGATTTGTTCCAGATTTGGAAGGTGTTCTTCATATTTAATTATCTAAAATTATTTCATAATTATCTTCTTAGAATTTGAATCCTATTAGTCTTCCATTTTATTATTTTCCTTTTTTCCCTCTTGTTTAAATTTCAAAAGTCCACTTGATCACGTTAAACTCCGAGATTTAAATATCATAAGTAACCTCATATTTATCTGTTAGGATCTCCAAATCTAATATTATATGTTATTAAATTATTTTAAATAAATGCTTATTTGTTATTACTTCTAATTATCCCTTAATATGATAAGACTTAATAGTTTATTTGTTTAAATTCAAAATATATTTGATATCCCAAATTCTAATCAAATCCAATCCAAATAATAATTCTAGTTCAGATTTAAATGTATTACTGATTTTCTCATTTGGATATCTATCCTTAGTTTTAAATGTTTAGTTAGATTTGTTAGTTGGATACTTATCTATTTCTTTTTAATTAACCCTGCATTATCTACTAACTACTGTACAACTAATTACATTACCTAATTCTATTTATTTAATTCCTAATAGGCGCACCTCCTTTTAATTTTCTTTTAATTCTCTCTTATACTCTAATAATTTAATCATGCTATTATTTTTCAAATTAATATCTTAAGATTTAGTCGTTATTTTTCATTCTTTATTTCACATCAAGATTTCCTATATTTTTCTTCTTCTTTTTCTACCCTTTTATGAACTTCTTGCTACACCCCAACAAAATCTTAAAACTTTCATTTAAGTCTCTATAATTTCAATTTGGTCCCTATACGGCATAGCACCACACAATGCTAGCCTACAGCCCGAAATCACATATTAAGGCATCAACACATTGTAATACCCAAGAAAAATAAAATATAAATATTTGTTTACAAACTACTGTTACTATTTCAGTATATAGTACTATTCACCCGTATAATACTATTTACGTATACGATACTGTTCATTTATACAATCGAAATGTCAAGTACTAGATGTGGTTTGGTCATAAGAGAAAACTAGAAAGAAGTTTGTAGGAGAAAATGACGTTTTATGTGTAAAAATACCCTCAGGGACTAAATTGAAAGGACTGATTTGAAAAGAAACTTAAAGGTTTAAGGTGAAAGGATAGTTTTTCCTTTAAGTTTTCAATAGTAATATTTTCAGCTATTTGCACAGTAACTGCATTATTAGAAATGTCATTTTCATAAATAGTAAATTGAATATTTTATTAGTGCATAGTATCAAATAGTACCCTTAACTTTTCCTATAAATAGGCGCTTTCATTTCACTTATAAACTCACACCTTCAACTTCTCTTATTCTCTCCTTAAGTTTCTCTTACTTCAATGCTAGGCCTCTGAGATTTTGGGCCTTTCCTTTTCAGCTTAGGTAAGGATACTATGCCCTTTCTATGTCTTTCAAATTTTAGAAGTTAATTTCTTAAGTATGCTCTGTGGTTGCGGTTTTGGCCGATCTTCCACATCAGAAAAACTGTCCTTAGCTGTTTATATGTTATTTTGATTCTCTGATTACCGAAATAGAATGTAAACTGTGAAGAATACATGTCTAGGAAAGTTCTGGCTAAGGAAAGACCTGGTTTTTAAGTGTGTCCAGTGTGACCCTCCACTCTTTCCTGGGAACTTACCTGGTGTACTCTTTTACAGATTGTATTCTCTATTTCTGGTATGAATAGTAATTGTACGTATGAATAGTAACCGTACATATGAATAGTATCCGTACGTAAAAATAGTATTCATACGTATAAATAGTGATCGTATGTACGAATATTATCCGTATGTATAAATAGTATCCGTACGAATGAATAGTGACCGTATATATGAATAGTGACCATACATATGAATAGTCCGTATGTATGAACAGTATCTGTATGAAAACAATCCTAACTTGTTTTCTCTAATCTTTCATGAAAATCTCCGTAGCAGAATACTGAAATTCATCTGTGTACTCTTGTCTGTAACGACTTAGAGAAGCGATATTCGTACGGAATCCAGGTGAGTGAAACGACCCCGTTTTAATAGAGTTTTAGCATTACTGGTGATAAAAAGTATGTCGTAGGTCACTCCCAAGATTCATAGGGAGAAATTGGATTCAGAATGACGAATCTAAATGAGATAATTAATCCATAAGTATGGATAAAATGAAATAAGTATCTTATGATGATGTGAAGTTTGAATGTTTTCAAAAATGGATTAATTGTTATCTTGATATGTGGTTTATAAATCCATAATATAGTTATATACTATACCTGTTATATGGATGAATATTATATTGAGCTTCTGATTATGATATGAAATGCTATTGATTGTGATTGAGCGGGACAGTACCCCCTCTCACGGTAACGCGGAAAACCCGGTTGACAGGGTGTCTTGACCAATGAGTGTGGAGACAATGATTCCCTCAGTAGGGATATAGCCCGGATTGGTGATAAATTCGTGAGGCGCCCTAGCTAAGAGGATGAGGTTGTGCGTCATGGCGGAAATATACATAATTGGTGAGCCGGCTTGTGTGCGCTCTCCGGGATATATTGCCATTGACGAGTACTAGTAACGTTTGTTGAATTGGATGAATTTTTATCTTGTATGTAAGAGGATGATGTTGTGCGTCATGGCGGAAATATACATAATTGGTGAGCCGGCCTGTGTGCGCTCTCCGGGATATATTGCCATTGACGAGTACTAGTAACGTTTGTTGAATTGGATAAATTTTTATCTTCTGTCTATTGGTTGAGTATGAGCCTTTGGATATGCTTGCATGACTGGTAATGTATTTGAATTTTATTAATGCGAGGCCGATTCGCTCATTGAGTTTAAAAGCTCACATTGTTTGTACAACCTTTTTGTTCAGATCAGGTTGCCATCGAAGAATATCTGCTAGAGGAGTAGATCACTTTGGACCTTCCCGTTGTCGGGTAGACCTCTCTTCTGTTATAGATTATGTTGCTCTGTAATCGTCTAGGACATCTAGTTCAGGGGTTCGACATTTGGCTTGTATGTCAGTATAATAATGTATTTTAAATTGATAATCTATGATTACATGCAAATCATCTCTATGATTTTCAGATAAGAAAATTTGATATATTTATCGGAAGGCTTACAGTGATGAGAGATTCATCATTGTGCCGGTCATGTGCCCAGAAAACGGGTCGTGACAAAGTTGGTATCAGAGCAATGGTTATTAGGTCTCCTAGTGATTACAGAGCAAGGTAACCTTAGTGGGACCTCCTCTATCGTTGTGAACCCGGGCACAACTATAGAGAGACGGCTCTACTGAAGGTCCTGTAGGATGTTTTCATTTCCTTTCCCTCCGAGACTTATCTCTTCTTAGAAATTATGTTGTCAGGTTTAATTTTAGATATATGTGGCTACACTTTTGAACTTAGTAAAGGAAAGGTTATTACTTGTTTTGATTCCGTTGTTGTCGGATCAAATTTTATATGGTGGATTTTATAAGCTGAATTCATGATTGATTTTGTGTAGCTATATTATTTTAGGGTACCAGCCAATAAAAGAAACCACTTGCATTAAAAAAAAAACTGAAGGATTACATTGCAAAAAAAGAAGAAGTTTACTCATGTATGAGTAATCTAAAAGCGAGGTGGTCTTGGATTAGGAGGGTTGTATTGTATCATCACCCCTCGACCATTCCTTGGAGCAAGGGACATAGCAATGTCGCGGAGGGTAGTGTAAATCCCATTCATACAATCAACACTTCTTTGTTGTTGATTGCAGAAGCACTGGGTAGACCAATAGAAGAACCTGTCTATTCTTGAAGTCATTTCTGCATGATTGCGTTTAGTTAACTTCTCCAGGTCTCCTATCATCTTTTTCAGATTTTTCACCTCTTGCTCTAGACAGGCGATTTTGTCCTCCGAGGTATGGCCCGTGCTAGTCTCCTCAGCTTCCTCGATCTTCTTCATTTTCTTCTCCTTCTGTTTCTCTGGAGACCCCTCAAAAGGTCTTTTGCCCTTGTCTTTGCCCAGACTTAAGTTTAAGTCGAGCTCTTCTTCCTTAGCCTCTACTGTGAGATCAATGTACTTCCTTGAGGCCATGATTTGGAAAAATTTAGAAATTTTTGTAAGAGTATGAGGCGAGAGGAATACTGGGGGATTGTAGGCTCGGAGATTATTACTCTTTGTGGTGTGGTAACTGAGAACGCCGGGATGATTTTTATAGAGAAAAATTAGGACTTAGAGACAAAGAAGATATCTTTTCACCGCACCCCTACACGATCAACCTATGGATTTCTGCAAGCTGGAAGCCAGAAGTCTAGGGTAGGCGTGCACACCAACAATGCGTCGCATTAATGCCAAAACCACGAAAGTCAGTATTCGGTGGATTTGCGGCCGATTTTACTTGGTTTTCCCATTTCTCCCGTTGGCATTTTCCGAAATTCAAGGAAGTTGATAACATAGCCATCAAAGATTGCCTTGGATGCTTTTATGATGAACTGAAATACATTTCTCTGTTTTATTGTGTTGTTCTTAAGAGCCTTCAGTTGAGTATAATATACATAATTGATTGAATCATGTTGTAATTACATTTATGTATGTTATTCATGCATAATGAGTGAAGGCTACGATCAAGGAGAATATGTGATGATCCTACATATACTCATAGAGATGTGAAATCAAAATGACTTGGATAGAATAAAATGTGTAGATGATGATATATCTTCATGGTTACACATACTTACATATAATGCTCTCGTGGGCAAATGAAAGGCAGTGATTTCCTTACATCATGATAATACTTACTGCATGTGACCGTAAGCAGTTAACTTTGTTTTAATATATTGATATACATATATTATGTGTAAATCCAGAATAAAGACACCGATCAGAATCTAAGATAAGGCTAATATGAGACTACCCGATCATAGAGGGACATCGTGATATGGGATTACAGGATAAAACAAGTTAGAGGGAGAAAATCTCAGACTGAAGAGCGTAGTTAGTCAAAAGTTTGAGAAAGGTCAAGATTAGCCGAAAATTTTTTGAGGAAATCTTTGACTTATGTTAATTGCATTTACTATTTATCTGCATGTCCGACATTAATTGCTGGCATTGCGACATATGTGATCTGTAAACCTTATAGCAAGCGGCGTGTAGGTTGTGGTGGCTTTAGCTCCAGGGGCTTCGGGTTGTCTATAAATCTTGTTTGCCCGTTACCCTACTCATCGCACCAAGCAAACCTACTTTTTTCATTACATACCTATTTCTCAATCTCCATTCCTTTCTCATTCGAAGTTATTTCTGATATCCCTAGAGCAATGGCCGATAATAAGTCTTTCAACTTGAATTTTGAGACTGGCAATGTAGAGCTTGATTTAAATCTAAGTCTCGGAAACAACAAAGGGAAGAGACCTGTAGACAGGTCACCAGAAATAAAGAAGAGAAAGAGGGATGTAATAGAATTGGAGGAGGACAGTACTGCAACATCCTCAGAAAATAAGCTTGCATTCCTGGAACGTAAGATAGAGAGCCTGGAATACAAGATAGAGGACCAGAAGCGACTAATAAGTCGTCTCTTTGAAAACCAAGAGAAACTGATAAACCGTCGTTTCGGGGAACTGGCTAATCGAGTTGATAGACATTCAATGTTTGCAACTCAAAATTTTCGTGACCAACAAGCAAGGAGTATTGACTGTATGAACGGAGTGACTTATGCTCTTCGCCAAATTTCTCAGGCGCTTCCTCCAGAAACTCTTTCTAGGCTGCAACGATTAGCTTCCTCCTTAAGGTCTGAAGCACCTTCCTCTTCTAGACCTGGAGCACCTTTTACATTTCAAAAGCCTCCTCGTCCTTAATTTATTTTTCTTTTGTTTGTACCTAAAGCTACATTTGGTGTAAGCTTCACGTATTAAAATTATCTATGTACTAGAAATAAAATTTAAGTTAGTATCTAGATCTTCTTTGTTGAAGTGATTCATTTTACTGAAAGAACTTGAGGAATGAGAAGATATTGGACTTGTTATATTTCATACTTGATTCTAAAGCATAGTATAGTAATATCTTTTTGACTGAGCAGAGTTACTAAAATGATATTTCATTGCACTTCTGAGCTATGGAGGAATGCTAAATAAGTATTTTATGAACCTATACATAGAGAACTATGGGTTTACCCTAATCATTGAAGGGATACGACTCTATATGAGTCATTGAGGTGAGAGGAATTTCTATATATATTTATTTTATAATTATGCATGAGGAATATGTTATTTACTTAACACATTTTCTAGAATTGTTCTTCTTAGAGATTTATGTAATGATTTCATTTTATATGACGTATTCAGCTGAGAGTATCGCCTTAAGGTAGAAGGATCGCCTTCGGGCAAGAGTATTGCTTATGGCCAAAATGATGCCTTCGGGTAGGGTGCTTGTATTCGTAAAAGTTATAAGCTATGTGTGTGGAAACATGTGTTCTGATATTCAATGTGAACTGGAAAGACCACGTGCCACTTTTGAGATGACACCTATTTGAGGTTTTACATAGAGACAGAGTTCGTCTCTGATTAGGTGGTTTGAGTTTGGTAAAGGTTATGAGGATGAGACACTTTATGGTACAAAAGGTTGTGGAGAAGATTAAACTGATGAGGAAGAGATTACTTGCTGTCTAGAAAAGGCAAAAGTCTTATGCAAATTATTGATAATGCGGTTTAGAGTTCACAGTCAATGGTATAATATTCTTGTAAATCTCACCAAGGGTGTGATAAGGTTTTGGAAGAAAGAGATGCAAAGGATGAGATATGGACGAAGTAATCACATTTATTTCAGTCTTGAGATGAGTTTTGAATTCGGGGGACCGAATTCTCTTAAGGGGGTGATAATGTAATACCCAAGAAAAATAAAATATAAATATTTGTTTACAAACTACTGTTACTATTTCAGTATACAGTACTATTCACCCGTATAATACTATTTACGTATACGATACTGTTCATTTATACAATCGAAATGTCAAGTACTAGATGTGGTTTGGTCATAAGAGAAAACTAGAAAGAAGTTTGTAGGAGAAAATGACGTTTTATGTGTAAAAATACCCTCAGGGACTAAATTGAAAGGACTGATTTGAAAAGAAACTTAAAGGTTTAAGGTGAAAGGACAGTTTTTCCTTTAAGTTTTCAATAGTAATAACAGAACAATTTTCAACCGTTGCCGCTATTTGCACAGTAACTGCATTATTAGAAATGTCATTTTCATAAATAGTAAATTGAATATTTTATTAGTGCATAGTATCAAATAGTACCCTTGACTTTTCCTATAAATAGGCGCTTTCATTTCACTTATAAACTCACACCTTCAACTTCTTTTATTCTCTCCTTAAGTTTCTCTTACTTCAATGCTTGGCCTCTGAGATTTTGAGCCTTTCCTTTTCAGCTTAGGTAAGGATACTATGCCCTTTCTATGTCTTTCAAATTTTAGAAGTTAATTTCTTAAGTATGCTCTGTGGTTGCGGTTTTGGCCGATCTTCCACATCAGAAAAACTGTCCTTAGCTGTTTATATGTTATTTTGATTCTCTGATTACCGAAATAGAATGTAAACTGTGAAGAATACATGTCTAGGAAAGTTCTGGCTAAGGAAAGACCTGGTTTTTAAGTGTGTCCAGTGTGACCCTCCACTCTTTCCTGGGAACTTACCTGGTGTACTCTTTTACAGATTGTATTCTCTATTTCTGGTATGAATAGTAATTGTACGTATGAATAGTAACTGTATGAATAGTAACCGTACATATGAATAGTATCCGTACGTAAAAATAGTATTCATACGTATAAATAGTGATCGTATGTACGAATATTATCCGTATGTATAAATAGTATCCGTACGAATGAATAGTGACCGTATATATGAATAGTGACCGTACATATGAATAGTCCGTATGTATGAACAGTATCTGTATGAAAACAATCCTAACTTGTTTTCTCTAATCTTTCATGAAAATCTCCGTAGCAGAATACTGAAATTCATCTGTGTACTCTTGTCTGTAACGACTTAGAGAAGCAATATTCGTACGGAATCCAGGTGAGTGAAACGACCCCGTTTTAATAGAGTTTTAGCATTACTGGTGATAAAAAGTATGTCGTAGGTCACTCCCAAGATTCATAGGGAGAAATTGGATTCAGAATGACGAATCTAAATGAGATAATTAATCCATAAGTATGGATAAAATGAAATAAGTATCTTATGATGATGTGAAGTTTGAATGTTTTCAAAAATGGATTAATTGTTATCTTGATATGTGGTTTATAAATCCATAATATAGTTATATACTATACCTGTTATATGGATGAATATTATATTGAGCTTCTGATTATGATATGAAATGCTATTGATTGTGATTGAGCGGGACAGTACCCCCTCTCACGGCAAGGCGGAAAACCCGGTTGACAGGGTGTCTTGACCAATGAGTGTGGAGACAACGATTCCCTCAGTAGGGATATAGCCCGGATTGGTGATAAATCCGTGAGGCGCCCTAGCTAAGAGGATGAGGTTGTGCGTCATGGCGGAAATATACATAATTGGTGAGCCGGCCTGTGTGCGCTCTCTGGGATATATTGCCATTGACGAGTACTAGTAACGTTTGTTGAATTGGATGAATTTTTATCTTGTATGTAAGAGGATGATGTTGTGCGTCATGGCGGAAATATACATAATTGGTGAGCCGGCCTGTGTGCGCTCTCCGGGATATATTGCCATTGACGAGTACTAGTAACGTTTGTTGAATTGGATAAATTTTTATCTTCTGTCTATTGGTTGAGTATGAGCCTTTGGATATGCTTGCATGACTGGTAATGTATTTGAATTTTATTAATGCGAGGCCGATTCGCTCATTGAGTTTAAAAGCTCACATTGTTTGTACAACCTTTTTGTTCAGATCAGGTTGCCATCGAAGAATATCTGCTAGAGGAGTAGATCACTTTGGACCTTCCAGTTGTCGGGTAGACCTCTCTTCTGTTATAGATTATGTTGCTCTGTAATCGTCTAGGACATCTAGTTCAGGGGTTCGACATTTGGCTTGTATGTCAGTATAATAATGTATTTTAAATTGATAATCTATGATTACATGCAAATCATCTCTATGATTTTCAGATAAGAAAATTTGATATATTTATCGGAAGGCTTACAGTGATGAGAGATTCATCATTGTGCCGGTCATGTGCCCAGAAAACGGGTCGTGACACACATCATATAATAGCATTACAAACACATATTGCACCCAATTTGCAAATCCTTATTTATGAAATAAAATCAAACAAAAAAACAAATTAAATGGCAGGTGTTACAAGAAGTGCCATGTTGCTGGAAAGATTTTTTGAGCTACTTCTCTTGGAGTAATATTAGGTTTAAGGAACTCTTGCTCTATTGCTACTAGAGGTGCATTTATATTTTTCATGATATATTGATATCTTTCTTTGGAAGGTTGGACGATGTATTTGATATATTGTCTAGCAGGCATAATAGGTAGGTTTGATGAAGAGAGGAAGCTAAGTTTGAAACAAATTGCTGAGTGGGACTAGGATATTGAGGTATGGATGGAGAAGATAAAATTAGATGATAGGTTAATGGAGTAAAACAATTTTGAGATGGTGATGCAAGTCTAATGCCTGCTGAACGCTGAATGCCTGAGAGAGGCATGTCAATTGGTGTTGGGGAAGGTATTGACTGTGATGATGAACCCAGTGGGGGTCCATACTGATCTTTACTTTGCTCTTTAGCTTTCTCTTGCATTTTTGGATTTTCCTTGCAGGAATTAATCTGGTAAGGCGTTGCTCTTTCCCTTAATATGTTAGATTTCAAAATCAATACAAGAAAGAAGTGTTTTCCATTTTGCAAAAATGTGTTTTGAAACTAAATTTTGAATATCCTTTTGTAAAACATTTTCTTTTATGCTTTGCAATCCATTTTTAAAAGAGAATTTTTATTAAATAAATAATCTTGAAACTTTGTGATACATAGCGCTCTAGATAAAATCTCCTTTTTAATGGTAGAATACTTTTGTTGAGCTCTTATATTTTATATATATATATATATATATATATAATATAATGGGTGGACTCGACTGTTGGTCGAGTCCCCATATATTAAAACATTAAAAAAATTTAAAAAAACAGTTGGAGCTTGGCCAGATTGAGGCTGAGCTCCATTGTTTATTAAAAAAATCTAAATTGACCTCAACTGGACAGAGGCCGAATTCCATTCTTTAGCCGAGTTTCATTATCTGCATCATTAGAACATTTAATATTTCATTGAAACTCATGTCATTTTCTGAGTTTTTCTAAAAGAAAAATAAAAACCCAGTTGATGTGATAGGTTTTGTAGTATATGGCTAAATTTTTTTCAAAAGATAGTATTTGGACAATTTTTTTTTAAAAAGACAATAGCATTTATCCAAATTATTCATTATTCCTTGGAAATAGAGAGTTCTTCATTGTAGGCCTATGTGAAAGTCAAAGTCAACTCTAACAGCGTCTCTTTCCCCCTTAGAGTATCTACAGTGGTGAACCTCACTTAGGTTCTAATTATAAGTCCCACAATGTCGCATCAGCTTAAGCAAATCCCACTACTTTAAGCAAATCTCCACTATAGTAGTGAACCTCTTAATACCCATAAATGGGTCCAACAATCAACTCCCACTACTTTATCATTTATTACTTTCTACTAACATTTATTGTAAGTTGATTATGTTATTATTATTTTTTGTATAAGAATCAGTTCTTATATAAGAACTGTTCTTATGTGTAGCAGTCAATATTGTGAACTATAGTAGTGAACATGAATAAGAACTAGTTCTTAAATTTAAAAACCGCTTAAGAACCATCACTGTAAATGCTCTTAGAGCATCTTCAATGGCATAACTCTAATGAGTTGCTTATCGTATGTCTCACTGATGCCATATCACTACTTTTAGCTTTAAGCAACTCTCTACTCCAATGGTGCAATTCTTAAGAACTCATAAATAGATCCCACAATCAACTCTCCATTACTTTAATTAATGCAGAATAATTAATGCATATGTATTTAATATTTACTTTTTTATTTTTTATTTTTTTTGTTAAGAACCAGTTCTTATATAAGAACGATTCTTACATGTGACAGCCATGCTGACGAACTTCAATAGTAAATGTAATATCCCAAATTTAATTACCTTAGAAAATGAGTCTAAATAAATAAATGAGCAAGTGAATAAGGATAAAATAGTTATAATGAAATTTTTGAGAGATATAAATAGAATTTTCATACTTTTGACAAGGGACCTAATTGTAAGTAAAAGCTTTTAAAGGATTCTTCTGCTATTTTAGCCAAAGATGATGTGATAACAACACTTTGTAGATGTATATTATGTGTGTGCGGGAGAAGAAAAAAAAATAAAAGAAAAAGTAAGAAAGTGAGGTGTGTGAGGTGTGTGTATATATGGACAGAAGAGAGAAAAAGAGGGAGAGATAATAATGAAATAAAATAAAAAATAGAAAAAAAATCATGTGGGAAATAAAAAAGAAAGAGAAAACAAGAGAGAGAGAGAGAGAGAGAGAGAGAGAGAGAGAGAGAGAGAGAGAGAGAGGAAGACATGAAAATAGAAAAGAAAGAAGACTAGAAGAAATATCAGAGGAAGAAGAGATTTAGATTCATATTTAAGGCTCGTTGTTCATGTGGTAGTTAGTCTTCCATAAAAGCATGATTATTTATTATTTATGATATCTATGTGCATAATCAATTTTTACATAATTTTATTTATAAATCTTGTTCTACATAGTAAATAAGAGAAATTTAATTATTATCAGTATGATGTTATGTTTTTATGGTTGAAATGATCTCTTTATGTATTTATATGTTTTTAATAAAATGACTAGCTACTGAGATATTTTATATCTCACCTTTAAAAAATTAATCATTTCAGGAAAAATGGCAAAAGGGAAGACTTTGATGATATTAATGATGAGATTGAAGTGTAGAAATATATTTTATGGTAGTTTATGATACAAAGATGTAAAGATAATAGCAAATATTATGTAAATTATGTTTGTATATATTCAAGCTCAAATATAATTAATAAGAATCCTGTCAATTTTTTTGCGATTTTACTATTCACATAAATAGTAAAACTCGTGAATAGTGACATCCATAAATATTTGAAAGAAAATTATTCAGAAAATTAGTTAGTAAACCGGTTTATAGAAGAATTATGTTTTTAAAGGAAATAAAAATGTGGGATGTTCCAAAATGATATCAGAAGAAAAGGTCATGTCATCTTATGGAAAAGAAATTACTTACATGTAATTGTTTGATTTGTTAAAAGTGTTATTTTTATGATGTTTGTGTTTGAGTTGCTGTGAATGTTTGTTACAATTAAGTGATATTTAAAAGAATATCTGAGTAAAAGTAAGTTATATAGAGAATTGATTAAAAATGAATAAAGGCATACTGGGTATCTTTTGATGAATAAAGAAAATAATGGAGTCTTATTTGTAATGTATGTCTGGCCAGTATATTTTACATATAAGAAATCATTATAGCCTAAATTCATAAAAAAGAAAGGTATGCTGAAGTTGAATTAGAATTCACTTTGAGTGTGATAATCTAGATAAATATATTAGAGATATTTATCTCTAGAAAAGCAAGTACCTAGTGAGATTATATGAATTATCCATGTGCTTGTTCTCTCTCTAAAAGTATTCTTGAAGATGAAATTTTATAAAAATGATATGGAATTCTTATTCCATGCCATATTTATGATTATATATGTTATTAGTATAAACATATCTATATTTATGTAATAACTCTTAATTCTGTAGAGAGAAGTTGAGTTAGGAGAAAGTATGTATGATTATGATGTAATATAAAACAAGTGAAGATATGTTTCATAATAGAAATTAAATTCTATAAAAAAATAAATTAAAACTAAAAAAAAGAGATTGCCTTGGATGCTTTTGTGATACACTTTCCATTATCTTACACATCTTCGAAGATGGTTCAAAGTAAAATTAGGCAAAAGTCGAGGTGAGCGAATAATCTTGCTAAACTAATTTGATATCATTAGACAAAATATAATATAAGTCTCATTTACAATATTATTGAAATGTTAAACAATCAACCTTTCAGTTGATAATATATGATGATTGCTATGATTGATGATAGAAATTCAAGGGAATATAAGTATCTATGGTTATTTATGCACAAAAAGTTTGAAAGTTAAATTATCATGTCACTTGGTGCAAGTATCTACGGTACATTTATGCATAAAGAGTTTGAAGGTTAAATTCTCAAGTCATTCGATGCAAGTATCTACAGCACAAATGCAAAGTGATTAAGGGTTTGATCACCAAAAAATCATACGCAAATCTACGGTACAAATGCAAAGTGATTGAGGGTTTGATCACCCAAAAAATTATACACAAATCTACGGCACAAATGCAAAGTGATTGAGGATTTAATCACCCAAAAAATCATACGCAAGTTCAAACAACTATAATACTACGGTTGCGTAAAATGAATGATAGATTAACTATATTAGTAAGTGTAGTATTTATACATATAGATACATTGAATGTATTGAATTAAATGACACCTATCGACAAAATCAACATTATGTTATTTGTACTTGTGATAATTTCATATACATTGTGGTTGCAATTTACATATGTGTATATATGTGTTAACTTGAATTTTGGAGACAAAATTCATTTTAAGGGGGGAAGAATGTAATAGTCCAAATTTAATTACCTTAAAAAATGAGTCAAAATAAACAAATGAGCAAGTAAATAAGGATAAAATAGTTATAAAGAAATTTTTGAGAGATATAAATAGAATTTTCATACTTTTGACAAGGGACCTATTTGTAAGTAAAAGCTTTTAAAGGATTCTTGTGCTATTTTAGCCAAAGATGATGTGATAATGACACTTTAGAGTTGTATATTAGGTGTGTGTGAGAGAAGGAAAAAAAAAACAAAAGAAAAAGTGAGAAAATGATGTGTGTGAGGTGTGTGTATATGTGGACGAAAGAGAGAAAAAGAGAGAGAGATAATGATGAAATAAAATAAAGACAGAAAAAAAATTATGTGGGGTAATGAGGAAAAGTTAAAGAATAAATATATATATATATATATATATATATGATTGTGTTATGGGAGTGCACGGCGGGAATGAAAAAGAAAAAGAAAACAAGAGAGAGAGAGAAAGAGACGAAAATAGAAAAGAAAGAAGAAGAAGAGAGAAGACTATGAGAAATATCAGAGGAAAAAGAGATTTAGATCCATATTTAAGGCTCGTTCTTCATATGGTAGTTAGTCTTTCATAAAATCATAATTATTTATTATTTATAATATCTATGTGTATAATCAGTTTTTATATAATTTTATTTATAAATCTTGTTTTACATAGTGAATAAGAGAAATTTAATTATTATCAGTGTAATGTTACGCTTTTATGGTTGAAATGACCTCTTCATGTATTTATATGTTTTAATAAAGTGACTAGCTACTGAGATATTTTAGATCTCACCTTTAGAAAATTGATCATTTCAGGAAAAATGACAAAGAGAAGACTTTGATGATATTAATGATAAGATTGAAGTATAGAAATATATTTTATGGTAGTTTATGATACAAAGACGTAAAAATAATATCAAATATTATGTAAATTATGTTTGTATATATTCAAGCTCAGATATAATTAATGAGAGTCCTGTCAATTTTTCTGTGAGGTTACTATTCACATAAATAGTAAAAGTCGTGAATAGTGACATCCATAATTATTTAAAAAGAAATTATTCAAAAAATTAGTTAGTAAACCGATTTAGAGAAGAATTATTATGTTTTTAAAAGAAATAAAAATGTGGGATGTTACAGTAAAACTCAATAAGAATCGATTCTTATTTTTAAAAACCCCTATTTGAGATACTCTTAAATCTCAATGGTTATTTAGATAGATGGATTACTAAAAAAAGTTAAAGTCAACTCTAATAATGTCTCTTTCCCCTTGTTGGACGATTATTTTTTAAAAAAATAATATATTTGTTAGATAAATTTGCTTGGTCGACAAATAAGCATCCTCAGTATTGCAACAAAATCGGTGCCGATTATTTAAGTGTTAGAACAATAATCTGACACACTCGACAAAGATCAATGATTCAACAGAAGTCAGTTATTTGACAGAGACAAAGTCGACAGAAGGGGTAGATAGACACCATTGTGACAACACTTGTGTATGTCAAAGTTGTCAAGAGCTTGTCATTCGACAAGCAATTTCATATATGGTCAATGAGCAAATTTCCTATGTCAAAAGATGAAGGTATGTTATTTAGACATCTTGTCGAACGTCGAAAGCAAGGGAATTTGTCGAATTGAAATTCTCAGAGAGAATTATCATCATATGGCTCGGACAGTTTCGTTGAACCTTGTAAACTGCTATGTATGTGGGTTTAGGTAGTTATGTTGTTGTAACATGATTGTAAACCTTCATATACATGGTGAATAGTTAGATAAGCAGTTACTTTGGTCATTTACCTATAAATATTTGTTTAATTATTGTAAAAAAGATTGGCAACTCTTGATTAAAAATCTTAACATCTCAAGCGAGCAGATTAACGGATCAATATCAAAGTATGCTTCCCACTTTATAATTCAGTCAAGTTTAATTTCAAAATCTTTTACATTCTAGTCTCTTTTATCGTTCAACAATTTACTGCACTTTCATTTATGTTCCAGCAATTTATTCGATTTCATTTATATTCCGCACTTTAAACCTTCTGCAATTTACATTTCATTTATTACTTTATGCTCTTTACTTTTTGCAGTTTACTTTTCTGCACGTTACATTTTGCAATTTCCTTCTGCACTTACTTTTCGCTTTTACTGTTTTCATTTAACTTTTCTGCATGTCATACCTCACGTTCTTTTGTGAAGTAAATCTCTTTCGAGATACTTTCATCATAAACGAGATTACCGCATAATTTTATAACACAATCGTTATCGATAGAATTAAATATTTATTGTCAGATTTGACCTTCAACCGAAACGTCCCCGTTAACAAATTAACATTTGGGAGTTTGTTGTTGGATCCCAGTTGGATCAAAATTCACCGTAAACACCCCCTCATACTCAACAAACTTAAAAAGACAAAATTAAGTTGCTTGTTTCTTTTATATATGACTTGTTTGTTGGAGGAACTAGTACTTATGCAGAAATTACAGAATTTATATTAGGTAAAGGTTTTATTAGATTCTCCTCTTGTACCAGTGAACACTGCTTTTTATAAAAGTTTAACTTTTTCTTCATTTTTGTAAATGACACTCCATGCATGCAAGAGCCAAGGAGTGCTTTTTTTTTTTTTATCTACTTCTGAAAGAAAGGAAATTTTCATTTTATTTCTATGTCTGTCTGTGCTTACGTCATGTACAACAACATTTCAACGAGGTGGAGACGAATGAGAATCTAGGTATACAGCGCTGGACAGGGCTTTGAAAAGTGTATAACAAAACGAATATAAATTTCCTAAAGCCATAGATATAAGAGTGGTGGAGATTATAGGGGTAGCAACATTTCGACTTCAACTTGATAACTTGGTATGCCTATTCCTATTGTAGAATCACCTCTAACTATGGCTATATTCGATAAATAAGCTTATAGCTTATAAGTTAGCTTATAGCTTATTTGATTAGTTTATAAACTCGTTAAAAGTATTCGGTAAACGAGCATATTTTAGTAACTTATAACAAAGTAGCTTATAGTTTAAAGTTTTTTATTCCTATTTTGCCTTTATTATTTTCTCAAAATACCCATTATTCCCATTACTTTATTATATCCTATTTACTTATCTTTTATTTTTTTTGTATTTATGTATAATATTATATATATAAATATATAATAAAATATGTAAATATATTTTATTATATATTAAAATATAATAAAATATAAATATATTATATATGTGAAAATATTTTATTCATATATAAATATATATTTTTAATGAATTTTATATTTATAATAATTTAAATTAATTTAATTAAAAACAAAAATAATATATTTATTTATATTATTTTGTAATTAAAAAATATATATCTTTTTATATCATTTTATACTTTTCAACTATTTCAACAGTTATTTTTACCGAACACTTCTTATTCAAATAAGCTAGCTTATAAGCTATAAACTATAAACTAAAAATTAGCTTATAAGCTATCAAGTAGCTTATGAATTATCCGCTAGCTTATAAGTTAATTTTGTCGAATAGAGCCTATATATCTTGTTGTCAAAATTGCAAGGACACATCTTCAGGCTTGCCTGTAAGCTAAAACATCAACCGGTTGACATGAGCTTTTCCTGATGCCCATTAGGTGCCAACAAACAGATGATATTTTGAAAGTCAAATAAGGCATTTGACTTATTTGTGTAGTTAATTTTAAAAATTAACAGTCCAAATTTTATAAAAATAATTAAAAAATAAAAAATATCATCTTAAAATTTGAACCATTAATTATAAAAATTAATAATTTAAATTGGTCAAATGGGCAGAAGATCCATTTCCAACAAAACTCTAATAAATTATCCCCAGGAAGTAATGAAGAAAAGTAACAAATGAATGTTCTTTTAATGGACACTGATTTATTCTTTGGTTCAAGGTTATACATCAGAATTTCACCTATAAGAAATATGCCATCAAAGTTAAACATCGCAATCACAATACCTCAAATGGAAAAAATTATTCGGCTTTCAACCACGTAAGTGTGCCCATAAAAATATATCAAAATGTTGAAGTCTCAACTGTTTGATTTCTATTTAGAGGAGTGTTGAGATTTGTGTTGAATTTTATGTAATATTAAAATAATTTATTAATTAAAATCCAAAACAAATCTCAAAACGACACTGGGTAAAAATGGGACGGTTGAGAACGAGCTCCAGCTCCCTGTAGCGTCGCCCTTTAAAGTCCGTCACACGAGTCCGGAGAAACCGAAGAAGCATGGCTCTGCAATCAATTATGAATGAGCTTCCATTTGAGCTAAACCCAAACTTTTACCTCTCTCTCCTTTGTTTCATCATCGCCATCTTCGTCTTCAAGCTCACAAGAAACAGAAGCAAACTTAATGTGCCTCCATCACCACCTAAGCTTCCATTGATTGGCAATCTTCATCAGCTAGGCACTCTGCCTCACCAAACTTTCCGGTCCCTCTCACACAAATATGGCCCTCTCATGTTACTTCACTTAGGCCAAACTCCAACCCTTGTGGTTTCGTCCGCAGATATCGCCAGAGAAATTGTCAAATCCCACGACATCGTTTTCTCTGACCGACCCCAAACCTTAGCTGCCAAAATCCTTCTCTACGAATTCAGGGATCTGGGTTTTGCACCCTATGGCGAAGCGTGGAGACAGAAGAGAAAAATATGTGTTGCTGAACTTCTCAGCCTCAAGAGAGTTCAGTCTTTTCAACACATCAGAGAAGAGGAAGCTGCAGCTTTGGTTAACAAAATCCGTGAAGCATGCAAAAAGAATGAAGAGTGCTCTGTGAATTTGAGTCACATGCTAATTGCAGCTTCAAACGACATAGTTTCAAGATGTGTTCTTGGGCAGAAGTATGATAGAGGAGTTGATAGATGATTCACATGACAGCTCAGTTTTGGGAATTTCTTCCCTTCATTGGGGTGGATGGATCATGTCACAGGGCTAATTCCAAGAATAAAGGCTACTTTTCAAGAATTGGATACTTTCTTTGATGAAGTGATTGCACAGCGGAAGATGGCAGGAAGGAATCATGATGAGCAATCAGAGAAGAAAGACTTTGTGGATATTATCCTCCAACTTCAAGACAAGGGCACGCTTGACACTGAGCTTACCCATGAAGACCTCAAAGCGATGATTGTGGTATGGTATCTCTCTCTTTCCCATTCTCAACAACATATTCAATCTAGTTGACTAACACACCCAGAAAAGGAGTTTAAACATTTTTCGTTTCTACAGGATATGTTTGTGGGAGGAAGTGACACTACTTCAACAGCTTTGGAATGGGCTTTTGCAGAGCTTATGAAGAATCCAGAAACAATGAAGAAAGCCCAAGACGAGGTAAGAAGAGTGGTAGGGTATAAATCAAGAATACATGAAAATGATGTGAGGCAAATGAAGTACTTGCAATGTGTAGTGAAAGAAACTTTAAGATTGCATCCGCCAGTTCCTCTTCTGGTTCCAAGAGAAACAAGCTCAGGAGTGAAACTAAGAGAGTATGACATTCCCCCCAAAACAAGCGTATTTATCAATGCATGGGCTATCCAGAGGGACCCTGAACTTTGGGAAAGGCCAGAAGAGTTCGTTCAGGAAAGATTTGAAAACAGCGAGGTTGATTTCAAAGGCCAAGACTATCAATTCATCCCATTTGGAATTGGGAGAAGGGGATGCCCTGGAATATCATTTGGGGTTGCGTCTGTTGAGTTTTTACTTGTTAATCTTCTATATTGGTTCTACTGGAAGCTACCTGCAACTTGTAAATCTGCACAAGACATAGATATGAGTGAGACATACGGACTTACTGTCAATAAGAAAGTACCAATTCATGTTGAACCAATACCATATTAGTCAGATCAAAGGTTTGATATGTCAGTTTATGATTTTGTCTTTCAAATTAGGTTTCACTTTGCTTTTGTAACTTGATGCTGAATATGCTAGTATGTTGTGTTTGTATTTTAAATTTTCAACTAAGGCTATATATATATATGAATTGTTGTTGTAATTCGATGTCATGTTACTTGTTTAGGGACTTTGTTGCTGTAGAAATGAAGTTTATTTTTCAATAGGTACTATTCATACGTACGGTACTGTTCATTGTCGGAAAAAGTTTCAAGTTCGGTGAAACTTGTTGACTACCGCTCAAAATAGAGGAGAGCACCGGTAATATGATCAAGTTGACTGCCTTTAATTATGCTATCTGGAAGCCAAAGATGGAGGATCTTTTATACATTAAAGATCTATGGAAGCCGATTGTGATGCCGAAGGAGAAAGTAGTGGCAACTCCGACGGATGACAAAACTGATGGCAAAACAACTAGCACGTTAGATGCTGATTGGGTCGTGCTGAATCGAAAATGTGCTGCTCAAATCAGGCAATGGATTGACAAGAGCATTTTTCAAAATTTTGCTAATGAACACGATGCTTATGTTCTTTGGCAAAAGTTGGAGAAAATGTATGCAAGGACAACCGCACAAAATAAAGCTAATCTGATGCGACGATTAGTCAATCTGAAGTATAAAGATGGGAGCAGTGTATCGGAACATATGAGTGAGTTCCAAGGTATTGTAGATCAACTGAACTCGATGAAGATGACTGTCGATGATGAGCTACAAGCATTGCTGATGCTGAGTTCTCTACCAAAAAGTTGGGACACTTTAGTTGTGTCGGTTAGCAACTCAGCCCCTGAAGGCAAGCTTACCATGGATATGGTAAAAGATAGAATGCTGAATGAAGAATCTCGACGAAAAGACGAAGGATATAATCCTGAGTCCGAAGCGCTTGTCACAGAGAAACAGGACAAGCAAGAAAGACGCGGAAGAAATAAGGGTAGAGATTCTCAGAAAAGAAACCAGCAAAGAGGACGGTCAAAGTCTAGATCGAGACATGATAAAAAGTGTCACCACTGCTGGAAGCCCGAACATTTCATTAGAGAATGCCGGAAGTTACAGCAATCCAGGAATCAGGAAGCAGAGAATCGAACAAATGACACTGCAAGTGTCACCGAAGATGTTGTCATTATTCAAGATGCTGACTATGTCAATCTGGCATATCAAGAGACTACATGGGTAGTTGACTCAGGCGCTTCCTACCATGTTACCTCAAGACGAGAATTCTTCTCAACCTACACCCAAGGTGATTTCAGACGAGTGAGGATGGGAAATGATGATGCATCCAAAATTATTGGCATCGGCAACATTTATTTGGAAACTAATCTTGGATGTAGGTTACTCTTGAAAGATGTGAGGCATGTTCCTGATATTCGCCTCAATTTAATCTCCACCGGAGTACTTGATGATGATGGCTACAACAACTATTTTGGTGAAGGAAAATGGAAGCTCACCAAAGGCAACTTGATAGTAGCCAAAGGCAAGAAAGATTCATCTCTTTACATTATGGAAGCAAAGTTATGTAAAGGAGATGTAAACACTGCTAGGAAAGAAATTCCCACAGAGCTATGGCATAAGCGGCTCGGTCACATGAGTGAGAAGGGTCTCAGAATTCTTTCCAAGAAGGAGCTCTTGCCAGAATTAAAAGGTACACCTTTGCGTACTTGTGTTGATTGTATTATAGGAAAACAACACAGAGTTGCATTTCGTAGTTCTCCACCCTCTAGAAAAGCAAATATTCTAGATTTGATACACACAGATGTCTGTTCAATGAGTAATAAGTCACATGGAGGTGCACTCTATTTTGTGACTTTTATTGATGACCACTCAAGAAAGGTATGGGCATTTGCCTTGAAAACTAAAGATGAAGTGAAAGAAGTTTTCAAGCAGTTTCATGTAAAAGTTGAAAGAGAAACTGGCAGACGTTTGAAGTGTGTACGTGCAGATAATGGCGGTGAGTATCGCGGACCATTTAAGGAGTATTGTAGAAGTTTCGGCATCAGGCTGGAAAAATCAGTACCAAAGACACCTCAACACAACGGTGTTGCTGAAAGGATGAATAGAACCATCTGTGAAAGAGTCAGATGTATGCTCTCAAATGCAAAACTGCCAAACTCCTTTTGGGGGGAGGCAATGAAGACAGCAGTTGATTTAATCAACCTTTCTCCATCAGTTCCATTGAATTATGACATTCCAGAAAGAGTCTGGACGGGGAAAGATGTTTCTTACAAACATTTAAGGGTATTTGGCTATAGAGCATTTGTTCACATCCCAAAAGATGAAAGGTCCAAGTTGGAAGGAAAGTCGAAGCAGTATATCTTCGTGGGATATGCCCATGAAGAATTTGGCTATAGACTCTGGGATCCTGTTAGCAGAAAGATCATTAGAAGCAAGGACATGGTGTTTCTTGAAGATCAGACGATCGAAGATCTTGAGAAACAAGAGAAACCACAATCAGATGAAATGCCAGTTAATCTGGAACCAGTCTCTCCACCATCAAATTCTAATGACGGGGGAGCTACACCAGATACTGATGATGTTGATCCACCAACTAGCAGTTCACAACTAGAGCCAGTTCCAGAGCAGGTCCAACAAGAAGCACCGTTAAGGAGAAGCACCAGAGAGAGAAAACCAAGTTGTAGGTATTCTCCTAATGAGTATGTGATGCTCACTGACGGGGGAGAACAAGAGAGCTATGATGAAGCTATTATTGATGGGCACAAGGATGAGTGGTTGAAAGCCATGCAAGAAGAAATGAAATCCTTACATGAGAACCACACATTTGACCTGGTGAAATTACCACAGGGCAGGAAAGCTCTCAAGAACAAGTGGGTGTACAAAATCAAAAGTCAAGAAGCCAGCTCACAACCACGTTATAAAGCAAGACTGGTTGTGGAAGGATTCGGTCAAAAGAAGGGCGTTGACTTTGATGAAATATTTTCACCAGTAGTAAAAATGTCTTCGATCTGAGTTATTCTTGGTATGGCAGCTAGCCTCAACCTGGAAGTTGAACAACTTGATGTAAAAATCGCCTTCCTACACGGTGATCTTGACGAGGAAATCTACATGCAACAGCCAGAAGGTTTCCAAGTCAAAGGGAAAGAAAAGTTGGTGTGTAGACTAAAGAAGAGTTTGTATGGTCTGAAACAGGCACCAAGGCAATGGTATAAAAAGTTTGACTCATTTATGGAGAAAAATGAGTACAATCGAACAACAGCTGATCACTGCGTCTTCATCAAGAAATTCTCTGATGATGACTTTATCATTCTTTTGCTCTATGTTGATGACATGTTAATTGTAGGTCAAAACATTGACAAGATTAACATGTTGAAGAAAGAGTTGAGCAAGTCCTTTGCAATGAAGGACTTAGGACTGGCAAAGCAGATTCTTGGCATGAGGATTACCCGTGACAGGAAAAATCACAAGATTTGGCTATCTCAAGAACAGTATGTGGAAAAGGTTCTTGAAAGATTCAACATGGATAAAGCAAAAGATGTTAGTTCTCCACTTGCCAATCACTTTAAGCTAAAAGTGAGCCAGTGTCCTTCAAATAAGGAGGATAAATTAGAAATCAGCAAAGTGCCTTATGCATCGGCTGTTGGCAGTTTAATGTACGCTATGGTATGTACTAGACCAGATATTGCTCACGCTGTTGGCGTTGTAAGCAGGTTCCTGGCGAATCCTGGAAAGGAACATTGGGCAGCAGTCAAATGGATACTCAGGTATCTCAGAGGTACTTCCAGTCATTGTTTATGCTTTGGTAATGGAAAAGCTGTATTAGAAGGATATACAGATTCAGACATGGCTGGAGATGTGGATACCAGAAAGTCTATATCTGGGTACCTAATAACATTTGCAGGGAAAGCTGTCTCGTGGCAGTCACGATTACAAAAGTGTGTTGCCTTAAGCACCACAGAAGCAGAATACATTGCAATCACCGAAGGTTGTAAGGAGATCCTGTGGATGAAGAAGTTCTTACAAGAATTAGGCCAAAACCAGGAAAATTATATTCTCTATTGCGACAGTCAAAGCGCAATACATCTCAGCAAGAATTCAACTTTCCATTCCAGGTCGAAACACATTGATGTGAGATATCACTGGATCCGTGATGTGTTAGAAAGTAATTTGCTGAAAGTTGAGAAAATCCACACCAACAATAATGGAGCCGATATGATGACGAAGACTTTACCAAGAGAGAAGTTGGAAGTCTGTAAAGAAGCTGCAGGCTTGGTATCACTCCCCACTTAAGTCGGGAGGGGGAGATTTGTAAGGTGGGGTCCATCCTAAGTGGGACCCACCACTAATGTTTAAAAAAAAAAAGGGTCAAGTTGCAATTTAATAAAAATTGTAACCAAAATTTGTAATTTACCCCAAAGTCAAAATAAGCACAGTGTTTGCTGAAATTTGAGAGGCTGCTGAAGGAGTTAGGCGCAGACGCATTTGAAGGGGTTGGTGGAGGCTGCACAGAAGAAGGAAAATTGAAGGGGTTGGTAAGGAATAACCCTATAAATAGGGTCATTCCCTTTCTTCAGAAATCATTCCTTAAATCATTCAAAATCCTCACAAAGGAGAGTGAGAGAAAAATAGAGAGAGCCTTAGAAAGAGAGTTTTTCTAAGAAGAAAATAGTGAGCCAATTTGTGAGGGTATTTTTACAAATTGAAGAAATACCGTTGTTATATTTTTTGTGAGTGAGAGATCCACCTAAGGGTGAAGTTTGTAATCCCATTATTATTATAGTGGAAGTTTAAGTGGCCTACGGGTCCCGTGGTTTTTACCTCATTTGGAGGGTTTTCCACGCTAAAATCTTGGTGTCATTTTATCTTTTTGGATTGGGAATTATCCTGGGCTTGAGGGTATTATTTATTCTTTCAAATACCGCAATTTTCCCAACACAGAGGAACTGAAGAAGCATGGCTCTGCAATCAATTATGAAGGAGCTGCCATTTGAGCTAAACCCAAACTTTTACCTCTCTCTCTTTTGCTTCATCATCGCCATCTTCGTCTTCAAGCTCACAAGAAGCAGAAGCAAACTTAATGTGCCTCCATCACCACCTAAGCTTCCATTGATTGGCAATCTTCATCAGCTAGGCACTCTGCCTCACCAAACTTTCCGGTCCCTCTCACACAAATATGGCCCTCTCATGTTACTTCACTTAGGCCAAACTCCAACCCTTGTGGTTTCATCCGCAGATTTCGCCAGAGAAATAGTCAAATCCCACGACATCGTTTTCTCTGACCGACCCCAAACCATAGCTGCCAAAATCCTTCTCTACGAATTCAGGGATCTGGGTTTTGCACCCTATGGCGAAGCGTGGAGACAGAAGAGAAAAATATGTGTTGTTGAACTTCTCAGCCTCAAGAGAGTTCAGTCTTTTCAACACATCAGAGAAGAGGAAGCTGCAGCTTTGGTTAACAAAATCCATGAAGCATGCAAAAAGAATGAAGAGTGCTTTGTGAATTTGAGTCAGATGCTAATTGCAGCTTCAAACGACATAGTTTCAAGATGTGTTCTTGGGCAGAAGTATGATAGAGGAGTTGGTAAAAGTAGTTTCGGAGATGTAGAGAGGAAAGTGATGATTCACATGACAGCTTTCAGTTTTGGGAATTTCTTCCCTTCATTGGGGTGGATGGATCATGTCACAGGGCTAATTCCAAGAATAAAGGCTACTTTTCAAGAATTGGATACTTTCTTTGATGAAGTGATTGCACAGCGGAAGATGGCAGGAAGGAATCATGATGAGCAATCGGAGAAGAAAGACTTTGTGGATATTATCCTCCAACTTCAAGACAAGGGCACGCTTGACACTGAGCTTACCCATGAAGACGTCAGAGCGATGATATTGGTACAGTATCTCTCTCTTTCTCATTCTCAACAACATATTCAATCTAGTTGACTAGCACACCCAAAAAAGAGTTTAAAACATCGTTCATTTCTACAGGATATGTTTGTGGCAGGAAGTGACACTACTTCAATAGCTTTGGAATGGGCTTTTGCAGAGCTGATGAAGAATCCAGAAACAATGAAGAAAGCCCAAGACGAGGTAAGAAGAGTGGTGGGGTATAAATCAAGAATACGTGAAAATGATGTGAGGCAAATGAAGTACTTGCAATGTGTAGTGAAAGAAACTTTAAGATTGCATCCACCTGCTCCACTCCTAGTTCCAAGAGAAACAAGCTCAGGAGTGAAACTAAGAGAGTATGACATTCCCCCCAAAACAAGCGTATTTATCAATGCATGGGCTATCCAGAGGGACGTTGAACTTTGGGAAAGGCCAGAAGAGTTCGTTCCGGAAAGATTTGAAAACAGCGAGGTTGATTTCAAAGGACAAGACTATCAATTCATCCCATTTGGAATTGGGAGAAGGGGATGCCCTGGAATATCATTTGGGGTTGCGTCTGTTGAGTTTTTACTTGCTAATCTTCTGTATTGGTTCTACTGGAAGCTGCCTGCAACTTGTAAATCTGCACAAGACATAGATATGATTGAGACATACGGACTTACTGTCAATAAGAAAGTACCAATTCATGTTGAACCAATACCATATTAGTCAGATCAAAGGTTTGATAAGTCAGTTTATGATTTTGTCTTTCAAATTAGGTTTCACTTTGCTTTTGTAACTTGATGCTGAATATGCTAGTATGTTGTGTTTGTATTTTAAATTTTCAACTAAGGCTATCTATATATATGAATTGTTGTTGTAATTCGATGTCGTATTACTTGTTTAGGGGCTTTGTTGCTGTAGAAATGAAGTTTATATTTGTTGTTAAAGTTATTCAAAATTGATCACTCTAGATGTAAAAGCATTTAGAGATTGCAAAAATTCAGTTTTTAATATTACAGGTAGTGCATGTCTAAATTGTTGAATATTTAGAAAAGAGAGAAGAAAAAGACTAAGTGTAAGAAGACGTGCAACAAAGAAGAGTAAAGTGACTGATTTAATTTTCTTATATTTAATCTGAAAAGTATAGAAAATAAATAAATAATGGCCGAACCACATTAGTTGATCATGATTATAACAAAACAAGAAACAAGATTATAACAAAACAAGAAACAAAACTAACCTGAGTCAATATTCAACTTGTCTTTCTCAACATAAATTGTGTCTTCCAAAAATAGCATTGTACAAGAAACTTTGTGTTCCTCACGAATTTTATCTTTTTCTTTGTGAATTGGAATGCATTAACGGCCAATGTAGATTATGAAAGGCATTGTGTTGACTTATTCTCAATGGCATCAAATCACAGAGGAAAAGTCATGAGGCTAGAAATATTTTGAAAACAAAATAGATGCTAATTTGGAGAGATGCTATTGTAATTTTAATACTTAAATTTGTGATTAATTTTGTATCTTAATCCTTAGCTTTAATTTAATTTGTTTCGGACTAATTTGGAGAGATGCTATTGTTTTTTTTTTAAAAAATTGTCCGAATACTATCTTTTAAAAAACAATTAGCCATATACTCCAAATTCTATTACATCAACTGAATTTTTATTTAAAATAAAACTCAAAATAACACGAGTTTCAATGAAATATTAAATATTGTGACAATATAAAGAAAAGAACTCGATCAGAATATTTTTTTAAAATAAAGGCCGAGCTTCAACTGATTTGTTTTTTCTTTACGTTTTAAGTTGGTTGTGTCCCCTATATATATAGTGAAATTAACTTTACCATAGGTAGTTTTAATACAAAGTTAGTCGCTCTGATAGACTCAGGCGCTGATTTTAATTGTCTTCAAGAAGGATTAATCCTCACTCAATACTATGAGAAAACCACTGAGAGTCTCAACGGTGCAGGAGGTAATAGACTTCCAGTTAGGTACAAGTTGTCTAATGCCAAGATATGTAATCAAGGCATTAAGTTCAACACAACTTTTATTCTTGTTAGAAATTTAAATCATTCAATGATTTTAGGAACACATTTTCTGACCCTCATTTATCCCTTTAAGGTTTCAGAATTAGGAATCTCTACTTCTGTTCATGGCAAAGAACTTTGCTTTAAATTTTTAAATCCTACCAAAACTCACGATGTTAATTTACTTAAAAATCTAGCTATTTCCAGTATAAATTTGATCAATAAAAAACAAGTTCAAATTAAATTGCTCAATAAAGAAGTTCAGTACAAAAGAATAGAAGAACAAATAGAAAAGCCTCAGATCCAAATTAGAATAGAATTTGTTCAAAAAAGATTTGAAAAAGAAATCTATTCAGAAAAGCCCAACGCCTTCTGGAACAGAAAGAGACACACAGTCTCGCTTCCTTATGAACCCAGTTTTTGTGAAGATAAAATCCCAACTAAGGCTAGGCCTATTCAAATGAATAAAGAAACCTTGGAATACTGTAAAAAGGAAATCCAAGATCTATTAGAAAAGAAGCTGATTAGGCCCAGTAAGTCCCCTTGGAACTGTTCAGCCTTCTATGTTCAAAATCAGGCAGAAATAGAGCGAGGAGCACCTCACATGGTCATTAATTACAAACCCCTCAATAAAGTTCTTAGATGGATTAGGTACCCTATACCTGATAGGAGTGACTTAATCAGTCGTGTTCAAAAAGCATCTTTATTTTCTAAGTTCGATATGAAATCGGGCTTTTATCAGATTCAAATCGAAGAAAAAGATAGGTACAAAACAGCTTTTGCTATTCCCTTTGGACATTATGAATGGAACGTAATGCCCTTTGGTCTTAAAAATGCACCCTCTGAATTTCAGAATGTTATGAACTCCATTTTTAATGATTTTTCTCAATTTTCAATAGTTTATATAGACGATGTCTTAATGTTCTCTAATAACATAGAACAACACTTTAGGCACCTTGATCAATTTCATAAAATTGTTAAAAACAATGGTTTAGTTGTTTCAGCAAAGAAAATGAAACTGTTCAAAACAAAGATTAGGTTTTTAGGTTATGATATCCATCAGGGTATGATTAAACCAATTAACCGATCTATTGAATTTGCTGATAAATTTTCAGACGAGATAACTGACAAAAATCAATTACAAAGATTTTTAGGTTGTCTTAATTATGTTTCGGATTTTGTTCAAGACCTTAGAGTAATTTGTAAACCTCTTTACTCTAGACTTAAAAAGAAATCCCCACCTTGGGATCAGTCCATGACGGACGCAGTCAAAACTCTTAAAGCCAGAGTCAAGAAACTCCCTTGTTTAGGCATAGCAGACCCAGATGCCTTTATGATAATCGAAACCGATGCATCAAAAGAAGGCTATGGAGGAATCCTTAAACAAAGGCCCATAGGAAGTTCAAAACAACAAATAGTTAGGTTTAATTCAGGAGTATGGACTGAAGCCCAGCAAAAATACTCCACAATAAAAAGAGAAATTTTATCCATTGTTTTAATTGTCAAAAAATTTCAAAAAGAAGTTTTCAACAAAACGTTTTTGCTCAAAACGGATTGCAAATCCGCCAAATCTGTTTTAGAAAAAGATGTTCAAAATCTAGTTTCAAAACATGTTTTTGCCAGATGGCAAGCATTACTTTCTTGTTTTGATTTTGAAATTCAGTATATAAAAGGAAAAGAAAACGCCCTTCCTGACTTCCTTACTCGAGAATTTTTGCAGGGAAAGACAGCAGGATGAGCAAGAACAAAGGAAAAGAAGTAAAGAAGGAACAGTATGGATCCCCACTGGATCCTACTCTAAATGTTCAAAGAACCCCACTGGTTCATACAATGTCACCTCTACTGGTGACTCCCTCATCGATCAATAGCCCTTCCGGCAGTGGTTTTCGACCACAAATCAGAGGTCCTCGACCTCTAACTCCTTCTTCTCCTTCTTCCTCTCATAATTGTTTTCTTCCTCTCACTTATGATCAAGCCCTTTCTACACCTCCGCCTCAACAGGCCATAGTTCCTGTTCACCCTTCTTCTTCCATGGTACAACTCTCTCAAGCAACACCGCTTAAGAGATCTCTTTCTGATAATTATATTTCAAAACCGGTCTATGCACCAATCTGTCCTATTGAACTCGAATGGATCAAAACAAACCCTACACCAAGGGAAATTGCTCAAAAATATTTTCAAGAAGGAAAATACTTTTCTTCTGATGATTTGCAAAAAACAAGAATTTTTTATGAATTTATTTTAGTTGACACAAACTCGATCACTCTCACGCACGAGTATGATCCACTTTTTCCCCAGCGAATTCAGTATTCGAAGTTCAAAATTAATAAAGTTTTATCTCTCTCTCAATGGAATCAGCATCCTTTTTCTTTCAAAAATTTTTCAAGATAGTTCCAGCCCCTAGGATTTAATTACTGGGATTACAAAATGGCTTGGTACAATGCTTTGCTGATTCGTCCCTTCTCCCACTCCTGGTTCATATGGTTCAATAAAGGAAATCAGGAATTTCCAGCCTGGTTTTCCGATTGGTTTTTCTTTTTCAGTCCAAACACTGAATTCCTTCCCTCTTATGCGAAGGAATCCCTTTCCATTTTCTCTGCTCAAACCAGTTTCCATACTGGACAAATGCTTTTAAAATTCTTTTCAACTTTTGGAACACCCTAGATTATGTCCTGGGATTTTGAATTTAAAGATTGGCTCAATAGCGGTTATCCTCTCTATCTATGCCGCTCATTCAATTTAAAATGGTGGTCTACATACAACCCCAACTTGCTTAACAAAAAAGCTGTGGAGAAATGGCTGAAGCAAAATCCCCAGCTGATGAATTATCCTCAAACTGTTCAACAGCAGTCTCCATTCCTGACATCAAAATCTCAGATAATGGCAGAACTCGCACAAGCTCAGACGGAAGAAGAATTCAACCGTCTTGTTCAACAACTCTCAGAGAAAGCCTCAGAAAAAGCTCCCTCTGAAGATCTCAATACAGAAGATAGCAGCCAGTTTCAGAACGAAGATGACTGCTACAACATTGACTTCACCCACCTTAGTCACGACTGACTATGGTTGAGTTAAGCTGTCGGCAGAAGAATCTAAAGCTCCTGCCAGATCAATAATTTAGATTCCCAGTCTCTCTCAGCATGTTCAAAAGTGGCAGACATACTTTAGCAAAAAGCAAGCGTCGGCACAAAACGACAAAGTTACTTTTTGAAAAGAAAGACTGCCCATGTTCAACTTTCCGAAAAGCAGCCGTCCACGCGTCTCAACTTTTCAGACTCCAAGACATTTCTAATCCACGGACTCCAGAGTCTCTGAAATCCACGGACTTCATTTATGTTTAAATCCGCCTTCTTATTTCTATAAAAGGAGAAGTAGCTCAGTAGTTTAGGCAGAATATGAAAAATAGAGAGAAAACACTTTGTATCAAAACTCTCTATAAGCGTTTCTGCATAGGAATTAACTGCTTGTTCAATATTGTAAGTTCAAAACTCTCTTGTAATTTCTTCTGAAATTAATATGAGAATTTCTTTTACTCATTATATTCCAATACCCTTTACTGATTTAATGCTTGTAGTAGAATTTGAATATTTTGTTATTTCTTCCATTTCTAGAATTTATATTGTTCAAGAAAGAATGTATGTAGAATTTAGAGACGCCATAGAAAGCTCTGAATTCTCTATAGAATATATGTTATAAAGTTTCTGCTTTTAAATCCAGAATTAGAAAACCTTAGGTTAGTCAACAGAACGACGATCCCCAGTGGCCAGTGGCAAAAATGGTATCAGAGCCTAGTTCTGTTAGTAACCTTCCTGTTAGTTTAGATATTATTAAGAGTTTATTTTCTTAAGAAACTTTTAATCAGTTAAGGAGTTAGCGTTGGTCAGCGTTGTTTAACTGCGTTGGTAAGCCGTAAGGCCCAGGAGAGGCAGGTGTTCCCGTAGGACGTGGTCCCACTAAAACCTTAGCAAAGTTAAAAGAATTTTAAGAATCTTATTTTCTTAAAAATGTCTGAATTAGTAAGAAGATTATTTAATAGAAATAGTTCTGAGATCAGAGTTCCCTCTGTCTCTAGTGATCATAGTTCTTTAGATCAAGATGAGGTCAATAATTCTGAGGTTTCTATAGTATAAGCCGAAGAAAGGTTAAGAAATTGGGAAATGCCCCAAGTACGTCCTAGTGAGGTATACAAGCATTCAACTTTTAATTTTAAGGTTCAAGACATAGTTAGAACTATAGAAGGCACGATTCCTTTGGGAAAGTGTCAAGGAACAATTAATTTATTAGATAAGAATCAATTAGATCAACACAGGCGAGAAAACTTCGGATTTATCCACATCGGATTAATCCAAGTAGCCGTCAAACCTATGCACAGGTTAGGCATTAACCATCCCGTCCTAATTCTTCTCCAGGATCGACATGCACTGTCCTTCCAAGATTCCATGTTAAGTCTTGTAGAGTCGAATCTCTGCAATGGTCCAATTTATTTTCAATGTTATCCTAATTATATGAAGACGTTAAGAAACGTCGAAAAAGCTTTAAAATTACATATCAAGACCACAGAAGGAATATTCAGTGAGGATCTGGATAATCTTTCTATAATTTTTAGAATTCATTATAAAGTATCTAAAACTGGAGTAGGAATTTCTGTTAAGAAAGAGTCACCAAAGAATGAAACCATTCTAATGGAGGCTAATCTTCAAAAATCAATGATCATGACTCCTAAACCCCTCAGGCATGATGAAATCATGGCCGCTTTTCCAGACTCTTGGGATTTGGAAAGTATCCAACCTTCCAAGAAAATAGAGTCTAGAAGTTTAGGAAATTTTGTTCAAAGTCCAGAAGGACATGTCAGGATATCTATGAACAGATCATCCTCGTCTAGAATTAGAATGTTTAATAACCCAGATTTAGAATTCAGTTCAAGACACTCTGTAGATTCTGATTACAGATCTGCAGCAGAAACTCTTGAGACTTCAACTAGTCTCAGAGGAGTAGATTTCCAACCTTCCATTCCTCAACCCATCTATGAATCAGTACAAGAAAACTCCTCTATAAATCACTCTCCCACTAGATCACAAATTCTTATGATAAGAAAAGAGTTCAAAATGAATAAACCCTTGCTAAACGCAGAGTTTATGCAGGCACATAATAGATCAAAACGAGAATGGTACTTCAGTACTTTCTCTTCTGAACAAGTTCAAAAATGGAAATTATAGTACTATGATTTCTTAAACGAATTAGGAGATCACATTTTCTTTTTTAGTTGGTTTGAAATGTATTGTTCAAACAACAATATAGAAAATCCTTTTATTAAAAAAGAAGTGAACACCCACTCTAGGATTACAGTAGAATGGGATACAACTTTAGGTCAAAAGATAGTCTCGGTTCACCCACCTTTAGAAAATTTGAAAATTTCAAAAGGTAGCACTGAGATAGAAGCAACTCCGTTCAAAACTGTAGAAGGTAATGAAGATCAACATAGTTCAAAACGAGATGTCAAGAACATTGAATCTCAAAACAATTTTACTAATTTAGCACTCAATACTTTAGGTAAACAATTAGATAGGATAGAAAACGTAGTTAATAACAAGGCTCTAGAATCACCTTCTAGCTCCTTAGGTCTAAATTCAGTTAGTTCAATACCTCAACAACCCCTGTATAAGATTCCAACACTTACTCAGGCAGAGTTGAAATCAATAAAATCAGGTTCTAGTTCTCAAAACTTAGTTGATAAAATCACCAACAGATTAAATCAACTAAATGTCTCTAATAATAGGTCAAAAGGTCCCCAGATCAATACACTGTCTAAAACGGACAATGATCAAAACTTTGAAGTTAATAAAATCAGCTTTAGGAATCCAAAACCAGTAGCTAGGAATTATTATCGTAGACCTAGTTACCCAGATACACAATATGAAGAGAATAGCTTAATTACAGAGGCTAGCTATAATGGCGAGTCTATAATAGAATGGAACATTGATGGTCATAGTGAGCATCAAATTTTAGGAATAATTCAAAATATGTCAATGTGCGCCACGGCGTATAGGATCAAAAATAATGAAGAAAGTTCAATAGTAACCATGTTAACAACTAGTTTTACTGGTCAATTAAAAGGCTGGTGGGATAACTATTTCACAGAAGCTGAAAGATCTGCGATCAAATTCGCGGTCAAACAAGAAGAAATTAATGGTCAGTTAGTAGATGTTCAAGACTCAGTAGCAGTTTTAATTTATGCACTCACAAAACATTTTGTAGGAAACCCCACAGATTTCCAACAGAGGATAGGTAATCAGTTAATTAACCTCAGATGTCCCACGATGTCTGATTTTAGATGGTACAAGGACATGTTCCTTACCAAGTTATATACTCGGTCTGATAGTAAAGCAGACTACTGGAAAGAAAGGTTTTTAGGTTGTTTACCCAACCTATTTGCCGAAAGAGTCAAAGAAAGCATTAGGAGACAATGCAACAATACACTTCCCCTAGGTCAGATGACTTTTGGAGAATTAATTAATTTTGTTACAAACGAAGCTTTAATCATATGTAATGATATGAAGCTTCAGTCTAAATTAAAAAATGAGTTTAAAAGCACCCATAAAGAATTAGATAATTTCTGTGATCAATACGGCATCGAAAAGATTCGAGCCCCCTCTGCTCAAAATAAAAGAAATAGGAAGAGTCACAGGTACCAGACCGTCAGGAAACCTTATCGTCGCTACCCTGACAAACCTGTTAGATCATTCCAAACAAAGAAACCTGTTCAACAGTCTAGCAACCCTAGACACCATAGTTCCAAAAATACCGATCACAAACATATGGTTTGTTTTAAATACGGGAGGTATGGTCATATTTCCAAACATTGTAGGCTCAAAAAACGCATTAATTCTTTAGAAATAGATGATAAGTACAAACAGAGTCTTATGAGTATTCTGTTAGAAGATCAAAACTCTGAGTCAGAATATGATTCAAATCAGTCTAATATTCAAAATGAGCTATATCAGTTAGAACAACTGAGTAATTCATCTTCTAGTTCAACATCTGATGACGAGAGTCATTCAGATATAGGAATTTGCACCTGTAAAGAATGTTCAAAACAATCAGGTAGTTGTTAAAAAATAATTAATGTAATTAATAGGGATAAAGTTCAAACTTTATTAGAAATCTTAGACAAGATTACTGATGAAGAAATTAGGAAAGAATATCTGCTCAAGATTAAGGAACTAATGGATTTGGACGAACCCAAACCAAAACCCTTAGTTAAACCTTATAATGTAGAAATCATTAATAGGTTTCAACACACTTCTACTCAGGAACGAGTTTTTGTTAAAGAACTCCAGGAAGAAATTAAAATAATTAAAGAAGAAATTCAATTGCTCAAACAAAAGGATAATGACTTGTCCTTAGATATTTTAAGTTTAATGGCTAACAAAGAAACTAGGAATTCTACAAATTCCACTAATCAAAATGAGTTAAGAGAAACTAGCTCTGAACCAAAAGAAAATTATTTAAATTTAATTTCCCAAATATCTGTTCAAAGATGGTATAGTGAAATTAACTTTACCATAGGTAGTTTTAATACAAAGTTAGTTGCTCTGATAGACTCAGGCGCTAATTTTAATTGTCTTCAAAAAGGATTAATCTCCACTCAATACTATGAGAAAACCACTGAGAGTCTCAGCGGTGCAGGAGGTAATAGACTTTCAGTTAGGTACAAGTTGTCTAATGCCAAGATATGTAATCAAGGCATTAAGTTCAACACAACTTTTATTCTTGTTAGAAATTTAAATCATTCAATGATTTTAGGAACACCTTTTCTGACCCTCATTTATCCCTTTAAGGTTTCATAATTAGGAATCTCTACTTCTGTTCATGGCAAAGAACTTTGCTTTAAATTTTTAAATCCTACCAAAACTCACAATGTTAATTTACTTAAAAATCTAGCTATTTCTAGTATAAATTTGATCAATAAAAAACAAGTTCAAATTAAATTGCTCAATAAAGAAGTTCAGTACAAAAGAATAGAAGAACAAATAGAAAAGCCTCAGATCCAAATTAGAATAGAATCTGTTCAAAAAAGATTTGAAAAAGAAATCTGTTCAGAAAAGCCCAACGCCTTCTGGAACAGAAAGAGACATACAGTCTCGCTTCCTTATGAACCCAGTTTTTGTGAAGATAAAATCCCAACTAAGGTTAGGCCCATTCAAATGAATAAAGAAACCTTGGAATACTGTAAAAAGGAAATCCAAGATCTGTTAGAAAAGAAGCTGATTAGGCCCAGTAAGTCCCCTTGGAGCTGTTCAGCCTTCTATGTTCAAAATCAGGCAGAAATAGAGCGAGGAGCACCTCACATGGTCATTAATTACAAACCCCTCAATAAAGTTCTTAGATGGATTAGGTACCCTATACCTGATAGGAGTGACTTAATCGGTCGTGTTCAAAAAGCATCTTTATTTTCTAAGTTCGATATGAAATCGGGCTTTTATCAGATTCAAATCGAAGAAAAAGATAGGTACAAAACAGCTTTTGCTGTTCCCTTTGGACATTATGAATGGAACGTAATGCCCTTTGGTCTTAAAAATGCACCCTCTGAATTTCAGAATGTTATGAACTCCATTTTTAATGATTTTTCTCAATTTTCAATAGTTTATATAGACGATGTCTTAGTGTTCTCTAATAACATAGAACAACACTTTAGGCACCTTGATCAATTTCATAAAATTGTTAAAAACAATGGTTTAGTTGTTTCAGCAAAGAAAATGAAACTGTTCAAAACAAAGATTAGGTTTTTAGGTTATGATATCCATCAGGGTATGATTAAACCAATTAACCGATCTATTGAATTTGCTGATAAATTTTCAGACGAGATAACTGACAAAAATCAATTACAAAGATTTTTAGGTTGTCTTAATTATGTTTCGGATTTTGTTCAAGACCTTAAAGTAATTTGTAAACCTCTTTACTCTAGACTTAAAAAGAAATCCCCACCTTAGGATCAGTCCATGACGGACGCAGTCAAAACTCTTAAAGCCAGAGTCAAGAAACTCCTTTGTTTAGGCATAGCAGACCCAGATGCCTTTATGATAATCGAAACCGATGCACCAAAAAAAGGCTATGGAGGAATCCTTAAACAAAGGCCCATCGAAAGTTCAAAAGAACAAATAGTTAGGTTTAATTCATGAGTATGGACTGAAGCCCAGCAAAAATACTCCACAATAAAAAGAGAAATTTTATCCATTGTTTTAATTGTCAAAAAATTTCAAAAAGAAGTTTTCAACAAAACTTTTTTGCTCAAAACGGATTGCAAATCTGCCAAATCTGTTTTAGAAAAAGATGTTCAAAATCTAGTTTCAAAACATGTTTTTGCCAGATGGCAAGCATTACTTTCTTGTTTTGATTTTGAAATTCAGCATATAAAAGGAAAAGAAAACGCCCTTCCTGACTTCCTTACTCGAGAATTTTTGCAGGGAAAGACAGCAGGATGAGCAAGAACAAAGGAAAAGAAGTAAAGAAGGAACAGTATGGATCCCCACTGGATCCTACTCTAAATGTTCAAAGAACCCCACTGGTTCATACAACGTCACCTCTACTGGTGACTCCCTCATCGATCAATAGCCCTTCCGGCAGTGGTTTTTGACCACAAATCATAGGTCCTCGACCTCTAACTCCTTCTTCTCCTTCTTCCTCTCATAACCGTTTTCTTCCTCTCACTTATGATCAAGCCCTCTCTACACCTCCGCCTCAATAGGCCATAGTTCCTGTTCGCCCTTCTTCTTCCATGGTACAACTCTCTCAAGCAACACCGCTTAAGAGATCTCTTTCTGATAAATATATTTCAAAACCGGTCTATGCACCGATCTGTCCTATTGAACCCGAATGGATCAAAACAAACCCTGGTCTTACACCAAGGGAAATTGCTCAAAAATATTTTCAAGAAGGAAAATACTTTTCTTCTGATGATTTTCAAAAAATAAGAATTTTTTATGAATTTATTTTAGTTGACACAAACTCGATCACTCTCACGCACGAGTATGATCCACTTTTTCCCCAGCGAATTCAGTATTCGAAGTTCAAAATTAATAAAGTTTTGTCTCTCTCTCAATGGAATCAGCATCCTTTTTCTTTCAAAAATTTTTCAAGACAGTTCCAGCCCCCAGGATTTAATTACTGGGATTACAAAATGGCTTGGTACAATGCTTTGCTGATTCGTCCCTTCTCCCACTCCTGGTTCATATGGTTCAATAAAGGAAATCAGAAATTTCCAGCCTGGTTTTCCGATTAGTTTTTCTTTTTCGGTCCAAACACTGAATTCCTTCCCTCTTATGCGAAGGAATCCCTTTCAATTTTCTCTGCTCAAACCAGTTTCCATACTGGACAAATGCTTTTAAAATTCTTTTTAACTTTTGGAACACCCTGGATTATATCCTGGGATTTTGAATTTAAAGATTGGCTCAATAGCGGTTATCCTCTTTATCTATGCCGCTCATTCAATTTAAAATGGTGGTCTACATACAACCCCAACTTGCTTAACAAAAAAGCTGTGGAGAAATGGCTGAAGAAAAATTTCCAACTGATGAATTATCCTCAAATTATTCAACAGCAGTCTCCATTCCTGACATCAAAATCTCAGATAATGGCAGAACTCGCACAAGCTCAGACGGAAGAAGAATTCAATAGTCTTGTTCAATAACTCTCAGAGAAAGCCTCAGAAAAAGCTCCCTCTGAAGATCTCAATACAGAAGATAGCAGCCAGTTTCAGAACGAAGATGACTGCTACAACATTGACTTCACCCACCTTAGTCACGACTGACTATGGTTGAGTTAAGCTGTCGGCAGAAGAATCCAAAGCTCCTGCCAGATCAATAATTTAGATTCCCAATCTCTCTCAGCATGTTCAAAAGTGGCAGACATACTTTAGCGAAAAGCAAGCGTCGGCACAAAACGACAAAGTTACTTTTTGAAAAGAAAGACTGCCCATGTTCAACTTTCCGAAAAGCAGTCGTCCACACGTCTCAACTTTTCGGACTCCAAGACATTTCTAATCCACGGACTCCAGAGTCTCTGAAATCCAAGGACTTCATTTATGTTCAAATCCGCCTTCTTATTTCTATAAAAGGCGAAGTAGCTCAGTAGTTTAGGCAGAACACGAAAAATAGAGAGAAAACACTTTGTATCAAAACTCTCTATAAGTGTTTCTGCATAGGAATTAACTGCTTGTTCAATATTGTAAGTTCAAAACTCTCTTGTAATTTCTTCTGAAATTAATATGAGAATTTCTTTTACTCATTATATTCCAATACCCTTTACTGATTTAATGCTTGTAGTAGAATTTGAATATTTTGTTATTTCTTCCATTTCTAGAATTTATATTATTCAAGAAAGAATGTATGTAGAATTTAGAGACGCCATAGAAAGCTCTGAATTCTCTATAGAATATATGTTATAAAGTTTCTGCTTTTAAATCCAGAATTAAAATTTTGAACACATGATTAGTTATTGAATTAATAAGGACACTAATTCAAAAGTCTATTATCATACCATAGCCAAACTATGATTGAACCAATATGCTTTAAAAGTTTTTAAAAAATAATATACATAATTAAAAATAATCCAACTAATAAGAAAATATTATCAATGAATATAATATTTATTGTCTAACTAAATGAATCAGTCAATCCAGTTCGATTTTGACAACCATGAGAATATATATATATATATATATATATATATATATATATATATATATATATATATATATTGTAGTATAGAGTTTAATTTTTGTCATATTATGTAAAACAATATTTAAATGATGAAAAATAAATTAATTTGAATATTTATTTTTTGAATAAGATGCCATCACAATTTTATTATCCTCTTAACACTATTTAGCAATACTGCTACAAAGTTTCGTTGGTTCCACCGAGCTAGCATGTCAACGTTAGAACATAAGGTTGAAACATTAGCATCATTAATTAAATGAGTTTTAGCACTTCTATGAGTAATGAATCTACTATGATTAACATTATTCATCCTAATTGCCAATAAAGAGTTATAAACATCCTATATGTAAGAAATAGAAAATAAGAAAGTCCTAATCTATACTCAATATAACTCAAGAAATAGAAAATATTGAATGAAATTCATAAAGTCAATTCAACATTGTGATTCATGACATAATTGAACATAAAGTACTTATAAAATATAAAGTATATAATGTATTATGGGATATTTGCAATATATTATTATATATCCTAGTTTGGTTTGGATTAGATGATTAACATAAGTATCCAAATGTTAACCTAATTAAATCAATTTTGACTAAATTCATCCAATCAATTCAATGATTTATTTAGTTTTAGTTGGATCGGTTCAGTTAAAATTAGATTAAATTAGATTTGAACACCTTTAGGTATCCAAATGTCAACCTAATTAAATCAGTTTTGACTAAATTCATCCAATCAATTCAATGATTTAATTGGTTTTAATTGGATCGGTTCAGTTAAAATTAGATTAAATTGAATTTGAATACCTTTAGTGACACTTGATTGATTGATAAAACTTAATGTTTGCTCAATCATGTGTATACGCGTAATATGTGTAATCAGTGTGCAAAATATATATATATATATATATATAAAATTTAAATTCAAAACTACACAAATATTTAGCAAGTACAATAGTCATTTCAAATAATAAAATAGTGAATTTAGTATCATTCCTAAAAAGATTATACTTTGACAAATATTTGATAATTATAAGTATGCTAATTGAAGTAAAAAAAAACTTTAATTTAAAAATTTTTAAAAAGATAATGGAATTTGGAATTTTTGGTTTGAAAGCTAAAATTAAAACTAAAAATTTATAAATTTAAAATATTGAGGTTTAATTTCACTTCTTTATTTTGAATTATGAATTTTCATTCAATATTTCCTAATTATTGAGTTAAGTATAGACTAGGATTTTTTATTATCTAATTCCTACATCTCAAATCTTTAAAACAGCAATTAGGATGAAGAACCTTAATCATAGTAGGTTCATGTCTTAGATACATTAAGTTTTGTCAATCAATCAAGTGTCATTAAAGGTATTCAAATCTAATTTAATCTAATTTCAACTGATTCAATCCAACCAAAATTGATTAAATTATTGAATTGATTGGATGAATTTCCCCAAAATAGATTTAATTGGGTTGACATTTAGATAATTATGTTAATCATCTAATCCAAACCAAACCAAACCAAATATATAATAATATATTACAAATATTCCATAATATACTGTATACTTCATATTTTATTAGTACTATGTGTTTAATTATGTCATGAATCATGACGCTGAATTAAATTATGAATTTCATTCAATATTTTCTAATTCTTGAGTTATATGACTATAGATTAGGACTTTCTTATTATCTAATTCTTACATCTAAGATGTTTATAACTTTTTATTAGCAATTAGGATGAATAATCTTAATCATATTAGATTCATGACTCATAGAAGTGATAAAATTCATTTAATTAATGATGCTAATGTCTCAATTGTATGTTCTAGCGTTGAAATGCTAGCTCAGTGGAACCAGTGAGACTTTGTAGCAGTACTGCGAACTAGTGTTGTGGGGATAATAAATCTGTGATTGCATCTTATTCAACAAATAAATATTCAAATTAATTTATTTTTTTATCATTTAAATATTGTTTTACATAATATGACAAAAATCATACCCTATACTCCATGAGATATATAAAATTCTCATAGTTGTCAAAATTGAATTAAACCGACCGATTCATTTGGTTGGACAATTAATATTATATTGATTGATAATATTTCCTTATTAATTGATTTATTTTTAATTATGCATATTATTTTTAAATACTTTCAAAGCACCATTGGTTCAATCACGGTTTGACCACGGCTTGATCACTAACTCTTGAACCAGTGTCTTTACTAATTTAATAACCAATCAAGTGTTCAAAATCTTTAAATTACTAAATTTATTAAATAAATTATTGTATATAAAAATTATTTTACGTAAGTATATATATTATAATTTTTAATTTATATTATATAATTTCATATGTAATACATATTATTATACTATAATATATCATATTATACTACATATTTATATATATATATATATATATATATATATATATATATATATATATAATGGGTGGACTGTTGGCTGAGTCCCCATATATTAAAACAGAAAAAACAAAAAAAATAATATTGTTTATTAAAAAAATATCTGAATGGAACTCGGTTAGACATAGGCCAAGTTCCATTCTCTGTATCATCAGAATATTTAATATTTCATTGAAACTCATGTCATTTTTTAAGTTTTTTTAAAAGAAAAAGAAAAAGAAAACCCATATGATAGGATATGTAGTGTATGGCTAAATTTTTTTTCAAAAAGATAGTATTTGGGTGATTTTTTTTTAAAAACACCAAATTAGTATTTCTTGGAGATAGAGTTTCTCATTGCAGGCCTATGTCAAAGTCAAAATCAACTCTAGCAGTATCTCTTTTCTCTTTGGAATATTTTCAATTATACAATTTTAGTGAGTTATTTATTGTAATTCTTATTATGCCACATTATTAATTTTGGTAACTATCCATTCTAAGTTACAATTTTTAAAAATTTATATTAGATGATTATATAATTTTTTTTGTTTATACTCTTCAATGTTTTTTATTTAAATTTTTTTTATCAAATAATTATATAATTACCATTGTCCTTTTTCTTATCTTCTAATTCATTAGAAATAATACATATACATATATATATATATATATATATATATATATATATATATATATATATATATATATTGGTTAAGTTAGATGTCTTTTTTTTTATTTTGGTTTTTACCATCTTGATCTTGCCATGTGCACATTTTAATTTTTTACTTAGAATAATTGTATTAGTTAATATATATATATAATAGTTTGTCTTTATATAACAAGAAAAAAATCGTGGCAAGATGACAAGACTCTCTAGATAACATGGAAGCACGCATCCTCGAGTATGCACATTTTGGTTTATTTTCAAACAAACTTAACTATTAAAATTTTAAAAAACAAATGAGTCGACCAAATTGCTAGGTTACCCGAGTTGATATCTAATAGTTTGACCCGACCCACTCCTAACCCTAAATCACCGGGTTAACTCGGCCCCCAATTCAGGTCCCAAAACAAAGGTGACTTGTGCAGAAATTACAGAATTTATATTAGGTAAGGTTTTATTAGATTCTCCTCTTGTACTAGTGAACACTGCTTTTTATAAAGTTTAACATTACTTCATTTTTGTAAATGACACTCCATGCATGCATGACCCAAGAACTGCTTTTTTTTTTTTTATCTACTTCTGAAAGAAAGGAAATTTTCATTTTCATGTCTATATGTCTGTCTGTGTGCTTACGTCGTGTACAACAGCATTTCAACGAGGTGGGGAAGAATGAGAATCAAGGTATAGCGCTGGACAGGGCTTTGAACAATGTATAACAAAACAAATAAAAATTTCCGAAAGCCAGAGATATAAGAGTGGTGGAGATTCTAGGGGGTGGCAGCATTTCAACTTCAACTTGATTGTAGAATCACCTCCAAGTATATATCTTGCTGTCAAAATTGCGAGGACAGATCTTCAGGCTTGCCTATAAGCTAAAACATCAAACGCTTGACATGAGCTTTTTCTGATGCCCATTATGTGCCTGCAAATGCAATGTCTCGACATTATCTTAATGGAGATTTCCACATGCTCCTCGGCCACAAGCAATGGAATCTTTGAGCAGAGCAGAGGACGTACAATAACTCAGACACAGCAAAATGTTCCCTTCTACATTAATCTGCATGAAGATGGTGCTTCCTCCTTTGGCATCGATCGACATACCAGGTGGCATGTTTACGTAGGCCCATGCCAATCAGAACCTTGAGGCTGGTAAGCATAACATAGGTCACTGCTAAATAGATAATGATCCATAAAAGACTCCATGGAAGAGAATTGTAGGGAAGGTGAGCAGCATATACTGGGGTCAACACTCGAATAACCTAAGAATTTAAATAGATGTAGAATCAGCAGCCGAAGTTCACAAAAACAAAGGAAATCCAAATGGACATTTAGAATCATGTGCTTACCACACAAGCTGGAGCAAGAGGAACAAAAGTCAGGTTATTCTTTGAACTCTCGGTTTGCATATTTAGAGTCTAAAATTGAAACAAAATAGGCATATATTCGTAAGAAATGAGCCATTAGAGATGCCAACTGTTATTGCAATGTGATGGTCATTTAAACCATTTTAAAAGTTTCAAAATTATTAGTCTCTTGAAAAAAAAAATTTTCTGAACAAATTATAGTAGACTTTCTCAAGTGTTGACTAATATTGTTCTTTGGCCATGTGATACTTGTCCATGCATATACACATTTTATCAGGAACTGCTACATCCTAAAAAAAAATCATAGCTAAAATAAAATTATCGTGAGATTAAATTATATAAGCAGATAAATTGGTAAGTATGAAATCTAAGAGAACTAATGAACTGAGAAGAACGAAGCCCTATATTGTGTAATTAAAGGAATTGAACCATATTGCTGTTTTTCCAAGTACACATCCACACTATCGAAATAAGAACAAAGATAAGAAAAACAAAAATGCATATGACCCCCTTTAATCAAGAAAGACTGCAAACAGATAATTTTCAAAAAAGCATTTGTATTTGAAATGTGGAGGGTCAAGGTACTTTTTGATGCAATGCTTATAAATGCACTTGAGAGTGGTTCCAGGAAGCGGTTTATAGTTTATATTTCTTTTACAGCATTCAACTAATCATACATTGCATGGCTGATTGTCCACAAAAAATCAGATGAGAATACCTGCTTGCATAGGTCTTCAAGGAACTCAGAGTATGCAATGGGCTTAATGTCATTGAATTTAGCAATGAATGAATGCTTGATAATATCAATAGTCATTTCACATGCATAAACCAAGCCGACATTCTGCAACATCCAAAATATGTGTGTTAGGAACAAAGCTGGACCAAGCAAGGAAATTAATTTCAACATGATAAATTTCTTCACTAAATATTTGGTGCTAATCTTACAAGAAGGAAACTCCCAAACCAGGGTCCCTCTGCTTCCAGAATATTTTGAGCCAAAACGAATAAGATAAATGCTGAAATGTGGAATCTCTCTACAGAATCTGCTTGCCATAAATGGGTATGGTGAAAAAAGAAAGAAGTTAGAAGAAATTATTTTTTTTTAATATAAGCATATACAGAAGTTCATGTGTGAATTTACTTGCCTCCTCCTTAGCAAAAGGCAGACAGAGATGGATTACACCAAGAATTACGAATATGCCTAATTATCCATCATTAATTGTAAAAAAAATTAAACTTCGAGGAAAGCTTTCCCCTTGTCCTATTTATGTGGTGCATGGATAAGGTAGAGAGGAAGTTGAGACAGGTAGGTCCTGAAGTCTAATCCAAACTAAAAATCAGCCAAGTTCAAAATGCCAAAGCAATAGTTTCTTGGTTGATACAATGATAAGAAAGGCACATAATTCTGAAGGAATGGAGCAAGTATTGACTTTGAGAACAAGTAGTCCACCAAAAGTATAGATACTTAAAAATTCATGTTTTATTTGAAAAGCATTTCATTCTGAGTTCAGTGATTAAAGTATAAGACAGTAGACAGTAGCTGATATAGAGTCAAACATATCCAAAAAATGAGGCTACAAAACATGATATAAGGTCATTTTCGTATTTTAAGATTGAAAAGAATAAAACTCTAAACAAACTGCAATTAAAGAAAGAAAATGAAGTATTAGAAGAGACAGCCCACCAAAGTACACCAAACTGTGAACATTATCCCTACTATATCTCTTGAACACATTGCTCTTGATCTCAGCAAAGTTATTTGACACCAGCAAAGCTAGCAGTGCATTATTGTGAGCAACTATACAGGTTGATAAAGTGATTGCCTGAGCTAACAAGATAAAAGAATGAACGAGTATAAGTAGTCAAGGAACCAAATTGGCCTCTTCTCTCTTCTCCTCTTGTCTTGTGCCTTCACACAAGAAAATAAATACCCAAATTACTGAAAAAGAAAATTATAATTTCAAATATAAAGGATATTTGAAGCAGCCACAGCTAAAGACTGGTCAGCAATATATCGCCAAATCCAGAATCTCAAACTTTCTGGAGGACAACTTGCAAGTCCTTCTGCTGAATGAAAAAAGGTCCCCAATACATCTCCATTAAAACTTTGACATAGTTTATCAAATATCTGCAAGATGGGTCAAGGATCAGCAATAGAGGTCTAGAAATTTGGCATACATCAAAAACTTGGTACTCAGCGTCACCTATTTTCTCCAATTTATTCTGCTCACCTCCAGCACATTGTAGACCACATATAATTTGATTGTTCCTTGACCACGGATCATATGATAAATTAAGCTGATATCTGAGGCAACAAAAGTTCAAATGGGGCAGCACATATAAAAAGTTCATGCTACAAATGGAAATATATTACTTATACTCAGATTATCATTATACCTGTTCGCTGTAAAAGAATCACTCCACAAGCCACAATTACAAAAGAGCCAAAATCTGACAACTCCATTGTAGACAGCCTCTTGAACTGCCTGCCAAAAACATGGTCAGGTCAAATTGTAAAATTTAAAAATTATGACAAAATACTAAAACTAATAAAGCAGAACCCTAACACAGAAGAATCAAAGACTGATACATTATAATTATAATATCTCATGAATCAAAAGGTAAATCTATATCAGCACTAGTTGGTTTTTACTAAATCCGTATGGCTTAAACCACAGTTTTAAACTCAAAAAAGCACACACTGTAAGATAAGTCCATCAGCTGAATCCTCATAGGCATTGCCTGACTAAAACTTATATTAAGAGAGAATATCAAGGAAAGGTGGCAAACCTTGTTTTTAGAAGCCTCCAAATGGTCATCACTACCCTTGTTGGCGTGATGGTCAACAGTGACAGAAATGAATCAAAGCAGACAAAGAAGCCAACATTTATGAGCTGCAATCATATTCCATGTTTGAGATACCATAATACAATGTAGAAAGCATATGTTTTAATAAAAATATGTGACCATATGTTAACTACCATCAAGTAAGTATGAGAGGTTTGATGTTTCAGATAACTTCCTTTCCCAAAATTTCTACATTTGATGATTACTGAGGACAAATTCAGGCACATAAATAACATACTGAAAGTCCATAGATCAAACAGACTTTTTTTACCCTTTTTAAAGGTGAAAGGGAGAGCATACCAATTCACATCGCCATGGTAAGCGGAAGATAGTGTCATAAACTCTTTCTCGTTCTTTTTCATTACCTAGAGTAGTTGTGCTCCGTAAAGAATTTCCATTGTACATTTCCTCCATGAAGTATTTCAATGGTGACTTCTCCACTGAAAACATATCTGACATCAAAATTTATCAACCAGGGTTACCTAAGCAGAAAGAATAATAAATGATGTTCATAAAATGACTAAAACTGGACAGACCACTTGACTATTTTTGAATAATTAATGAACAGATAATGCAGGTGAAGAGAACTCGCAAAGGCTGTAATCCTCATCAGAACGCCCCTTATTTTCACTTTCATTCACTAATACGCAAGCCTGGAGATCAATTACTATTTGGAACGTGAAGAAAGAATTCAAGTCAATAGATTACTAAAATCTATAAGACATGTAGCTATATCAGATTTTGCGGCTTTAACTTTATCATACTATATCGCAAGAGGCTGATGTACAATCCCGTTGATACATAAATTCTGAAGCATTAATTACAAGTTGTTCAATCATGATTACGCACGACAGAAATCTGTATAAATAACTCGTAGACCAGAACAATTTAGATTCAGGGATGAAGAATGAACTTCAAATTACAGCAGATATCAATAAAATGATTAAAAAATTATATATGACCTAGAAGAATGAAAAGACAGAAATTTTCTAACATATATTCTGATAGTTTCTGAGAAATCATAATAGAAAGGGAGTCAGATACATGCAGCAGGGACTATTTTACTCACTATTCGGATCTTCTGCCATGAGACGATTCCAATCCAATGATTCTGCTGTCTCTAATTTTGTAACAACATTCCCATTCGGCCCGTTCCTCTGCTTCTCTACCGAACTGGCCTTAGCGACACTATCGTCCTTCCCATTGCCATCAACCATTGAAAACCCCAAGTCCTCACAACCACCACCATTCACAGTTCTCAGCCTTAATTCCCCAAAATTAAACCCCTCACCACTGTGCGCACCCTGGAACTCAGTCTCTGTCACATGTGCCACTGAACAAATACTCGTTTTACTCTCTTCCGGTGCCCTTACCTCCTCGCAAACAACAGTTCCAACCGTATAGTATCTATTACTGTTGAGCTCATAACCATTTACGCAACATGTCGCTCCGTTATTGAATATCCCCTCCCTGTTCTCCGAAGACGAATGTGGATCTCTGAAATCAACCGAAATTGAATTTGAATTTATACTTTCTTGTTCAGCGATCGGATCTTCCGGTATGCAGGACTCAATAACCTTCCTCTTCTTGGAGGTTTTCTGCTTACGCTTCTTGCGGCTCGACTTGCTGTGAGAAACTGAATTAGAAGACTGGGATTGTTCTGCTGTACCATCCTGGATTCGACCTGAATCCGATTTTGATCTGTAGAGACGGGTTTCGTCTTCTCCATTGGAACTACAATCGTCGAGAATCTCGAAGGAGAGCTTTCTTCCGGCGGATCGCAACCCCATGACGACGGAAACCTTAGCCCCAAAACAGTCGATGAAAGAATCAATCTTTGAAGTAAAGAATGGAATTTACAAGAGAATTTCGATTAGGTTAATGGATATATGAAAGGGGGAAGAAGATGATTGATGCGTGGCGTTCGAGTTCCAAAATTGCGTGACACTCTTCTTCTTTATTGCACTCCAGCCGGACTCGCCTCATTGGTGCTCCGGCCCCCTCACTGATTTCCTTGCTTTTTCACTTACATCACTACTCTTTCATCTTGGCTTTATCTTATTTTCTCTGTTCATTTTTTTCATTTTTTTTGGCTACTTAAATGCATTCATCAACGTAAATTGGCAATTTAATCTCTAAATTATTTAATTTATTAAACTTTTATTTTTGAAATTTATTAATATAAAAATTAATCATTAAAAACTTTGAAAAGTTGTACGTTTTTTCTTGTATTGAGTGATTTAAAAATATGCAAAAATTTAAATATAATAATTTTGAAGGAGAAATTGTTAATTATTTTAAAGTTATAACTATTTTGAAAATTCTCCAAAAGGGCTTACTTCGTGAACAAGGCGGGAGGCAAAAAAAACATTTAAAGGGGGCCAAAATCCTATAATATAATATTAATGGATTTAATTATTTATATCATATAAGGAAAAAAAAGTTTATTATAGTAAAATTAAAGAAATCAATATTTGTCATACATAGTTAATTAAGATTACTTGTACAATTTTATGACATGAAACATATATGAATAAAAGCATAATTTCTAAATAATATGATTCATTTGATCATTAGTTAATTTTCTATGACTTTTATAACTAATTTTAAGTGAAAAAGAAGATCTATTTATAAAAACTTGAAGTAATTTATCAGAAAAAAAATAGGTAATAAAAAATTAGAGGTCTTAAAGGGAAAATTGAAAAACATTAAACAATAAGAGAAGAGAATATTCTTTAAAAGTTAGAAAATGTGAATATTTAAAAATGAAACTAATTTAAAAATTGAAAGATAATAGTAATCTTCACTCTTTTGTTTCTTAAATAGTATACCAACATAGAATGGTAAGGTTAAGATACTTATTGTCACGACCCGTTTTCTGGGCACATGACCGGCACAATGATGAATTTCTCATCACTGTAAGCCTTCCGATAAATATATCAAATTTTCTTATCTGAAAATCATAGATTATCAATTTAAAATACATTATTATACTGACATACAAGCCAAATGTCGAACCCCTGAACTAGATGTCCTAGACGATTACAGAACAACATAATCTATAACAGAAGAGAGGTCTACCCGACAACGGGAAGGTACAAAGTGATCTACTCCTCTAGCAGATATTCTTCGATGGCAACCTGATCTGAACAAAAAGGTTGTACAAACAATGTGAGCTTTTAAACTCAATGAGCGAATCGGCCTCGCATTAATAAAATTCAAATACATTACCAGTCATGCAAGCATATCCAAAGGCTCATACTCAACCAATAGACAGAAGATAAAAATTTATCCAATTCAACAAACGTTACTAGTACTCGTCAATGGCAATATATCCCGGAGAGCGCACACAGGCCGGCTCACCAATTATGTATATTTCCGCCATGACGCACAACATCATCCTCTTACATACAAGATAAAAATTCATCCAATTCAACAAACGTTACTAGTACTCGTCAATGGCAATATATCCCGGAGAGCGCACACAGGCCGGCTCACCAATTATGTATATTTCCGCCATGACGCACAACCTCATCCTCTTAGCTAGGGCGCCTCACGGATTTATCACCAATCCGGGCTATATCCCTACTGAGGGAATCGTTGTCTCCACACTCATTGGTCAAGACACCCTGTCAACCGGGTTTTCCGCCTTGCCGTGAGAGGGGGTACTGTCCCGCTCAATCACAATCAATAGCATTTCATATCATAATCAGAAGCTCAATATAATATTCATCCATATAACAGGTATAGTATATAACTATATTATGGATTTATAAACCACATATCAAGATAACAATTAATCCATTTTTGAAAACATTCAAACTTCACATCATCATAAGATACTTATTTCATTTTATCCATACTTATAGATTAATTATCTCATTTAGATTCGTCATTCTGAATCCAATTTCCCCCTATGAATCTTGGGAGTGTCCTACGACATACTTTTTATCACCAGTAATGCTAAAACTCTATTAAAACGGAGTCGTTTCACTCACCTGGATTCCGTACGAATATCGCTTCTCTAAGTCATTACAGACAAGAGTGCTCAGGTGAATTTCAGTGTTCTGCTACGGAGATTTTCATGAAAGATTAGAGAAAATACGTCAAGATTGTTTTCGTACAGATACTGTTCATATGTACGGTTACTGTTCATATATACAGTCACTATTCATACGTACGGTCACTATTCATACATACGGTCACTATTCATACGTACATCACTATTCATACCAGAAATAGAGAATACAATCTGTAAAAGAGTACACCAGGTAAGTTCCCAGGAAAGAGTGGAGGGTCACACTGGACACACTTAAAAACCAGGTCTTTCCTTAGCCAGAACTTTCCTAGACATGTATTCTTCACAGTTTACATTCTATTTCGGTAATCAGAGAATCAAAATAACATATAAACAGCTAAGGACAGTTTTTCTGATGTGGAAGATCAGCCAAGGCCGCAACCACAGAGCATACTTAAGAAATTAACTTCTAAAATTTGAAAGACATAGAAAAGGCATAGTATCCTTACTTAAGCTGAAAAGGAAAGGCCCAAAATCTCATAGGCCTAGCATTGAAGTAAGAGAAACTTAAGCAGAGAAGAAGAGAAGTTGAAGGTGTGAGTTTAGAAGTGAAATGGAAGGGCCTATTTATAGCAAAAGTCAAGGGTACTATTTGACACTATGCGCTAATAAAATATTCAATTTACTATTCATGAAAATGACATTTCTAATAATGCAGTTACTGTGCAAATAGCTTGAAAACTTAAAGAGAAAACTATCCTTTCTCTTAAACCTTTAAGTTTCTTTTTCAAATCAGTCCTTTCAATTTAGTCCCTGAGGGTATTTTTACACATAAAACGTCATTTTCTCCTACAAACTTCTTTCTAGTTTTCTCTTATGACCAAACCACATCTAGTACTTGACATTTCGATTGTATAATGAACAGTATCGTATACGTAAATAGTATTGTACGGGTGAATAGTACCGTATACTGAAATAGTAACAGTAGTTTGTAAACAAATATTTATATTTTATTTTTCTTGGGTATTACATTATCACCCCCTTAAGAGAATTCGGTCCCCCGAATTCAAAACTCATCTCAAGACTGAAATAAATGTGATTACTTCGTCCATATCTCATCCTTTGCATCTCTTTCTTCCAAAACCTTATCACACCCTTGGTGAGATTTACAAGAATAGTATACCATTGACTGTGAACTCTAAACCGCATTATCAATAATTTACATAAGACTTTTGCCTTTTCTAAATAGCAAACAATCTCTTCCTCATCAGTTTGATCTTCTCCACAACCTTTTGTACCATAAAGTGTCTCATCCTCATAACCTTTACCAAACTCAAACCACCTAATCAAAGACGAACTCTGTCTATATGTAAAACCTCAAATAGGTGTCATCTCAAAAGTGGCACGTGGTCTTTCCAGTTCACATTGAATATCAGAACACATGTTTCCACACACATAGCTTATAACTTTTACGAATACAAGCACCCTACCCGAAGGCATCATTTTGGCCATAAGCAATACTCTTGCCCGAAGGCGATCCTTCTACCTTAAGGCGACACTCTCAGCTGATGGCGTCATATAAAAGGAAAAATCACATGAAATTATTACATAAATCTCTAGGAAGAATAATCCTAGAAAATATGATAAGTAAATAACATACTTCTTACGCATAATTATATATATGAAAATTCCTCTCACCTCAATGACTCATATAGAGTCGCATCCCTTCAATGATTGAGGCAAACCCATAGTTCTATAGGTTCATAAAATACTTATTCAGCATTCCTCCATAGCTCAGAAGTGCAATGAAATATCATTTTAGTAACTCTGCTCAGTCAAAAAGATATTACTATACTATGCTTTAGAATCAAGTATGAAATATAACAAGTCCAATATCTTCTCATTCCTCAAGTTCTTTCAGTAAAATGAATCACTTCAACAAAGAAGATCTAGATACTAACTTAAATTTTATTTCTAGTACATAGATAATTTTAATACGTGAAGCTTACACCAAATGTAGCTTTAGCTACAAACAAAAGAAAGAATAAATTAAGGACGAGGAGGCTTTTGAAATGTAAAAGGTGCTCCAGGTCTAGAAGAGGAAGGTGCTTCAGACCTTAAGGAGGAAGCTAATCGTTGCAGCCTAGAAAGAGTTTCTGGAGGAAGCACCTGAGAAATTTGGCGAAGAGCATAAGTCACTCCGTTCATACAGTCAATACACCTTGCTTGTTGGTCACGAAAATTTTGAGTTGCAAACATTGAATGTCTATCAACTCGATTAGCCAGTTCCCCGAAACGACGGTTTATCAGTTTCTCTTGGTTTTCAAAGAGACGACTTATTAGTCGCTTCTGGTCCTCTATCTTGTATTCCAGGCTCTCTATCCTACGTTCCAGGAATGCAAGCTTATTTTCTGAGGATGTTGCAGTACTGTCCTCCTCCAACTCTATTACATCCCTCTTTCTTTTCTTAATTTCTGGTGACCTGTCTACAGGTCTCTTCCCTTTGTTGTCTCCGAGACTTAGATTTAAATCAAGCTCTACATTGCCAGTCTCAAAATTCAAGTTGAAAGACTTATTATCGGCCATTGCTCTAGGGATCTCAGAAATAACTTCGAATGAGAAAGGAATGGAGATTGAGAAATAGGTATGTAATGAAAGAAGTTCGCTTGGTGTGATGAGTGGGGTAATGGGCGTACAAGATTTATAGACAACCCGAAGCCCCTGGAGCTAAAGCCACCACAACCTACACGCCGCTCGCTATAAGGTTTACAGATCACATACGTCGCAATGCCAGCAATTAATGTCGGACATGCAAGTAAATAGTAAATATAATTTAATGCAATTAACATAAGTCAAAGATTTCCTCAAAAAAATTTTCGGCTAATCTTGACCTTTCTCAAAGTTCTGACTAACTACGCTCTTCAGTCTGAGATTTTCTCCCTCTAAACTTGTTTTATTCTGTAATCCTATATCACGATGTCCCTCTATGATTAGGTCGCCTCATATTGGCCGTATCTTAGATTCTAATCGGTGTTTTTACTCTAGACTTACACATAATATATATGTAAATATATATATTTTAAAACAAAGTTAACTGCTTACGGTCGCATGCCTTAAGCATTATCATGATGTAAGGAAATCACTGCCTTTCATTTGCCCATGAGAGCATTATATGTAAGTATGTGTAACCATGAAGATATATCATCATCTACACATTTCATTCTATCCAAGTCATTTTGATTTCACATCTCTATGAGTATATGTAGGATCATCACATATTCTCCTTGATCGTAGCCTTCACTCATTATGCATGAATAACATACATACATGTAATTACAACATGATTCAATCAATTATGTATATTATACTCAACTGAAGGCTCTTAAGAACAACACAATAAAACGGAGAAATGTATTTCAGTTCATCATAAAAGCATCCAAGGCAATCTTTAATGGCTATATTATTAACTTCTTTGAATTTCGGAAAATGCCAACGGGAGAAATGGGAAAACCAAGTAAAATCGGCCGCAAATCCACCGAATACTGACTTTCGTGGTTTTGGCATTAATGCAACGTGCTATCGGTGTGCACGCCTACCCTAGACTTCTGGCTTCCAGCTTGCAGAAATCCATAGGTTGATCGTGTAGGGGTGCGGTGAAAAGATATCTTCTTTGTCTCTAAGTCCTAATTTTTCTCTATAAAAACCATCCCAGCGTTCTCAGTTACCACACCACAAAGAGTAATAATCTCCGAGCCTACAATCCCCCAGTATTCCTCTCGCCTCATACTCTTACAAAAATTTCTAAATTTTTCCAAATCATGGCCTCAAGGAAGTACATTGATCTCACAGTAGAGGCTAAGGAAGAAGAGCTCGACTTAAACTTAAGTCTGGGCAAAGACAAGGGCAAAAGACCTTTTGAGGGGTCTCCAGAGAAGCAGAAGGAGAAGAAAATGAAGAAGATCGAGGAAGCTGAGGAGACTAGCACGGGCCATACCTCGGAGGACAAAATCGCCTGTCTAGAGCAGGAGGTGAAAAATCTGAAAAAGATGATAGGAGACCTGGAGAAGTTAACTAAACGCAATCATGCAGAAATGACTTCAAGAATAGACAGGTTCTTCTATTGGTCTACCCAGTGCTTCTGCAATCAACAACAAAGAAGTGTTGATTGTATGAATGGGATTTACACTACCCTCCGCGACATTGCTATGTCCCTTGCTCCAAGGAATGGTCGAGGGGTGATGATACAATACAACCCTCCTAATCCAAGACCACCTCGCTTTTAGATTACTCATGCATGAGTAAACTTCTCTTTCCTTTTTTTTTTGCAATGTAATCCTTCAGTGTTTTTTTTTATGCAAGTGGTTTCTTTTATTGGCTGGTACCCTAAAATAATATAGCTACACAAATTCAATCATGAATTCAGCTTATAAAATCCACCATATAAAAATTTGATCCGACAACAACGGAATCAAAACAAGTAATAACCTTTCCTTTACTAAGTTCAAAAGTGTAGCCACATCTATCTAAAATTAAACCTGACAACATAATTTCTAAGAAGAGATAAGTCTCGGAGGGAAAGGAAATGAAAACATCCTACAGGACCTTCAGTAGAGCCGTCTCTCTATAGTTGTGCCCGGGTTCACAACGATAGAGGAGGTCCTACTAAGGTTACCTTGCTCTGTAATCACTAGGAGACCTAACAACCTTTGCTCTGATACCAACTTTGTCACGACCCGTTTTCTGGGCACATGACCGGCACAATGATGAATCTCTCATCACTGTAAGCCTTCCGATAAATATATCAAATTTTCTTATCTGAAAATCATAGATTATCAATTTAAAATACATTATTATACTGACATACAAGCCAAATGTCGAACCCCTGAACTAGATGTCCTAGACGATTACAGAGCAACATAATCTATAACAGAAGAGAGGTCTACCCGACAACGGGAAGGTACAAAGTGATCTACTCCTCTAGCAGATATTCTTCGATGGCAACCTGATCTGAACAAAAAAGGTTGTACAAACAATGTGAGCTTTTAAACTCAATGAGCGAATCGGCCTCGCATTAATAAAATTCAAATACATTACCAGTCATGCAAGCATATCCAAAGGCTCATACTCAACCAATAGACAGAAGATAAAAATTTATCCAATTCAACAAACGTTACTAGTACTCGTCAATGGCAATATATCCCGGAGAGCGCACACAGGCCGGCTCACCAATTATGTATATTTCCGCCATGACGCACAACATCATCCTCTTACATACAAGATAAAAATTCATCCAATTCAACAAACGTTACTAGTACTCGTCAATGGCAATATATCCCGGAGAGCGCACACAGGCCGGCTCACCAATTATGTATATTTCCGCCATGACGCACAACCTCATCCTCTTAGCTAGGGCGCCTCACGGATTTATCACCAATCCGGGCTATATCCCTACTGAGGGAATCGTTGTCTCCACACTCATTGGTCAAGACACCCTGTCAACCGGGTTTTCCGCCTTGCCGTGAGAGGGGGTACTGTCCCGCTCAATCACAATCAATAGCATTTCATATCATAATCAGAAGCTCAATATAATATTCATCCATATAACAGGTATAGTATATAACTATATTATGGATTTATAAACCACATATCAAGATAACAATTAATCCATTTTTGAAAACATTCAAACTTCACATCATCATAAGATACTTATTTCATTTTATCCATACTTATGGATTAATTATCTCATTTAGATTCGTCATTCTGAATCCAATTTCCCCCTATGAATCTTGGGAGTGTCCTACGACATACTTTTTATCACCAGTAATGCTAAAACTCTATTAAAACGGAGTCGTTTCACTCACCTGGATTCCGTACGAATATCGCTTCTCTAAGTCATTACAGACAAGAGTGCTCAGGTGAATTTCAGTGTTCTGCTACGGAGATTTTCATGAAAGATTAGAGAAAATACGTCAAGATTGTTTTCGTACAGATACTGTTCATATGTACGGTTACTGTTCATATATACAGTTACTATTCATACGGTCACTATTCATACGTACGGTCACTATTCATACATACGGTCACTATTCATACGTACATCACTATTCATACCAGAAATAGAGAATACAATCTGTAAAAGAGTACACCAGGTAAGTTCCTAGGAAAGAGTGGAGGGTCACACTGGACACACTTAAAAACCAGGTCTTTCCTTAGCCAGAACTTTCCTAGACATGTATTCTTCACAGTTTACATTCTATTTCGGTAATCAGAGAATCAAAATAACATATAAACAGCTAAGGACAGTTTTTCTGATGTGGAAGATCAGCCAAGGCCGCAACCACAGAGCATACTTAAGAAATTAACTTCTAAAATTTGAAAGACATAGAAAAGGCATAGTATCCTTACCTAAGCTGAAAAGGAAAGGCCCAAAATCTCATAGGCCTAGCATTGAAGTAAGAGAAACTTAAGCAGAGAAGAAGAGAAGTTGAAGGTGTGAGTTTAGAAGTGAAATGGAAGGGCCTATTTATAGCAAAAGTCAAGGGTACTATTTGACACTATGCGCTAATAAAATATTCAATTTACTATTCATGAAAATGACATTTCTAATAATGTAGTTACTGTGCAAATAGCGGCAACGGCCGAAAATTTTTCTATTATTACTATTGAAAACTTAAAGAGAAAACTATCCTTTCTCTTAAACCTTTAAGTTTCTTTTTCAAATCAGTCCTTTCAATTTAGTCCCTGAGGGTATTTTTACACATAAAACGTCATTTTCTCCTACAAACTTCTTTCTAGTTTTCTCTTATGACCAAACCACATCTAGTACTTGACATTTCGATTGTATAATGAACAGTATCGTATACGTAAATAGTATTGTACGGGTGAATAGTACCGTATACTGAAATAGTAACAGTAGTTTGTAAACAAATATTTATATTTTATTTTTCTTGGGTATTACACTTATCTTTTAAGTTTTTATATTTTTTAATTTTATAAATTTTTAAAGACTTCAATTATTAAAATAAACTATTGTTCAATAATTAATATTCTATCATTTAATGTATAACATTATATGTAATTCTTCATTCATTATATCCACAGCTATTAGTTATATTATTATATTATTAAAATTTATATAAATTTTGTCTTTTGAAAAAATTCCATATAATTCTTTTTGGGGCCACATTAAAAATCTTATATATATATATATATAATAATTAAACAGGGGAAGGGAAGGGGGGTCATGGCCACCCCTAATTCCTCCCACCCTCTGCGACTCCACCTATATTGGTGAAGGGATAGACCCAGTTGATATAAAGAATGACTATCAATATCTATAATTTAGTATTCGGATATCGAATGGTTATTTTTTTAAAAAAAAAATGATTGTCATGCCTTCAAAGACTCAATTTCAACTGAGACCGCTCTTTCTCTCTCACTCCTTATTTATGAACCTTTTTTCTTAGAATTGTAGAGGTACATGCAAGAAGACCTTCCCTCTTATGCTCAAGGATATTCTTCACAGACATCAATCTTCGATGGCTATTGTTTTGGACCCCATAATCAGTGGGCTATTGTAATACCTATAAAAAATAAAATATAAATGTGTATTTACAAACTATGGTTACTATGCTAGTATACGGTACTGTTTACCTGTATAATACTATTTACGTATACGATACTGTTCACTTATACAATTGAAATGTCAAGTACTAGATGTGGTTTGGTCATAAGAGAAAACTAGAAAGAAGTTCGTAGGAGAAAATGACGTTTTATGGGTGAAAATACCTTCAGGGACTAAATTGAAAGGACTGATTTGAAAAGAAACTTAAAGGTTTAAGAGAAAGAATAGTTTTCCCTTTAAGTTTTTAAATAGTATAAGGTGCACAGTAATTGCATTATTAGAAATATCATTTTCATAAATAGTAATTTGAATATTTTATTAGTGCATAGTGTCAAATAGTACTCTTGACTTTTGCTATAAATAGTCCCTTTCATTTCACTTCTAAACTCACACCTTCAACTTCTCTTCTTCTCTCCTTAAGTTTCTCTTACTCCAATGTTAGGCTTATGAGATTTTGGGCCTTTTCTTTTCAGCTTAGGTAAGGATACTATGCTCTTTCTATGTCTTTCAAATTCTAGAAGTTATTTTCTTAAGTATGCTCTGTGGTTGCGGCTTTGGCCGATCTTCCACATCAGAAAAACTGTCCTTAGCTGTTTATATGTTATTTTGATTCTCTGATTACCGAAATAGAATGTAAACTGTGAAGAATATATGTCTAGGAAAGTTCTGGCTAAAGAAAGACCTGGTTTTTAAGTGTGTCCAGTGTGACCCTTCACTCTTTCCTGGGAACTTACCTGGTGTACTCTTTTACAGATTATATTCTCTATTTCTGGTATGAATAGTAACTGTACGTAGTAACCGTATGAATAGTAACCATATGTATGAATAGTAACTGTACATATGAATAGTAATCATATAAATAGTAACCGTATATATGAACAATAACCGTACGTATGAACAGTATCTGTACGAAAACAATCCTAACGTATTTTCTCTAATCTTTCATGAAAATCTCCGTAGCAGAACACCGAAATTCACCTGAGCACTCTTGTCTGTAACGACTTAGAGAAGTGATACTCGTACGAAATCCAGGTGACTGAAACGACCCCGTTTTAATAGAGTTTTAGCATTACTGGTGATAAAAAGTATGTCGTAGGCAGTCGACTAGTGTATACATGGCACTCGACTTAACAGAATTGTTACTTTAGCAGTCGACCTCTTTCGAGAATTTTTGCATCTTATTAGAATTTAATTAGATTGTATTATAGTATGAAATTTAGTTAAGTTTGTGATGAAATAATCATATAAAATTTAATAAAAAGGGGATCTACAAATATGGCTTAAAAGAATAAGGGACTTAAATGATAAAACTATAAGATTTATAACTAACATAGTAAATTATTCTATTAAGAATTAAGAAATAATCTAAGTATTAAAATTAAGGAATTAGGTAAATTAAGAAGGAAGAAAATTTTATTCTTTGTATTATTTAGAGTTTTAAATAAAATTATATCTTGTTCTTAATAGGCTAAAACTCAAGGATAGCAGAACGAGTTTGGAATTAGTTACAACTTCAGTAGTTAGCTTACCCTCATAGAAACATGTATGATTATATTTGATATTTTCTTGAGGAAGTTTTAATATAAAACATGTTCATGCTATGGATGGTATGTCAATGAAAATATGAAATAAGTGATTGAATCTTAATGATGTTTCATATATTAACCTTGAAGACAGTAAAAAGTATGCTTCAATGATGTAATGTTCATAACATTAAGGTCGATAAAAGTACACCTTGATTGTTTATTAGATGTATGACTAGAGAGGAATAAGTACACCTTGGAATAGTTTGTGACTGGGAAGAGTATAAGTACACCTCGGATAATTATGAACTAAGGACGATAAAAGTACACCTTAGGTAAGCTCGAGGATGGAATAAGTACATCTCAATAATGATAAACTAAGGACGGAACAAATACACCTTAAGTATTGGTTAGTTTTATGTAATCGAGGATGGTAAAAAATATGTCTTGGGAGTTATGATAATTTATATGTGTGAAATGTAACTAGGGATTAGTAGAAGAATATCTCGGTAATTATAATGATCCATATGCATGAACTATGTTTGAAATGATACATTTGACATGTTTCTATGCTGGAAATGATTCTATGATATTATATATATATATATATATATATATATATTTATATATATTGTGCTATGATAGAGTTTGTGTAAATTGTATAATTATAATAGAGATTATAAATTTTTGAGCATGTCTTTGTAAATGATTATGGGAAGAATTTAGCTATGAAAAATTATTGAGAACTGACGATATAAATATAAATATGTAATCACATGTTGTGACAAATTAAGAAAGTTACTAATCTCTATACATGAAATTGTATGATGTATAAAAAATGGTCACTATCTTATGTTGTTCATAAATATTTTCTTGAATTTCTTGATAATATAATAGATAAAAAGGGAAAAACAAGAAATAACATGTTGATAAAGGTAATCAATTTAATATAGATGTTGGCTATTGTTTTACGAAATCGGATAAGTAGATTTGCCCACTGTTATAGTTTGTTTTGTTTAACTTAGAGGTATGAAATTAAATGAGGTAGTAAAGAAAGGTTTCTTATCATTTAAATTGAAGCAATTTGAGAAAAAATAAAAAGAAATTTGAGGTCAAATTTAGACTGAGTAAGCATAAATCAATGAAAAATCTATCAAAAAATTTAATTATCATAATCTTTTACCATCGAAAGCTCAGTTAAGCTAAGAACTTAGCAGAATGTTACAATCCACAATCTAGAGAAGTTGTTAGAGTAGATGGATAGTCAAGAGGGGTAAATTGAATATAAGAATATTTTTAAAGATTTTTCTTTTTCTTGAAGAAAGTGTTTAGAGTCCTTCTTTGCACATTAGAGTCCTAATCAAAACTTAGTTGTTTAAAATAAAGAACTAAACAAAATAATCAAAGTAGTAATAAAAGAACACTAGGATTTATAGTGATTCGGTCGTATCTCGATGATACTCCTACGTTCACTTCTCAAAACACACAGTTATAAGATTTTATTAAGGGAAACAAATAACCAATACACAAGCAACCAAGTTAAGGTTCAGCTACCTATTTTTACACTAACCACTTAACAACCTTAAACTTTGGCTCAACAAGGATCTACTTTTATGCTTACACCTACTAAGTCTTTACACATTCCTAGCAAACATTCAACCAAGAAACTTTTTCTCCAGAAAGGCTCAGCCCACGACTTTTACTCCTCGCAGCAACAAGATCCTCATCAAGGCCCTAACACAACGTCCACTCATGGGACAGGTATGAGAAATATAGATATAAAGTAGTTCGCTCAGAACTTTCCACATAGAGAGAGAACACTCACAAAGAGGATATGAAACAATGTGGAACATTCAAAGGAAATTATCCTGTACTCATGAAGATCTCGTATTTATTGCAAAGGTCCCTAAATAAGGAATCAAGCCAAAGTCAAAAGTGCATGTTGCATAAAAGGAAAGAATCAGAATATTTACTTGTCACAATATGGAAATAAGTCGTGATAAATGTAGAATCTTCAAAGAAAAGGAAAGATTACAAAAAAGGAAAAGATTAGCATTGAATCATATTTGCAGCGCAATAACTACACGAAGTCAAGACATAAATGCAACATCAAAAAGGAAAGATTGCAACAGATTATGAAGAAGCAATCAATCAATCAGAATTAAATTTTATGAAGTCAACAATGCCAGAAATGAAAAATCACGATTGACTCAATCAAAGCAATCAAGGAAGATTTGTAGTGGGCACACAAAAAAAGGAAAGAATAAAACATCCAAAAAGATTACAGATTGATTGATGAAGAGTCAAATGTGACAAGCAACAGAAAGGGAATGAATCTGAAAGGTATTTCGTGCACATAGAAGAAGATCAGTTTAGGGAGATACAATTTTCATACATGGAGTAACATAATTTTCCTTATTCGAGGTACCTAATCCAAGAGAATATCCAACACATTTAAAGAATTGATCAAGTGCATTCAAGAGGATCGAAGCATTTATTAGAGCCTATGCACACAACGGCTAGTATTTTCAAGGCTATATAATGAGCACATTGTATCATTCTCATAAGCCTTAGTGAAGAAAAACAAGAAATAACTAAGCTTGACTTGTGCGTTAATTGCTCATCACATCAAGGCCTTAATAGATACATTAATCAAAAACTATGCATGAGGAATCTTGCGCTAACAAAAGTAACTCGGTGTCCCCCTTCACCATAAAGTTATACAAACACTTATCATTTTCTATGGGGCCATACAATAGACTAGCAAAGACCTTATCTTCTTTTCATGAGATGATGTGTGCAATCCAAAAGCAATTGGAGGCTTAGGTTTAAGGAAATTTAGAGAAATGAACACCTCCATGTTAATGAAACTTGGTTAGGGGATGATTGACAAGGCTAGTCTTCGGCCAAGACTGCTTACACTATTAGAAAAATTCAATTTAGTGGTAGATTGAAATTCGTCACAAATTCTGTCATTTTGTGACAAATTTTAGTGACAGATTTCAACCCTTCACTAATTTTGTAAAATGTTAAAATTTAGTGACGGACTATAATCCATCATTAAAATTCATTAGTAAATAGTGATGGATTCTAAACCATCACTAAAATTTGTCACAAAAGCTAGAATTTAGTAACGAAAAACTTTCTATTACTAATTTTAGTGACGAATTCCAAATTGTCACTAAATTCTATAACGAAAACTAGAATTTAGTGACATAATACTTTCTGTCACTAATTTTAGTAAAGAATTCCAAACCATCACTAAAATCTGTCACAGAAACTAGAATTTAGTGACGGAAAATTTTCTGTCACTAATTTGTGACAGAAGTTTTTTCCATCACTAATTATTATTAGTAGTTTGTGACGAATTTTTTTCGTCACTAAATTTCATCACTATTTTTTTAAGTAAAATTTACTCACACTCTCCTTCCAAATATCTTCTGAAAACTTTAGCTCTTCTATCTAATCGGCCAAATACTACACCTATTCTTTTATTTTGCCAGAAGCCAATCATGCATAAGGCATTAATGTTGCAAGAGTGAATCATGACTTCCAAGTCGATTATCCTCAAAAGGTGAGTATGCATTACCCATGACAAAAAATGTACTAGTTATTTTCAATTTAATATCAAATTTTATAAATTAAATTTATATAAAATAAATAATTGTTTTTCTTCAATAGTTATTTTCAATTTTTTAATTTTTTTTTCCCATTATTTTTTTCTCTTTTATTATTCCCTCCATTAAGTTTCCCTCCATCAATTTTCCTAAATTATTACACCTCCATTAATTTTCCCTTTAAATGTCAAATTTCCTAAAATTAAAAGCCTTAGTCGAATTTAGAATTAGATGTTTTTATCCTCGTTCCCATCTCTTCAATGCTATTCTCAACTTGTCTCATTCTCTAACTCTCATCCTCTTATCTCTCTCATAATATACTTTATCGTTTCTCTTGTGACATTTTTATCCTTAATTAATATTAAATTTTATAAATTAATTTTATATTCCTAATTTCTAAAATACCTCAAATAAAAAAAATCATAAATTAATACAAGTTAATAAAAAACACTAGAATGAAACTAATTCCTCATTAATTTTGTCTCACAATACCATTAATTTTCTCTCACACTAGAGTAAATTTCTCTCACAATACCTTTATATTCATCAGACTAATTTCATAAGTTAATAAAAGAAGTTTGTGACTTTGAACCAATTGATATTTGTTTCACAAATTTGACATAAACTGAGTGTGGTCTAATTCTTATTGATCAAATGTCTCAATTTTTAGCCAACTCAAGTTAGCTTGAATGGTAAGTGATTTTGCCCCTTAAGCAAGTGATTGAGGATTTGATTCTCAACTCTAGCAATTGGCATAGACTGAGTTGGCTAGGGGTTTGCCCTTTGCCTTCAATACCTCGAAGGAAATTAGTCCCTGCGATTGGTGGGAGATATTCCTTGCAAGAGCCAAAATATATATATATATATATATATATATATATATATCAATTTTTTAAATAAAATGAATAAATAATTTTTATTTTTTAAAATAAAATAATTAAAAATAATAAAATTTTCAAGCTTTTAGTAATTCTATCATATAAAATAAATAAAATATTTTTCAATTATTTATTTAATTACCTTTCATTAAATTCCTATTTTTAAATAAAATAAATTAATAATGTTTCTCTAAAAATAAATTATAGTTCTTATGATTTTTATTCTTTTCATTAACTTTTTTTTAACTATTTCATCTTTTAAAATTATATCAGTTTGTCTAAAGTGTTCTCTCTATTTTTTCTTGCCTCTCATTCTTCTCCTCATTTCTTCCAATTGTCAAATCCTTTGAAAGTTAATGTTGTGGACCCTGTAAGGAGAAGTGTCCATCCAAAGTAACCATGCTTTCCTCTCCCCATGTTCTCACTTAATTAATTATTATTTCATCATTAAATATAAAAGTTGGTGCATTATTTTTTTAGACCAATTATATCATCATTCTCAAGATAAGAGAATTTTAGTTGGGTAATATGACATAGACGTCAGTTAATATTGCGATAGAAAAAACATGAAATTGAGTTGGTGCTTGGCGACTTTTGGCTGGATATGAGTTAATGCTTTTTGCTTTTGTTGTTAAATGGGTGTTAGCAGTAAGATTTGAATGCAACTGGGAGGAGTGTAGGAGATATATACATATATACATATATAGCAGAACCATGAAGAGGAGTTACTTTTGCAGGAAAATAGATGTCGTACTGATTGCTAAACTGCTATATGATATTTGTCATGAACTCATGATGTAGATGATGGAAGATAAAAATGGTGTTATGTATGCATAGAAACTAAAATCCCATTCAAAATTGCTGCGTTCAGTTAAATGTGCTAATTTGGAATGACTTTGATTATAGTCAAAATATACAACGCACACTTTTATGCCTGTATGGTTCCTGCTTGTTGAATCTGAGTCCATTCATCTGTGTTTGCTGGCATACATCAGTGGTTCATTCAATTAAAGAATGTTAAATGCTTGATTATGCGTTTGGAAAATTGGTATTTGAGTTTTTCAGATACCTTTAAAGTTATAAGCCATTTGAAGCCACTAGGTGTAGTCTAATAGTAATGAGTGTAAGTAGTCAACAAGAGGTTTTGGGTTTGAACTTTTCTTTCGTCGTGTGCTAAAATTTATCAGGCTACTGGGAATGACAAGGGAAAAATCAAAATTCACGTATTGGTTATGATTTATAAAACATTAGAATCTTTTTTTTTCTTTCTATTTATTTCATGCTCAAGTATCATTTATATATATATGTATATATATATATAGGTTTTGAAATATTAGAATAATATTTGATTGACACTGCCATGTAGAAGACAGCACTTGTAATGATGTCAGAAAACGAATGAATATGAATCATTCCGTCTTTCTGTGTTCGGAAATTAATAATAGATTGATGGTTTTTATTTTTCCATATTCAATTTATTAGATTGCTTTGTTGCAGAGTCAATGATTGTTTATATGTATTTTCTGGGTAAATGAGGTAATTCAGTTTATTGGTAAGATTCTTACTTTTAGTATACATGTTATATAGTTAAACAACATTTCTTGATGAGAAGTTCGATAGGATCCTTCTTAAATATGAACTTAAGTTAAACATCTTAAAAGACTGAAATCTGTTCATAAATAATGACATATTTAGTGATGGAAAAATTCTTCATAAATTAATATAATTAGTTAAAAAAAATTAGAATCAAACAAATTCTTAATTAATTTTCTCTCACAATATATTTATACTCATCAAACTAATTTCATAAATTAATATAAATTAATAAAAGAAGTCTATAACTTTGAACCAATTTATATTTATTTCACAAATTTGGCATTAAATGAGTGTGTTTCTTATCTTAGTTCTCTCATAGATTTGGCAATCTTTCCTTATAATAGAGACAATTTGGACACTTCAATTTTTTAAATAAAATGAATAAATAATTTTATGTGTTGACAACTTCTAATTAACCATTGTTAATGTGTTCTCAAATAGGTTGATAGTTTTCATCAATGATTTAGTAAACTTTTACAATTGGGATAAAATTAACATAAAATAAATATGTGTGATGAAATTAAAGTTTACCCCAACAAAATTTCTATGTAGGGATGAAAATTGATTAAATTATTCTTGTGGGAATTTTAATTTAAAATTAAAATGAATTAAATAATTTTTTATTTAAAAAAAAAAGATAGATTAATGGTTGGGTTGAGTTGACCCTAAAAACCGCATAAAAATTTTAAGGAGTAAAAATGATACTTTTGCATTATATTTTCAACAAACTACATTAAAATGTGTCATATATATATATATATATATATATATATATATTGGAATTCCTAATTTCCTATGCAAAGGAAATTCAAATTCCTCTGCAAACCAATTGAAAGACTAAATTCAACATATATAACATAGTATCCCCAAATTTTGGCCTTAAATAAAATTCTGACCTTGTCCCAACTATTTTCTTACAAAATTCTTAATTGTTTATGCACTCAAGACCCAACTTCTTCCATTAACCATATGAAATCCCAAATTAGGCATACACAATATAATACTTTTTTTTATACAAATTTTGCCTTTAAATGAAATCCTTAACTTTGTCCCCATCTGTGCTATAAATTTTAATTTCGCTATAAAATCCGTTATTTCATATGTAGTGAAAAATCAAAACTTTTTAATTAGCCAATTAAAATCTCAATTTTGACACACAACCCAAAATCTTTCTCAAAACTTATTCATGTATGAAATATCTAATTTTGATCCTTTATCAGTCAAAAAAATCTTTAATTTCACTAAAATATAGTATGATTCAGCCAAATTGGGACAATTTAAATCAAACGTAATTTCCACATGTCATTTTTTTAAAAAAATAAAAATAAAATAGTGAGAGAATGAAAACATAGAGATATGAAGTCCTGACACTTCAAAACACAGGTTTTTCAATTACCAACTTTTAAACCACATAATATTTTTTAAAGAAAAAAAAGGGACAAATCACAACATATCAACTTGAAAAAGCTTTATAACGTAGGCAGTAACTAATTCTTCCTACTTAACTCATAAGATGCATTATCGAAGAAAATAGTTAACACAAGTGAATTTTTTTGCGTGCAAATCCGTTCCTATGCACAAGAGGGCAGGAAGGTTTTGGATATCTTTGAATGTTTGATTTAATGGTTTCTAATCATTCAATATTTTTTTTATTTTTTTTTTAAATTATAATTATCATTTTATGTTTATTTTTATATTTACAATAATCTATTGATATTTCAAAAAAAAATTAAATAAATAAAAATCGTTAGATTAAATAGATGTAATGGTACCCAAAGCACTCCTCTGCACAGGACTCTCCTGCAAGAGGGATCTGCACACGAATTTTTTTAGATTTGTATAATAAACCACAATATTATATAACAATTTATGCAAAAAAAATTACAAAACAAAGAAATATATATCGATATATCCTCTTCAATATTTATATTTTGAATTCCTTAAGACAATATAAACATTAATCATAAGAAGTAAAGAAAATTATTTTTTGGTAAAGTGCGGAAGAAAAAAAAACAACTGGAAGAAAAAAAGCAGAAAACAGAAAACAGTTTCAGCGTAACGAACCAAACAAAATCGAAATCAGCAACAAAGGTGAGATAATTTTAAATTTTTAATATGAGATTATTAATTTAAATTTGTTCTTTATATGCCAATAGATTCCTGCCCTTAACATATTCCAATCTCAGAGCTATTAGCTGAAGGTTTAATTTAAATTTATTTTAACTAGTGGATTATTATGTATTTTTTAATTTACTGCTAAATATTTTTAAAATAAAATACAAATTTTTATTATATTTTAAAAATAATAAAAATATATTATTTAAGTTTTCCACCCTTTTGTATTTTTAAATTTATTTGAGAGTAAATTATTAATTTGATCTTTAAAAAGATTTCAATTGTTTTAATTAATTTCTAAAAAATTAAGTATCTTAATTTTATTTTTAATTTTTAAAAGACTGAGTTTATATTATTTTTTAATCTATTTATCAAAGTAATTTTTAACATAAAAAATTTAAAATTTGATATTAATAAATGTTATTTAACAATGTAAAAGAATTCAATTAAAATAAATATAATATTTAAAAGATTGAATTGACATGCCTGTTATATAAATATCAATGTATATTTATTGTAGCTAATTTATTTATTTATTTATATTTATAAAAAAATTATTTTTTAATATATTATATTAAAATGTATAAATAATAATCTTGTGGTGGCAAAAGAACCATAAAAAAATTTTGGTTGGGCCACAGCATAATGAATGTAAAGAGATGTGGGCCAGACATTGGGTTGAGTGTGAGGCCCGAATTACAATATTATGGGGAAGAATATAAATACTGGCCCCAATGCCAATCATTAACATTCTTTGTTTATCCATATATATATATATATATATATATATATATATATTCTTTGTTAAAACGACGTTGAACTCATCCACCAAACTCGTCTAAGATCAATTTGGACTTTTTATTGTTTACGCCAAAATTATAATCTACAATTATGATAGTGTGATTAAAAAAGAATAAATTGATCACATATAATAATTTATTTCTTTTTTTAATCAGGGTCGTGTGATTCAAAATAAATAATTATTATTTTAAAATTGAAGAATTTAAATTTAGCTGCGGACGTAGACAATTAGAATTCGTCCTACAATCCACAACCTCCTCTCCTTCACTTTTATTTCTTTTTTATTTAGGGGAAAAAATTATTCCTTATCATAAAAGAAGAAAAAAGAAGTGACTCACAAGAGATAATAAAGTTAGATCACTATTATCTGTCACTGTCAGTGATCAAGGTTCTCGGCTAAAGGTATGTGAGAGACAATGAGAAAGAAGGAAAGGGGTATACTTTTTTTTATTATTTCTTTTTACAAAATTTAAATTTGATTTTATTAAGATATGTTTAAGTTGAAAAAAAAATTGAAGAATAATACTGATTTAAAATTAAATAAAAATATCAAAATAAGAGTTCACTTCCCTTTTTTTTTTTACTTATTTGATGATAAGACGATCATGGATTTAAATTTATTCAATAATATTACGGAGTGATGCAGTTTATTAAGCTCTCATATATTATTATGATTGAAAATTTCTATACTTAAGATTTGTATATATAATGAAATTGACAACTACATCATTTGGAAGAAACAATTAACGTAAGAAACGGTGAATAAAATAAAATAGAAAAATCAAATTCTTTGAATGTGACTGACAAAGTAAATCGTTGAATGTGGGTGTGGAGATAGGAATTCGAACCCCGTGTCGTGTTTGTACTTTAATTATAGTTTAAAGATTTTAGCTACGCTTAAAATTGTTGTTAAAAGTATTTAAAAAATATTTTTTAAAATTATTGTTAAAATTTATAGTCATGATTTTTAATAATTATAATTAAAATCGTAGTTATTAAGACAAGCACAATGTTTATCCCAGCACAAAATCTGCACTTGTAAAGATAGGACTCGGGTCTTTTCTCTAACGTTATAAATTAATGAGTTTTTGACTACTCACAATTATTTGATAACTATAAATTTCATTTAAGCATATAAAATTTATAGTTATTCAATGAGTGTAGACTGCCAAGATTCTTCCTTTAGGGAAAGAATGTGGTTCCGAGGTGATATGGTCGCTCCCTCCTCAACAATGGCGGAATCAGAATCAATGAATCAACAAATGAAGTAAACAAAAAGTGAAAAGAAGAAGCACTTTGAGAGGCCAATGTCAATGTGTGGCCATAAATCAGCCAGTAACCCAACTTTTTTGACTTCAAATTTGCCAACTTGACTACAATAACTCACTCCACCTTCATCCAACCAAGTCAAATAAGCCTCTTAGAAAACCTAAAGAACAAAAAGACTTGAGTGATTCCGTATATGTTTTTAAAGTTTTAAGTTTGAATGCGTGAATAAAAAAAAAAGTAATTATGACCGAATATTACACCTTCATATTATAATTTGACTCATATTAAATTAGTCCAAACTCTAATAAATTAACAAATGCTAGTAGTTGTAACTAATAAGGGAAAAAAAACAACATTTTTCCATGAGTTTCTAACTATACTTTATACATGATCACCGGTTGGATTTTTGTACAACAAAACAAACCGGGTTCATTTTATAAAATGAGTCGGACTTTTTGAAAGTAAATCTGTCTTTTTACTCTAGTTTATATTTTATATCTTTACTTTTAAGATTTATAAAAATAAATAAATAATCTTACTTTTGTGTGAAATAAAATACTTCAGCAATAATATTATACAATTATAAGATGAAATACATTGTAAAAATTGAATACCAGGTTAAATATAAAAATAATTTATATATTGTATTATTATATATTATTAAAAAGTAAAAGATATATATTATATAAATTATATGTTTTAATATTACACTTGTATATAGAATATTTTAAATAATATAGTATATATATATATATTATTATTATTATATATAATATTTTATTATGTTAAATATACACTTTATTATCTTTAAAAATATATATAATTAATTTGAATATCATAATCAAGTTGGACTTGAAAAAAAATCCGAGCCCAACCTTTTTTAATTTTTAATTCGAGCTTTTTTTTTTAAGACCTGGTTTCATTTTAGTGAATCTATAATTTTAACCTAATTTTCTAAGGCCCGTTTGGTAGAAATGACAGAGTAATAATAGAAAGGAAGTAAAAAAAATATAATAGAAAAGAAAAGGAAAAGAGAAAAGGGAAAAGGACAAAAGAAAAAAAAAATATGTTTGTTATGGGATAAGAAAAAAAAAAGAAAAATATAAAATAATTTTACCGCATTACTCCTGACTTAAAATAATTGTTTAAAAAATTAACTATAAAATATGCATATCCATTAGGCACTTGTCTCTGTCTTCTCACTTCTGATAACATATTCACATGGCCTAGTTTAAAACTATATCTTATAAAAAAAAATGGAAAATAAAAAGTAGACGACGCCATCCCCTTCGACTTCAATATGAACTCATTGCTGACGACGCTAGATCGCCTTCGACTTTCCATCGACTTCGACGTCAATATGTGGTTCACCCATGGTCAAAAAGTGTTGCTATAGTCTTCAATTTGTTCAAAGCAGGACACGGTTTGACAATTGAGTATACTAGAACAGTTTCATTCAGTTAGATTTCATTTTCAGTATCTAAATCCAATAGAAAATTTCAGATTACAGCCATTAGAAGAAGAAGCAGATGATGAAGGCACTTTCAAAACACTGTCTCTGCCTCTTTCCTCTCAGTCTATTGGCTTCTCTGCCTCTCAGTCATTCCTCTCTCTCTCTCTCTCTCTCTCTCTCTTACCGTCGGTGTCTCAAACTGTCACGACCCATTTTCTAGGCACATGACCGGCACAATGATGAATGTCCCATCATTGTAAGCCTTTCGATAAATTCTACCCATGAGTTAAATTATAAGTCATTATCTCTATATTATCAAAATAATCATTCCTTAATAAATACAAAGAAAATAGATAAAAAATTTTTATTTGAAATTCATAGAGATGATTTACGTATAATAATAGATCATCAATATAAAATACATTATTGTATTAAAATACAAGCCAAATACCAAACTTCTGACCTAGATGTCCTAAATGGTTACAGAGCAACATAATCTATAATAAAAGAGGGGCCTACCTGACAGCAGGAAGGTCTAAAGTGATCTACTCTTCTAGCGGATGTTCTTCGCTGACAAGCTGATCTGAACAAAAAAAATTGTACAGAGAGTGTGAGCTTTTAAACTCAGTGAGCGAATCAGTCTCGCGTTAATAAAATTCAAATATATCGCCAGTCATGCAAGCATATCCGAATGCTCAAACTCAACCAATAGACATAGTTAGAAATTACATACTGGAAGATAAAAAATTATCCAATTCAACAAACGTTACTAGTATTCATCAATGACAATATATCCCGTAGAGCGCACACACGCCGGCTCACCAATTTTGTATATTTCCGCCATGACGCACAATCTTATCCTCTTAGCTAGGGCGCCACACGGATCTGTCACAGATCCGGGCTATATCCCTACTAAGGGAATCGTTGTCTCCACACTCGTTGGTCAAGACACCATTTAAAATCGGGTTTTCCGCCTTGCCGTGAGAGGGGGTATTGTCCCGCTCAATCACAATCAATAGTACAGTATTTCATATCATAATCAGAAGCACAATATAATATTCATCCATATAACAGGTATACTATGTAACTATATTATAGGTTTATAAACCATAAATCAAGATAACAATTAAACTATTTTTTTTTTTTGAAAAGATTCAAACTTCACATCATCATGAAATACTTGTTTTGTCTTATCCATACTTCTGGATTATTTTCCCATATTTGCCACTCTGAATCCAGTTTACCCCTATGAATCTTGGGAGTGTCCTATGACATACTTTTTATCACCAGTAATGCTAAAACTCTATTAAAACGGGGTCGTTCCACTCACCTGAATTCCGTACGAGTATGCTTCTCTAAGTCGTTACGGACAAGAGTACTCAAGTGAATTTCAGTGTTCCGCTACGGAAATTTTCATGAAAGATTAGAGAAAATAAGTTAGGATTATTTTCGTACAGATACTATTTATACATATGGTTACTGTTCATACATACAGTTACTATTCATATGTACGGTTATTATTCATACGTACAGGTACTATTTATACCAAAAATAGAGAATACAATCTGTAAAAGAGTACAACAAGTAAGTTCCCAGGAAAGAGTGAAGGGTCACAATGGACACACTTAAAAACTAGATTTTTCTTTAGCCAGAACTTTCCTAGACATGTATTATTCACAGTTTACATCATATTTCGGTAATCAGAGAATTAAAATAACATATAGACAGCTAAGGACAGTTTTTCTGATCTGGAAGATCAGCCAAAGCCGCAACCACAGAGCATACTTAAGAAAATAACTTCTAGAATTTGAAAGACATAGAAAGGGTATAGTATCCTTACCTAAGCTGAAAAGGAAAGGCCCAAAATCTCAGAGGCCTGGAGTCGGAGCAAGAGAAACTTAAGGAGAAAAGAAGATAAGTTGAAGGTGTGAGTTTAGAAGTGAAATGGGAAAAGTCAATGGTATTATTTGATACTATGCGCTAATAAAATATTCGATTTACTATTTATGAAATTGACATTTCTAATAATACAATTTACTGTACACCTTAATAATTCAACATACTGTGCAATACGCGAAAACGGTGGCTTAGAATTTTTGATTACTATTTAAAACTTAAAAGAAAAACTATCCTTTCACTTTAAACCTTTAAGTTTCTTTTCAAATAAGTTCTTTCAATTTAGTCCATGAGGGTATTTTTACACATAAAACGTCATTTTCTCCTACAAACTTCTTTCTAGTTTTCTTTTATAACCAAACCACATCTAGTACTTGACATTTTAATTGTATAAATGAACAGCACCATATACGTAAATAGTATTATACGGGTGAAATAATAACAATAGTTTGTAAACACGCATTTATATTTTATTTTTCATGGGTATTACACAAACTCTCTTCCTCTCAGTCCATCGATGTCTCTGAAGAGAACATGCATAGAAGGTAGTAAAGGGACAAAACCGTCAAATACTCATTTTTCATCGGAGAATTGCCTTTTCCATCTAAAATGCAATGGAAGAAAATTGCAGGAAAAGCGTCCCATTTTTTTCCATAATGAAAAGCTTTATTCTCACTTAAATTGTCTACCAAACAATGGAACACGGTAACAGTGACCCAATTTCGTGTTCCATTCCAACAAAATATTAATATCAAACGGCTCCTAAAAATGTAATATAATATTGATAGGTATTTTCACCCACCTACTTGGGCAAGACCAAGTTGCGTTGCTTTTAGGATAATATATACCACATTAATCAAGATTCGGTGACCATTAAAATAGATTTTAGAACTATTAGAATCAAAATGAATCATGACACGCGAGTTGATCAATTGGGATAATATAGTGGATTTTAAAAACTATTGGGAAAGATTTTGTAAATTTTTTTTGAATGAATATAAAATTTTCAAATTTGTATATAATATAATTTTTTAAAATTTATTATAAAAATTAAGATTATTAATAATTTAATAAAACTCTAAAGACATCATATTTTGAGTATAAGTTTTTTTTTTTGGGTAGAGACTTGAATCGTGACCTCTAACCTAAAATTTTCAATCTCATAATACTTGAAGTATAAGCTTAATGATATTTTAAGTTGTCATTTATAAAAAAAATTGTTGATATTGTTCTATCAAAAGAAATTGTAACACAGATTAATTAAATATAAAAATTAAAAAAAAGTAATTCACAAGCCACAAATAAACAAATATAACAACTTGTTAAACTATGACAAATTTTTGTCTAGATTTAATGATGTTGATACTCATTAGTGATAAATTTATACGGTATTTTCATAATTTGTATGAATTGATATGTGGCAGAAATCGTCATGTCAAGGCACCACCTCAAAGCAAAGATGATTTTGGCTTGGATTGAAGTGAAAGTCATGACAAAAAGAAACTACAGAATGGCATATTTATGCAATACAAATTAATTTTGTGGCATATGATTAGATCTTTAGCCTATTCAATTTTCCATTATTGGCTTTGCATGTGGATCTCTTGTAAGCATCTCTTTCGATCACAACTCGAAAAACAATATTTTTTTTAAATTATATGTTTGTCTCTTCGTTTTAAAATATATATTCCTCTCTCTCTCTCCCCCTCCCCCCTCCCCCCTCCCCCCTCCCCCAAAAAAATATAAAATTACTACATTTATATTTAATTTTATTTTTTATATTTAAAAAATCTGTTTCAGTTTTTTTAAAAAAAATTTGTAACTTAATACTACATTTTTTTTTACTTCTCTTCATTAACTTAAGTAAATATTAAGAATTTTTTTTTTACAAAAAATTAGAATATATGTGATATCTTATAATGGAGTACCAAAAAAAAAACAGAAGGTTATAACAATAAGTAAAAGTTGACCTTCTTAGTTAGATTATCGAAGACATTTTAATCAAAAGATATGTGACATTAGGTACGTCCAAAAAAAAAACATACTGTAACATTTTTCTAGGTAGTAAATATAAAATTGGATTTATCGTTATATAAGATGAGAGTGTATATTTTAAAAGTAAAATAGAGAAATATGTAATTTTAACAATTTGTAGGACAAGAAAGTGTAATTTACTGGAAAAAATATTTATTTTGGAAGTTCCAATGCATAAATAGAACAATGATTGACCTTATTAGAAAAATTAGTATCTATAAATTCCAATATTAATAGTAACTCCGATCTTGTAATTACCATTGAAGCATTTGAGATTCAAGGTGGAATATTTTATTTTATCCTATCAGCCTCATGCAAGATAGATAGCAGCGTTCAAAAGCTGAACCAAATTAACAAAAAATTGACTAAAATTGAAAAAATAAAGGCTAAATTAGTTTTTAAAATATTAATTTTAATTAACAAAAAATTATTTTTATATATTTTATAATTAACTTAGCCTCTTTCTTTTAATTAATTTATTTTTTCATATTTATATATATTTTATTGAAATTAAAAACTACACATTATTATAAATAAAATCTTTTAAAATTGAACTGAACCGCTAAACTAAAATCGAACTAAATTGTTCAAAAGTTAAAACTGAATAAATCTAATTTTTTGATAAACTGACCAGGTCATGCCCAAAACTAAGTTGAATCGAATAGAGTCTATGTACACCCCTAATGCGAGGATATATCCCTTATTTATGCTAACTTTCATTTGTTAATGGAAAAAAAATTCAAAAGGATAAATGAGAGGACAAAAATTGTTTTTCACACGATATAAATATAATAACGATGTAAACAAATTATAGCACACGAATGATTAAATGTGTAAAACATAATTTTTTTTTAATTTCAGTTCAATTACATATATTATTATTTTTGTTGTAAAAAATATCATTTGGTTCTTCTCATATTTGATATATATTACGGAACCTTCTTTCTAATTTATCTTTTTGTTAATGAAGTTAACATTTTGTATAATGTGTATTTTTGTTAAGATAAAAATATTTAGTTATTATTATTATCATATTAAAAAATAAATAATAGTTGCATATTCAATTTTAAAATAAATTTATATTTTTTTGTATGAAAGCAAAATTAGATCAAATTATTAATTTGGTCTTTAAAAATATAGTTGTCCTAATTTAATTACTAAAATATTAAACATCTTTTAAAATATTATATTTATTTTAATTTAATTATTTTTATTATTAAATCGTTAAATATATTGTTGTTTAATATTAATATTGTTGTTGTTAAAAAGTCACTTTGATAAATTGAATAATAAAATTGAAATAATATAATTTTTTAAAAATTAAATTAAAATATTTAATCTTTCAAAAATTAAAATAAAACAATTAAAATTCTTAAAAACTAAACTAATAATTTACTAATAAAATTATAGTAAAAGTTGAAACAAAATTAATATAATTTAAACTAATTAAACTTTAAAATCACATAGATTTAGCCAACTAGGCATAATTTTAAATTGAGGAAACCAAATACCTGTGTGGGGCTCAAATTCACTGCATTACCTTTTGTTTAGCGCGAAGTTTCTTCGTTGGTTAAAGGCCGCCTCTCCATCAATCTCCTATTTCTTTTAAGGCTCCTCTCTCCCCCCTCTCGGCTCTGCTCTAATTCCATTCCATTTCCCATAGGCTATACACATATCACCACGTCTCTTTACCTCCCTACTTTCTGCTGAAAGATTCGCACTTTCATCTCCTTCATACATGGAAGCTTGTGCTGCCATGGCTATGAGCTCTCCTTCTTCTACTTCCTCCTCCTTTTCAATCTCATGCAGCCCTGCCGCCGCCTCAAAGCCAACCCCCATCAGGCTTCAATCCCATCATCTTCCCTTTTTCAAATCTCTCAAATGCGTCCAATCCCATCGTTCTGATTCAAATTCTACGAAACCCAATCCCAAAAACTCCGTTTCTCCCTTATGCTGCTCTGCTGTGGCTTTCTCTTCGTCGGAAACCGCCCAGCTCGCTTCTTCGAAGCTCCAGTGTTTGGTCGACGAGTTCCAAGCTTTATCCGAGCCCATCGACCGGGTGAAGCGGCTGCTGCATTATGCGAATCTTCTTCCGCCGCTGGAGGAGTCGGCCCGAGTCGACTCGAATCGGGTCATGGGTTGCACTGCGCAGGTTTGGTTGGAAGTGAGAATCGACGGGGAAGGGAAGATGAGGTTTGCGGCGGATAGTGACTCGGAAATCTCAAGGGGGTTTTGCTCTTGCTTGGTTTGGATGCTTGATGGGTGCGAGCCAGAGGAGGTTTTGACGGTGAAGACCGATGATTTGGTGGCTCTCAATGTGGGTTTACCTGGAAGGGGGCGTTCAAGGGTAAATACTTGGCATAACGTTCTGATCAGTATGCAGAAAAGGACAAAGCAATTGATTGCAGAGAGGGAAGGTAAAATGCCCTTTGAGCCTTTTCCTTCCTTGATTGTGGCGGCTGATCTAGTTCATCCCAAGGGTAGCTATGCAGAAGCTCAGGTTAGCAATATCTGGCCGACCTCCTAGTTCTCTTTCTTTCCCCAGGGATAGACTTTGTTTTTTGAGTTCTCATTGGCCATGATATAATTAAGTTTAAGCCACAACACCAGTATCATGTATGAAAATTATATCAAGTGTTGATCATGTTGATGGGGTCGCACTTTAAGCTTAAAACTCACTCTTTTTTTCATTTGTGACATGCCTTAATTTGTTATTTAAAGCTATAATTATAAAGAAATTGAGTCTGAGAATTCGGGTATACACGGGGGCACAGAAACATGGGGTTGAGTACTTGTGCTGCAGTAGTTCTTACTGAGGGCGATTTGGAATTATTAGTTACCCGCGTAGCTTCTTACTTTTCTGGATGATTCACTCTTGTAAAAGTCTTCTACTAGAACATTGACACTTACTCTTTAAAAGAAGTGGGGTCTTATTTTTCTAATTCATGACCCTTGTAGTGTCTAAAGGCAAAAAGATGCTACAATTCACTATTTCTGGCGGATACATCTAAATCTGTCCAAAGAGGAATAAGAAGTACATTTGGGTTGTTCCTCCTTTTGTTGGAATAACTGTACGTAATGATTTTGTTTTCTTCTATGATTGTTAGACAGTGGTGAACATTTCGGCCCCCTTGGCGCATATTATCTATTTCCAAATTGAAACAACTACCATTTAAGACGTCTGTCACCAATGCATTTGTAAATTATCTTTTACTGAAGCTTCCTTGGCAGTTGCATTAACACAAGACATGATGCCAGCTTCTTTTGAAAGTTGCATACTTGACAGTGAACCCATATAATCAAAGGATTAGCTAAATATATGTTTACTTGACATGACAAAGGGTGGCTATTGCCTGCAAACACCATAATGTTAACTGTGGGATGGCATTGAATCATAACCTGACAGCATCGAATGCCTAATTTCCTTCTAGCTTTCTTGCAGGCAAAATACCTTTCACCAGATGAAGTGAGAGTTAATGAACTTGTCAGTGTACTGAAGGAGAAGAAAATTGGTGTTGTTGCACACTTTTACATGGATCCTGAAGTTCAAGGCGTCTTAACTGCTGCTCAGAAGCAATGGCCTCACATCCACATATCTGATTCATTGGTCATGGCCGATTCAGCTGTCAAAATGGCAAAAGCTGGATGCCAGTTCATTACAGTGTTGGGTGTGGATTTTATGTCTGAAAATGTGCGTGCAATCCTTGATCAAGCTGGTTTTAGCAAGGTATGCCATTCTATAGTTTTGAAGCTAGCTATCAGAAAAGATAGTGTAGAGGTGATGCTGATATATGAAGCTTGTCCAGGAGATTTACTCTATAATGTATTTTCCCACTTGTGACTCTGGTGCATAGCTTGTATGAGGTGTGTTGCATGTGTCACAATAAACAGACTACAAAATTCAATATTGGTGAGTAATCCTTGATTTTCTTCCTTCTGGGAATTATATGCAGGTCGGTGTGTATAGGATGTCAAATGAACGGATCAATTGTTCTCTGGCTGATGCTGCAGCTACTCCTACTTATATGAATTATCTTGAGGCAGCTTCTAGGTCTCCTCCTTCTTTGCATGTTATTTACATTAATACTAAGTTGGAGACAAAAGCATTTGCTCATGAGCTTGTGCCAACCATAACCTGTACTTCATCAAATGTTGTTCGGACTATACTACAGGTTGGTAGGATACAAACTTCTTGATTAGGATTTAGGGTTTAGGTTTTTGGGCTTGTAATACATTTATCATGTGATGAGCACCACACAGCTCCTTTAATAATTGCTCTATTAATTAATATATTGGTCCTCTTTTATTCAGGCTTTTGCTCAAGTACCAGATTTGAACTTATGGTATGGACCTGATTCCTACATGGGTGCAAATATTAAAGAACTGTTCCTGCAGATGACAAAAATGACTGATGAAGAGATTGCTGATTTACATCCAGAGCACAATCGAGACTCTATCAGATCACTATTACCACGGCTTCACTATTATCAGGTAAGATATATATGCATATGGATGTGAACCATCTTCGAGCTTATCCTTTTGCCTTCGATGTTATAACTTTTTTTTGATAGAATGCTTTTGATGTTATAACTCTTGCTTGCAACTGAGTTATTTTTCATTTTCTTTAAATGCTTGACAACAATAACACCTTAGATGATATTTCCATTCTTATTCTACATTTCCCTGCTGCTCCCTTTGTCTCACATCCAGTCCTTCATTATATTGCTTTTATTGAGTTAGGATCCTATCTGTGACATATGACTTAGAGAATTTTGTCCTTTCCACCGTTTTAGTTCCAAGATTTTCTTTTTGGTTCAATTTTTCCTTTTATAGAAGATTTTGTATAGCTAGCTTGCCATCAAGTTGTATTTTTTCCTAGTTCTAGCAATTATAGCTCTATATTGTATAATTCCTGACTATATGCTCCTGACATCAGGATGGAACGTGCATTGTACACCATCTTTTTGGGCATGAGGTTGTGGAGAAGATAAAAGAAATGTATTGTGATGCATTCCTTACTGCTCATCTTGAGGTACCTGGAGAAATGTTTTCTTTGGCAATGGAAGCAAAGAGAAGAGGAATGGGCGTTGTAGGGTCCACTCAAAACATACTAGATTTCATAAAAGAGAGGGTTCAAGAAGCACTAGATAGAAATGTAAACGATCATCTCCAGTTTGTTTTAGGAACAGAATCAGGGATGGTGACTTCAATTGTGGCAGCAGTTCGGAATTTGTTAGAGCCTACAAAGTCCTCTTCTGAAGGAGTGAAAATTACTGTTGAAATAGTCTTTCCAGTTTCATCAGACTCAATCTCAAGCACATCCTCAAGTTTGCCATCAAGTCTACAATCCGTTAAAATGGGTGATATCATACTCCCTGTTGTACCTGGAGTAGCTAGTGGGGAGGGCTGTTCCGTTCATGGTGGCTGTGCATCCTGTCCATACATGAAGGTAACACTTGCCATTTGGGTTAGCAGAGTACTTTTCCTGCTTAGATATGGTATTCTCCATAGATGACAAACTTAAAAAACTGATTATGGTTTGAAAATATCTTAAAACTGCAGATGGGTTAATAACTGTAATCTGTATGTCAATGACTATCATAGATTAGTGGAAGCAATCTTTTGATGGTTCCTTGAATTTTCCAGATGAATTCTCTTAGGTCACTCTTGAAAATTTGTCATCAACTGCCCGATAAAGAAGACGCCCTTTCCCATTACAAGGCGGAGCGATTTACGTTGCAGACTCCAAATGGCAAATCAGTGGCAGATGTTGGATGTGAGCCAGTTTTGCACATGAGGAACTTCCAGGTCAGTGCGTAGTAAAACTGTGAACGTTCTCATCTTTGACAAAAGCACAATGTGCTGTTAGATTCACCTTTGGATTCTTCCATTCCACAGGCTACTAAAAAGCTTCCTGAGAAACTGATCAGTCAGATTCTTGATTCCTGAGACGTTGGAAGCTTGATGTCACAGAGCTGAGAAAAGAAGTGGATGTATTGACAGAAACATGTGCTGCTGTCTTGTAAACAATCCCAGATTGCAACATACTCTGCGAGATCTTCTCAGCAAGACTCTGTCTGTTGTCTTATAGTTATGACATTGCTTCCCTAGGATGGCAAGAAATATAGTCCGTTATCAGATATAGAGAAATGAAATAACATTTTTGGTTTCTTACCCTAGCCATTATTGTGATGGAGCGACAAATGCTTTCTTTATAATTTGGAGGCATCAGAGGCAATAGAGTTGAGAATTTTAGATTTTTAATCCTGCATTCATTACAACTTTCAAATTTATGCAATTAACTCTTCCATTAGTAACGGATAAATCTCCCTCTATGTCAGCAATATTATAGTATTTTACACATCGATCTGTGTATATAGCATTTATTCTGCTTTCATGGGGCTCTGTTCTGCGTGTTCTAGCGTTGGACTCAGCTCTTTGCACGCTTCTCTGGAGAGAAAAGGATAAGATTGAGAATAGATTTGGATGTGTAGGGCATAGTTAGATGCCACATATTTATTGCATATGTGACTTGTAAATTACTAAATTTAATGTAACATGGAAGGAGACCTTAACGTTTTTGCCAAGGGAAGGGGTTAAATCCACAAAATCAGAAGTTCGGAGTTAATTGTCGCATTTCAAAATTTAGAAAGGATTTATTGCATATGAAAGTTAAGTGGGTTATGGGCATTTTACTGTTTTTATTTTTAACATGACGGTAAAAATAGTTAGATTAATGTTAATATTTAATATAAAATTGTAACTTTATTCTTAATCTGATCATAAAAATTGTTAAGTAATTTTATTGCTGAAAAGTATACATGTGTAAAAAATAATTTTGATGACAAAACAAATTAGAAACAAGATAAGTGCCTTAGTGTAATTTAGTCAAATTTCTATTAAGGTCAATATTATCACCTACACGGCTGCACCTAACAAGTATGTCATTTTCGTGGCCAACAAGACCAACTCAAATTGGTATATCTTATTTTGGAGTCAAAAGTCCAAACAGCCAACTTGAGTTTTTACTTTTTATTTTTTATTTTTTCTTGGTGTTAAAAAAGAAGAACCTCTTGAGAGATAATGTTCGGACTCTAAATCTGGCATATTTGTATGGCTTATAATCCATTCCAAACTAATTTGTTTTTAAAAAATAATAAATTATTGATTTAATTCTTAAAAAATTTTAGTATCTCTATTTGGCCTACCAATAGTTAAGCATCTCAATTTAACATTTAGAAAAAAAAATTATATTTATTCCTACTTAATTATTTTTTTAAATTGTTGAATCTACTAATATTAAATTTCTAAATCTCTGTTATAAAAAATCTTTATGATAGACAAAGAATTTAAATTAAACTAAACACAATATTTCAGAAATTAAATTAAAAAATTTTTATCAACAATTATATTCTTTCAGCAAATGAATAACTTAACAAAAGAGAATTTGCGCATCTTATATGGATTAAATTAAACTTCATCGAGTTACACTTGCACATGCAACATGCATCAGAACATTATCAGCAACTATTCAAGTTGAAGATTTATAATACATATAACGAAGTACAACCAAAGCGTACTTTTCTCGTCCTTTCATTTTCATCCCTCATCCCTGTGCTTCGTACATAAAGCTTAAGGCATTTAAATTTTAAAACACAACAGAAAACACATTTATTATTTTTCAACTAGCCACAGAGCTTAAACGTCGTCGTTCGTCACTTCTGTGCCGCAGCCTTGCCCTTCCTCTTCTCAACGCAGAAAAGCACAAATAGCGACACCACCGCGAAAGCACTGAAACAAACCGAGCAAATATCGAGGGACGCGTGGCGTCCGCTGATTGCTTCCACATCAAACAAGTTTGTCGTTTTCTTGGTATTCGTGGTCTGACCGTAGGCCACCTGGACGTCGTCGGCGCCGAGAGCGTAGGCGCGTACGAAGTACGTGGCAGTGGGCACATCGCGCTGGACGGTCCACTGGATGGAACGCGCCGTTTCGTTGGAAGCATCGTACGCCGTGGAGACGATCTTGTGCTGGCAGGTCTTGTCCTTGGAGAGGTGGTCCTCCGTCTTTCTCCACGAGCGGTCCTTTTGGCTTATCGGCGCATAGCACAGCTTCACCTCGATGGTTCTGTAGGCTGAGTCTGTGCCGGCCGGTTGGGTCCGGTTCAGACCCCATGTCACCGTGATTTTGTCCTCGCCGGCTCTCAAAACTGCATCGTTTTTGTAATCAGAGTAATCAAAAGCGGTTTAAAAAAGTTTAAAATAATTGTAAAAAACAAATTAAAAAGAAAATAAAATAATCTAAAATTGAAAAAAATAAATAAATAAATAAATAAAAAGAATCAAGAAGTCACCAAAATGATAAATTTTGAGTTAAAAAATGAGCTCAACCACTCAAGTTAAAATTTGCAATTTTTTGATGATGCAGTGAAGAACGAAAAAATGTAGAAAAATCTTTGAGGAGAAATTACGAAATATTAATAATTAGAAATTCCTTCGAAAATCACTTAAAGAGGCTTTTATACTAAATTAAAGATAATTGTCGAAAATGAATTAAAAAATATAGCTAAACTTCCAAAAGAAAAAGTATGATCCTCAGCTTAGCCGGTGACTCGTGAGTTGACTTTTTTATTTTCAAAATTTAAATTTATTTTATATACAAAATTGAATTGTATTCTATTTAACATTATATAACATTATATTTAATAAATATAGTAATGTTAGTTTTTAGATATGAAAAAAATTGTGAATTTTTAATGAATATATGAATTTTTAATTTACATAAAATATATGAAATAGTATTATTAATAAAATTAAATAAGTATAGTAATTTTATTAATAATTAAGGTTATTGGTAATTTAGTTAACATTATGAAAAACACTATTTTACAAGTGTTATATGTGTTTTAATAAAAAATAATTGAAATTCTTTTATTTAAAAATTTAAAATTTAATTAGTTAAATATGAATTTTAAAAAAAAAAATTAAAGTGACCCCCAAGCAGTCCGTTTAAGCATGCAAGCCACAACAAGTGGGCTTGGACATTACTAAATTGACTCATTTATTAATCGAGCTAGCCTAAATCAGCACGTTAAATGACTAGTCCATCATAAATTAAGTCAAACAATTTATTTTGACAATAATAAAAGAAAAAAAAATGAATAAAAAATTAAGCTCAAAAATAGGCCTGGCAAGTTATAGTCCGACCTTCATATTTTCGGATTTGAGAAGAGCTCTTAGTAAAAATACTATGACGGTCATAAACTGTAATTATATCAAAAGTTATAGTCGTTCAAAATCAAACTACTCATTTAAACTTACACTTAAACTTTTAACCATCAATTCCTTCTAATAAAATTATCTAGTTTCTGTATGGCATAACCTGTAAAAAGTTATGTACTTTTAGTTGTTTACCTTCGCCTTCTTTGAATGAAGCAGTGACATCAAGAGTGTCTCTCAAAGAAGAGAAGAGAACGTTCCCAGAACAGGTTCCGACCAAGCAACAAACAACAAAGGATGCTACCACAACCCCACGTGCTGCCATAGTTTTGCAGTCTTAATTTCCGACTCTAAGAACACCCAGAGAATTGGAAATTGTGTTGAGATCTTGAACTCTTGCGTCTTCAGTGGTATGGGGATGGAAAATCTAGCACTCGGACTCTCAATTTATACGAATGAATCCCACTTGCTAGCTCCTATATTTTTATTAAATAAACAATTGAAGTTGTACTTTGAGGAATGATAATGATCCATTAAAATGTCAAAGGCCCCAACTTATTACATAAATAATTAAATATGGGAAGGGGCTATTTGGACTGTACCTGTGACAAAAATCATGATAACAAGAACAAGGAGCAAGCAAGCAAGGATGGCCTCTCAGCTCGTCAAAAGGACCATTTGGAAATTTTAAATACTTTTAAGGGTTGACTTAGTCTTCTTCAATTCTTTCCATTTTAGTTAAATTATAATTTTGGTCCTTATACTTTATTTTCATATAAAATGATTTCTATAATTTTTCATTCATATAAATTAATCCATACCATCAATATGATTAATTTTGTTGTAAAAATAATCTTACATAACAGTTGATGTGTACATTTATGAACATTGTAACATGCTCATTTATTAAATTTTGTACAACTCAACTGTCATATTAATAAAATTCAATGTAAATGCTAGATTTGAGAAATTGAGAATTAAGGACAAAATAAAAATTTTGTTGATATGACGATTGAGTCGTGCAAAATTTAATAATTAGGTAGATTGACATATTCACATCGGTTGTTATGTAGGATAATTTTAACAACAAAGTTAACTGACAGCAGAGATTAATTTATATGGATGGAAAAATTATAAAAATTATTTTACATAAAAATAAAAAATAAGGACCAATTTATAATTTTAGTAAAATTATATGAATCAAAATTATAATTTAACGTTCCATTTTTGTTGTCCCAAGTGCTTCGGAGATTAGGATGGAGGATACATTGATATGTCTTCTTTCGTGAAAGTCTATGCCTCTGGGTGTTTTTTTTTAATATATAAGACTTATTTAAGCTTGTATTTATTTTGGAACTTGCTTATTAAGTATATAAAGACAGTTCTAATGCCGTAGGAAATTTTATTGCTTTTTGTACGGCTGATCTTTTTCAGCCCAAAATAAATTTACTACTGTATCCAACTATATTATATCAATTGACAAGTATTAATAATCACTCCCAATATTTAAGAATCTAATATTCATTTTGAACTAAATCAGAACTAATAATCAAATGCATACGTACGTGGCTTTATTTTACAAACTGATTCTCCCTTTTGGAACTAACTCACAAATGAGTACGGAATATGAAAGTCGCAACAATAAGTGCATTTTTAACTTCCGACTACTATATATGTCCGTTGACTTTACCTTTAGCAATTTTTTGTATAATTATAAATCTCAAGTGTTGTGTACGTAGATTGAAGCTGATTTCTTATTATTCTACTTAAATTTGTCTCCCCATGTCTCAAAAAGGCGAAGAATGCAAACAACAAAAAGTAGACACATTGAGAAAACAAAAATACCTTTGTAGATATGGAAAAGGCAACTGAATGCGATGTAAGGTGTGTGAAAGCTAGAGGACTCTAAAACAACGTAAAATAAAATGATAGAGTTGAAGATTGAAAACTGAGCATACATTTTAAAACAGTGATGATTGATACATATATTAAGCCCCGTGTACATTGTCCCTATCATCATTGCTCCACAACTTGTGTAATACACTTGCCAAAGCCGACCTTATTAATTATTTCATCATTAATATTTTTTTTGCCCCTAAAGATAAGAGCAGTGATTCACACACACACACACACATATTAAAAAATGCACTAGTCATCATACATCCCTACTTACTTGTCCTCATTCGAGCTTTCTAATGTAAGCTTAACCTAAACTGGTGTTTAATTAGTGGTTCCTAATTGAGTTAGTATCTGAAGCTCTCTCAAAATTATTTATACCGTACTGCTCTGTATACCTTTATTTATTTATTTTTATTTTTATTTTTTATTTTGGGACTGACTACTATCGCCATCTACTTGAATGAAAATTTTGTATTATTATCAACGTTTAGAGAAACAGACCGAACCGATCGGTTCAATCAAAAAATTGGTGAACTAGTTAAGGAACTGATTTGGTTTGGACCACTGAATAGGTAAAAAATTGGTTGAACTGATTTTGAATTGGTAAAACCAGCAGGTTCAATTTTTTTTTTTTGAATTTTTGAATTTTTTCAATTTTTTGAATTTTTATTGAATATTATTATGTATTTTAAAGAAATCTTCAAAAATTTAAGCTATTAGAAGAAGATTTAGGATTGATATAAATATATATATCTGTAATATACTTAGAATATTTTAATATTATATATTATATATTTTAAAATTTTTGACATAATTATATATATATATATATATTAATATTTTAATATATTTTAAATATCACTAGTTCAATCGCATTTCGATCATTAATCATTGAATCAGTGTCTCGACCAATCCAATGACCGATTCAATTTTTTGAACCTTGATTATTATTATTGTTGTTGTTGTTGTTGTTGTTATTGTTATTAATTACAATGATCATTTAAATTTAGGTAGTGTGTTGAATTGAGGGTTTTGAGTTATCAAACTAATTAATATCAATTTAGAAAAGCCAAGTTTAATTAATAGGCACAAGAAATCTAGCCATCAGTCCCAAAAATTACAACCCGGCCTAATTGATAGAGTAAGCTGGAGTTAGGATGTAGCAACGAATGGGTATTTATTTTGCTTATTTTTTCATATCTGTATAATTGTCTAAAACATCTGATATTTGCATTCTAACTTTTTAAGTTGTTATGTATTAGTATTCAAAATACTTGTATTTGAAATATCTGGAATAACTGAAATATTTGAAAAACAATATAATATCACAAAATGGACATTAATTGGAGACTCTTAGTTAGTTATTAGGTATTTTAAACACTTTTACACTTAATATCCATCTACCATAAAATTTTAAAATTATCATATATTTATATTATATATTTAGATATCATATAAATAATTAACAGACATATATAAAATAAAGTATTGGAAGCTAATATTTGCATTCACCTAACAATTTATAAGTATTTAATTTTAAATATCCCTACATTAATTATTAATATTCGATAATTATAAAATATATTTTTACACGAATTTCGTTAAATATCCCATATTCCTATAATTATTGCAATCCTTATTTGGACCTCATCAAGTCCTGTTTGGCTTTGAGAATGTCAGGTACGCGTACAAGACACACAATTATATATCTTGGACATCCTGAATAGATTCTGCACGAAAGGTCGACTACATGTAAACTATGAGAATATTGAGCCAAACAACAATAAATGGAAATCAATTCTAGATCATTCAATAATAAGTTTTGAAGTGATAAGAATATTGAGCCGCTAAGTAAATTAAATTAAATCAGGAACTAATATTATCAAACTGAGTTTAAGATTCACAAGTTTGTACTCGGTGCACAAAAAATTCTGACAAGAACAAGTCGGAGAAAAATCTCACAAGTTTGATTGATTAGTATCTTGCATTTGTTTAGATAACTGAACTCTATTGGTGGGCTAGATTGAAAAATTGATAAACTTTACGAATGGTTTAATTTAGTCTAGTGAATCAGTTAATAAAAAAGTATGTTAAAAATTAATAAAATGGACAGTTTAATGATTGAACATGTTTTAGTTTTATTTTTATTAACTTTTCTCATACATTTTTTTTAATTTTTCATACAATTTATGAGTATTAATGTGTTATTTTACATATAAATATTATTTTAAATTTTGTTTCATGTTCATATATTGATCAAATTAGATACAAAAATGCTTAATAGTTTGTGTAAGCCCTTCATAAGTTTGTCAATTTTAAACATAAAAAGAATTATTAACTTATTATATTAAAATTTTAATTTATAAAATAAAAAATATATATTTATTTACAACTAGTTGAACTATAGTTGAATTGCAATCAAACTAATAAACTTTGAACCAGTACTTCTATTAGTTTAATAATTATTTCGATTTTCAAAATCTTAATATTTTGATTATTAATTGATTTGAAGACTACATGAATTTAAATATAAATAGCTAGGTTTTCTAAACTTAATAGGTTCAAATGGATCGCTTATACGAAGCTCTAGCTCAATAACTAAATAAGCCCAACTTAGAATCAAATGAAAAGAAACAATTGGGTTTAAAAATAAGAGCCTAAAATATGACTAAACTTACGCCTAATAAAACAATAATTTGTGGCCTTTAGAAGCATTTTAGCAGTCCCAACAAAAAGTAGAGCAGAGCTTCGACTCCTCCAGTGCGGTGATCGACAGTGGGGGCTACCTTCGCCTCATCGAAGTTTTTTCATTTTTCTCCCCAAGATATCCTCTGGGATCCAGTAGCTCCGCCATCTCCTTTCACCTGGCTGGAAGTAACGATCTTCCGTTTTTCATGTTTAACCCACTGCCTTTTCTATTGAAGCTGCGTTGTCTCTGGCACCATTGACTTCATCTTTAGCGATGCTAACATTGTCTTCCAGAACTGCATCCTCATCCTCCAAAAGCCTCGCGTCAATTAGTAGAATATCGTTACGGCTCAGGGTAGAATCAACAAATGCGATACCACCCGAAAGACGGCTCGTGTGGGAATTTCTTCTACTTTGCCAAGATCAACCATGACTGAAAAACCACTTTGAAAATATTTCAAATTTTGGGTTGGTCTTTGAATCTCAACCATGCTTAGTGATGATGCGATGATGACAAGGTTGTTGGGAAAAATACCTTTTCCCCTTGAAAAATACCTTGGCACAAATAAAACAGAGAAATAACAGGAAACAATACTCACAATCACAACACAAGAAAATAACGTGGAAACTCCAAAATCGGAGAAAAAATCACGACCGTTGTCAAAGACAACCAGAGAAAATACTATGCGTAAATTTTTACAACACACAGAAACTTCTCTTAAATACCTGGTACCCAATACTAGATACTAACTGATACTCAAATACACCCACACACTCTCAAGCATGTATTTAACTTACATCTCTCATCACTCTAGAACAAGAGTATAAAGAAAGAAAGAATTAAATACAAGTTAATGTGTCTTGTATTGGTACAAATATTACAAAGAGACAAGGCTTCTATATATAACCTCCATTCTTCACAACATTTAGCATTCTAGGCGATGTGGGACTTCCTTCTTCACATTGCAAATTTTCTTCTGTGGGTCCCACCACTTTCAATCAATATTTTCAACAAATCTCCACCTTGATTGAAAGTAACCACATCTACTGATTCATTGTCTATAACGACAATCATAGTTCCAAGAACTACCATACTCCACCATAAAAGAGTATATCCACCTAGAATTAACCAATTCTAGGAATTTCACCTTGGCACATGTTGAAAAATTTCTGCTGAAAAATTTATGGTGCAACTTCCAATGTTGGCTCTCCTTGGAAGTTCTTCAGCCATCGACATCATCCCACTACACATCTTGCATTAATGCCAACCAATGCCCATGTGCAATTGTGGACCCGCTAGTAGCAACTCATCATCTTCCATGGCAACGCGGACATGCCATGAGGATTCAAACTTCTCACTTTTCAGAGAAATTCCTCCCCCGCAATGAGAGAGACAGAGTTTGCATCTTCCTCAGAGCCTTTTGCCGAACCTGCTCCACCTGGACAATTTCTCTTTACATGCCCAGACTGTCCACATTTCCAGCAAGTCACGTTCTTACCCATATTCTTCTTCCCTTTACTTCCACTTCTAGCTACCGCCATTGAGTCTAACGAAGATATAGAGCGACCCTCACATTTTAACCTTCTTTCCTCAGAAATAATTTTACTGGCAACTTCTTCGAAGTTTAGAGTCTCCTTCCCATACATCAAAATGTGTTTCATGTTCTCATAGGAAGACGGAAGAGACCATATGAGCTTTAACGCTTTATCTTCATTATCAACTTTGACTCCGATAGCCTCTAGTTCAGATACGATACCATTGAGAGCACTGAGATGATCTGATATTTTTGTACCTTCTTCCATACGAAGCGTATGAAATTGCTCCTTCAGTAACAATCGATTTGAGATACCCTTCGCCTGATACAACCCTTCGAGCTTCTCCCAGAGTTCTTTGGCTGTTGATATTCCTGGCACATTTGCAAGAACATTCTTGGCCAGGCACAGACGAATTGCACTTGCCGCTCTCAAATCTAGTTCCTCCCAATCTTCATCGCTCATACTAGATTTGCTCTTTTCAGAATCCTTACTGGAAACCTTCTCCTTCAACGCCTTGTATAACCCAGATTGTATCAACACGTCCTTGACTTGTACTTGCCACAAGCTAAAATTGATCCTCCCATCAAATTTCTCTATGTCAAATCTCATCGCGCTGGAAAAATTTGACATTGCAACTGTATACTGGAATAGTGAACACAATTATAAATAGTACACCAGGTAAGTTTTCAGGAAAGAGAGGTTGGTCACAATGGACACCCTTAAGTACCTAGTCTTTCCTTAGCCAGAACTTTCCTAGACATGCACTTTCACAATACCACACTTCGTTCCAGTAACCCAGCAACCAAGAACAATCTTCAAGCAACCAGGAACAATTCTTTTCTGATTGTGGAAGATCAGACAAAGCTGCAACCACAAGAGCATACTAAGAATTTAACATCCCACCGAACCATAGGCTCTGATACCACTTGTTGGGAAAAACACCTTTCCCCCTTGAAAAATACCTTGGCACAAATAAAACAGAGAAATAACAGGAAACAATACTCACAATCACAACACAAGAAAATAACGTGGAAACTCCAAAATCGGAGAAAAAATCACGACCGTTGTCAAAGACAACCAGAGAAAATACTATGTGTAAATTTTTACAACACACAGAAATTTCTCTTAAATACCTGGTACCCAATACTAGATACCAACTGATACCCAAATACACCCACACACTCTCAAGCATGTATTTAACTTACATCTCTCATCACTCTAGAACAAGAGTATAAAGAAAGAAAGAATTAAATACAAGCTAATGTGTCTTGTATTGGTACAAATATTACAAAGAGACAAGGCTTCTATATATAACCTCCATTCTTCACAACATTTAGCATTCTGGGCGATGTGGGACTTCCTTCTTCACATTGCAAATTTTCTTCTGTGGGTCCCACCACTTTCAATCAATATTTTCAACAAAGGTTAGGGCTAAAACTCTTCCAGTGATCCAGCCTTTGTTTCCCTGGTCTGGCATATGAGGTAAGAGGCAGCGGCGAAGGCGTGAAGATGCTAGTGTTCTTGCATGTAGTCTGGCCTTGCATCTTTTCGGCTCCATAATTTTTTTTGATCCATTATATCTTGTTGTTTGCTGCTTCTTGAGCTTGTGGGTTCCTGAATGTTTTTTTTCCCCCTATGAGTTATGTTTCTTTACAAAGCAAAATTATGGTCAGTTCTTTGGGTTAGACATTAATTATTAGCCTTAATCCATTTGATCTAGGGATGTGTTGCTTCTATTAAGACCTAAGTATTAATTTAGCATGTGTTATTCTAAATTTATGTATCTGTCATAAGTTCAGGGGCCTGTTGAATCCGATTCCATCATCTTAAAATTCTTCTTCAACCTCATGTTTTGGATCTATTTGCTGGTGGATATCACTGCCTGAAGTGAGCAACCATATTTTAAAGCTTGGCTCCTTCAATAAAGAAATAGCTTAAGCTCGCCTTGCAAAATTAAACCACAAAAAAATCATTCATCATTGAGAAAGAATCCAGAAAACTAGCTGGGAAACATGGGAAATTAATTATGGGGGTTGATTTCTAAATTTATCCATCTCCGAATTGGATCAATTACTTATTCGTCTCGAACCATAGAGGGCCCAAATCCAAATTAGGTTCGGTCGCAGCCCATATACACTTTGTGGGCAATACCTGCATAAAGCATGTATCAGTATTCGCCCCAAGTTCCACCCCCCCCCAACAAAAAAAAAATAGAAATTCGCCCCAAGTAATGTTTTATTAAATGACAAACACAAATACAACAAAAGTATAATTTTAGCAACCCAAAATCCATACAGTACCATCTTATAAGTAAAAAGCTTGTGCTCTTACTTTGGAAAATAACAACTGGGATTTAAGATTTAACTATTTACAAGGTTAATATTGTTAAACGGGTTGGCATGAACCAATTCACTAAACTGGTCAGTTAGTTTAAGTTGGTATAATTAAATTTTTTAATTTTTTATATCAAAATAATATAATTTTAAATTTGTTAGTAAAAATTCAATAACTTTTTATTAAAATAGGATTTATACTTATAAAATATTAGTTTTTAAATATTTTTTAATAACCAATAACTTTAATTTTTCATATTTTCTTTTAAAATTAACTATATTATATATAACTTTGAAAATTATATATTTATTTTTAAAAAAATTACAAAAGTTTTTATATCTAAAATTATTGTATTTATTGAATTTAATATTATCAAATATAAAAATGTGATAAAATAAAATTATTTATATTAAGTAATATATATATATATATATTTTTTTTTTTTTAAAAAAAAAAGGCTAGTCCACGGGGCCTGTGGGTTGGGCCGTGACCCATTTTTAAATTAATCTAAACTGGTCAATTCATGCACGTTCATTTATAAGCGGTTTCGATTTGGCCAATAGGCCGCTGGCCTTTTTACATAGCACTAGATAAGGTGGACAGATCTTCTCTTGCACGCAATAACATAGCATGGATTAAAATTATTCTAACAATTTTTATTTATTTAATTTTTTTTAAATAAAAATTATCATTTTATATTTATTATTGTATTTACAATTATTATTAAATTAATTAATATTTATAAAAAATAAAAAAAATTAAATAAGTGAGAACTGTTTGATTAAATCTACTTACACGCCTGCTTGCTTAATTAAAAGCTTGTTTTATGAAAGAGTTACTTGTAAAATACTCATGACGGTGCTCATTGAGAAAGGATCCAAATAACAATTGTCTCATCTGCAGACCTCTATCTCCTCTTGTTGCAGTCACCGTTGTAAATCCTCCACGTACCCTCCCTCTTCAACCTCTTCTTTTGTCCTCTAAGAAATTATATAAATGTAAAAACAAAAATATTAACCAATTTTTAAATGCTTCACCATTTATTTTCTTTAAATAAAGTTTCCATTTCAAATCTAGAAAATTAGTAATACTTTTGTATTACAACTTGCCTGAAATTAATAACCGAGAGAATTCCTGAATTGTGGTAGTTAGTGGTTATAGACCCAAAAAAAAACAAACCACGACAACAATATTCTCTCTGGAATTTGCCGCACACGACAATATATGTCTCCATGCAAATCTGAAGCCGGATAGTCACACCCAAAAACACCACCAGAAAAGACATCAGTTTCAAACCCTAACGCCGGCCAGAAACTTCTTATGTACATGCTTAGTCAATTCAAACCTATCGGTCGATAATCCCTAAGTACTCATCATTTGTCCATCTTAAGAACGATCACAATATCCCCACATTCTCAATCTGCACGTGGAGTGTTTTAATGTGTATATACGTGAGTCACCTTGCACTCTAGCTAGCTACTAGCCTACTGTACACATAAATAGTGCATGTGTGTATGATGGAGAGACGACTAAGCACAGAAAGCAAAGGAGGTTCCGCAATGCTACAAAAGAAGCTGGCGGAGACGCGGCGGAGGGCGGAGGCGGTGCCGGACCTGACGGACTTCATGACGGACATGTTCTTTGGGACGGTGGAGATGGACAAGAAGAGGTATGACCTGACGGGGGGAGGGAGAGGGAGTCATGATGAGGATGAGGACATTGGGTTCGACGACAGCACGAGAAGCAACAGCAGCAAGATGACGGAGGAGTGGCTGGAAGAGGCACGCCGTGTAGTGGCGGCGTCGCCGACGAGGTCTGAGTCGCCGGGGAGACTTGTTGGGTCGCCGAGGTTTGCAGCCGCACAAGGAAGGAAACCCGTCGCTGCTTTGTTGGATCGGAGAGACCCTCTTGCTAGGTCTGCCAGAAGGTAGTAACTGTACATGATAGTAATATTTTTAGTTTCTTGACACGATAAAATTTGTTCTTTGTTTTTGTTTTTTAATACTATAGTAATTTTTAGGATAAACTAAACTTATTAATTTAAATCTCGAAAGATTATAGTATATTAATTTAATTTTTAAAAAATTTAGTGTTGAGTAGAGCCAAATATCGGTTAAACTTGAACAGTATCAGTTTTGTACAATTGATTTTCCTTGTAATCTTAGGTTTGGCTTGAAGTAAATTGAACTTACTTTTATGTTGATATTAATTTTTTTTCATTACTCTCTTCTCTCCTTTACCCCTCACAATTCAACATATTATATTTGTTATTTGTGGGTTTTATTTAGATCATGCAGTTCATTTAAAAAGATAATATAACATGTATATTTTTTAATCAAATATTAGTAACAAAAACTATTTAGACAATTAATGCACTTTTATTCAAAAACTAATATATGTATATTTTTAATCAAATATTGATATGAAGGATTAAAAAAATTATTATTAAAATATTTATATAATTTATTTTATTATATTAAAAAATGCATGAAATTAAATAATAAAAATATATAAAATAAAATAATATAAAATTCATATTTTTAATTACACATCTAAAATTAATTATATTAACAAACATTCAAACAAAATCTATTTTTTTATAATTATTTTTCTGTTAACAAATTCTAAACATAAATCACATTTATGTAAATTTTAATTTACTCATGATCAATTTTGAAAATTAATTGTGCCCAATTTTGATTTTAAAATCAATTCTACTTTTTAGTTTTTATTATAGTCTAAAATGAAAATAGTAAAAAGTTATCTATATAAATACAATTTAACCTTTTGTTTTATAGTTAATGTCAGTTAAATTATAGTAATTTTTATTTTATCTTAACAATAATAATAGAAGGAGTCGAGAGTTATTTAACAATTCACTCTTTGTAATCATTTTAATCAACTTTCATTTCTTATATTATATTTTATGTTTTATTTATTCATCATTATATGACTTTGAAGATCAATGACAAACAAAAAGCTACATACATATTAGTATAGATAATTAGTGTATAAAAACTTTCGTGATATTAATTGTAATTTATTTTTAAATTATAAAACTAATAGATTTAAAAAAATAATTTAAAAATGAATAAAACTCTCACTTTTTCATGTATCTTTTAAATTTTTTTATATTATATTTTATATTTTATTTATTCATCTACTACTTATCAACATTTTAGGCCAATATTTGAAAGAGAAATCTTAAATCACACACACACACACACAAACACACACACACACACATATATATATATATATATATATATATGACAAGTCTATAACCAGCTAGCAGCGGAAGGGTTTATTCAAAATTTTTGAAAAAGGATTTGGTGGCGGTAAAGGAAATAAAAGGCAACGATTTTGTTGTTTGAAAACAGGAACAGAGCAGGGGAAGGTTTCAGTGGAGAAATACTATCAAAAACAATAAAACACAGTCGCAATAAATCCGATACCTTCCACGATCCACCGGACGGCGACGATGGTTCCCCTGCTGCGGCGGCCCACAAGTGGATCTCCAACATCCTCAAACCTACCAATCACACTCCCTCCTCCGACCCCACTACCCATCCCCACCATCCTCCTTCACCGGATCCTGCCCTCGCCTCCACTCTCCCGCCTCGCCTGTCCTTCCACCGAAAATCCCGATTCCAGACCCAACCATCTGCAACTATCCAGCAGGGGATCCAAGTCCCCTCCCATCTAAGCTTCGCGACTTCTACGCCTTCGCCGGAGCACCCTCCACCGGAGATCCAAGTCCCTGCCCCCCGTCTATCGTTATCGTTGGCGAACTCCTTGCCTTTGTCGCCACCCCGGCATCTTGTCGAGTCGGCTTTTCGAAGATCAGTATCGTCTTCCACTTGTTCGCTGGAGAAAATTGCGCCTAGGGCTGATGCTAATGGATTGTCCAAGCAAGGAGACGGAGCCCCGTGTCTTTGTCTCAATGGGTTTCTCAAAGAGCAGAGGGTTTTAATGCAGAAAGTGATGGATGGGGAGCTTAATGCAAAGGCCAAAATTGTGCTCTCTGGGCCTTCGAACAGTTAAGACTTATTTTCCCTTTTCAATACATGATTTCTTTTTATGAAAAATATAGATACACCCCTTATGTTATCTGCAAACGCTCATTTTAACCTTGAAAATCAGAAATTAGCCTGAACTTTCATCCTTTGGCGGTTTGGAATTTGGGATTAAGTTGGGGACATTTCATTCTCACAGAGTTTTATTTTCTTTTTATTATTTTAACTACTTATATTTACTTTTAATGCAATGGGGCCTGATAAGTGAAAATGTGAAGGGTGTGAGAGGTCTCGCCGTTTATAGGAAATAGACTGATTTTATATCATCAAATGCTTAGGTGAAAATTTAAGGTACTAACTTCTGATTTTTGAAACTGAAGGAGCTATTTGCAAATAATCTATAGTTGAAGGGGTTATTTGTATTTTTTTAATGTTTATTGATAGACATAGTACATTATGTGTATCAACTATATGGAGCACAAAGCAGAGTAATTCAATTTTTGTAGTGCAGGTACAACATCAATGGTAGCCGCCATTTGTTATGCGTGGTTATTGGGATATAGGCAGAGGGAGAAAGATGATGGAAGGGAGAATGTGGTGGTTCCTGTGATGAATGTGGGGCGAAGAACTATGTGGAAGCTAAGGCAGGCAGCTTGGCTATTTTACCATGCTGGTCTTGATGCTACTTCATTGCTTTTTGCTGATGAGGTGATTTTCATGTTGTTATTACTTTCAAACAATCTATATGGAACATGAACATGTGTAATTCTTAGTCGTATGCTCAGTTGTTGACAATGTCTGATATTCAATGACTCATTGTTCTACTGGTCATTAGATGTACGGTAGTTTTGATTTCACTTGGTGAAAACGAGTGTCCTTCCAATACTTGACAACTTTTTAGTCTATTTATATTCCTAAATAATTACATTCAAATGCATTTACAATTTATATGCCTTCACACAAGGTGCGTGAGGAATATTTGCAGGTCTTCTGCTATTGTTCATCAGTTCATTTGACATCTGCTTTTGATCTATCTACAAAAAACACCAAAGTTATCTCTCATGAATAGTGATCACCTATCTATGAGATATTTGTTCTATAAATATTAGGCTGCATGGGTTTTGATATCTGCTTGTATGCAGGTGGACCTGGAAAACCTTATGATGTCTGGTCTGAACATCCTTGTGGTTGGACAAGATATCTTAAGCACCACTAGCGAGGTTTGTTCATAAATTATTGATGAATTTGAAAATGAAATTTCAAAATGTGATCACAAATTAATGCACAAAGAGGTATTGAATTTTACATTTGAAATTATCCCTTCTCTTATTGGTACAGGTTGGATCTCAGTGCACCATTCTTACTGATAATTACTGTGAAGATGCCTATGATCTACTTCAAAATCCTGTGTTGAAGAAACTTCTGGTAAATTGCAATAATAGTATTATTAATTTCTCATAAAAATTTTTTAGTGATAATATATTACATATGTTGGCACTTCAAGAGATGCTCTATGAAAATATTCAAGGACTATGCGACTTAGAAGTCTCTGCTCGTGTTATTTTACAGCTTTCTGGTATTTTGTTAGACACTCAGAATCTAAAGGCATCAGCTTCAGTACCTATGACAAGAGATGCAGAGGCAGTTCAGTTGCTAATGGTTGGCTCTGCCCCAAACTATAGATATACTTTATTTGATCAATGTGAGAGTCATATTTCCCCATATTAATAGTTAGATGCAATGAGTTCATCAGTTATATTAAATTTGATGTATCAAATTGTTTTATGTATCAAATTGTTTTGCTTCTCTATCAGTGATGCAAAATCAAAAGGCTACTTCTTTTATGGAAGCTTTGCACCAACACTATGGGAAGCCTCCTTATGAAAGTAAGTATCTATACTGACAGTGGCTTTTGGAACTATATGGTTATACTTGTATCTTTGACTTTGCAGAAAATAATTGTTTGGGGATTACTACCCTTACTAATAAAAATAATTGTTTTGGAATTGCTACCCTTGGTAATAAAATAATTGTTTCTGCGGTTTCAACTCTGTATGATCAACTGTAATATTCTCATTTGCTGCTTGCATTTTTTATAGGTGCTTTAAGTCTGTTTTTATGTCCAATCATTTTTTTGCTTGAAGTTTTAGCTTTTCTTTTTCTATTCTCGGTAATCACAGGTGATCAAGATGGTGAACAAGACGAGCATAGAGTCTGTGAGAGGAAGCTAACCTCTCTGTCTGACCATGAAGCCATCGTGCAGAGTCCGAAAAAGAATTCTACTGATACGAGAAGTGCTAAAACTAACAAGGTTTCCCAACAATCAGGTTGTATATCAGTTTCGTATCTTTTATATCCCGAGGTTTCCATCTTATTCAGATATCTTCAACTTATACTTCGATAGACCAAGTATCAATAGCTTTAGCAAGTCTGTGTTGCCTGGTTCCAAAAATAAAATTGTGCGACTCTTCCTTGCAGCCAAACTTATTTCGCTACCTGTACAATCACCTGCTCGTGCAGAAAAGGAAGCTCCTCGTGGAAAGAATAAGTTTTTCCTAGCAAGATGGTTTGGTTTTGGTTCAAAATGAGCAGATTATCTCCCACTAATTTTGCAAAATTAGAAGAGTGATTAAATTATAAACCTGGATGATTGGTTCATGAATGGAAAATGAGGCAAGCAATGTACATATCGGGGTAACACATTCTTGTTACTTTGCCAATTCATTTATTACTTCTATGCAGCAATAATGTCATGTATCTTTAATCTTTCACCATAGCCTTATCGTTTTTGACGTATGAGGTGAATCAATAGTCTTGTTCTGGTCAAATTGCTTATGCAAGAGACAGGCTTTGCGGTTTACTTGTTCGTGTCTTTTGATCCACTTAGAATATACATAGGCAAAAATACATTTTATGTCTTTAATATCTATTTTAATTTTGTTCATGACGTTTTCTTTTTTTACATTAATTATGTTTTATATGATTTATTTTTTTTTAAAATATACTCTTTTTGTCATTTAAAATATTGACGAAAAATACTGATTGAACAGTCCACGTGACACATCTTAAGAACATGTCATTTGCTATGTGATAATTATGTCAAATGTATAAAGAAAAAGAATAAAATTATCCCTAATTTCTCTCCCCGTCTCTCTCTCCTCTCTTTTTCTCGGCCAAAAGACATTGGTGGGTTCTCAAAGACACTCTTCACTAGCCAAAAGTAACAGTGAAGAGGCTCGTTGGACTGTAGCATCCTCACGCTCCAATTTCTCTATCTTAACTTCACTCCCGTGCTCTGTTCTCGTCTTGGACAACAAAGGAGGTCCAGTGAAGAAGAAAAGGGGGAGAGGGAGCTCAGGTGAAGCAAGGCAGCGACAAAGTATAATTTTGATCCACTTAGAATAAATATATTATGCTAAAGTATTTTTTTTGTACCTTATTATTTATTGTAAGTTCTAATTTTGTTCATGTTTTATGTGTCAATTTCATCTCACTTTTTTTTTTTATAAAATGTGTTAATTTTATTCTAATTATTAGTCTCATCTAAATTATTAACAAAAAATACTTATATGTTTGAATATATGGATGAGCGTTCATACGATATTGTCAACATGTAACTTTAAGTTTCATTTTCATCCTTCACATCTGGGATAATTTTCAATTTGATGTTTTACATTTAAGGTAGTTTCAATTTTGTCCCTTATATTTGGATAAATTTTAATTTCATTCTTTATATTTGGAGTAAGTCTTAATTTCATCCTACTTATTTACAAAATGAATCAATTTCACCCCAAATTTAAAATGTATTGCCTAAATTATTGATAAGAAATATTGACACATCTAAACACATGAACAATGGCTCATTTGACATTGTCAACATGTAATTTTAATTATAATGAAATTGCATCTTCTATAAACAAGTAAAATGAAATTCACACAAAATAAACATGTAAAACAAAATTGAAATTTAAAAAAGAAAAGAGTATTTCGGCAAATATATTACTGTTGTTTCATCAAATGTTACTGTCACTTCCACATACAAATTGATGGCACATGAATAGTTTATAATAATGATTTAAAACAGATGATAGTTTTTCAATGGATATCCCTTGTTTAACGGAACTACCTTGTCTGACATGTTGTCCAGGATATGAAATTAACCCAAAATACTGCCATTGGATTAATCAAACATTGTTCTCTTGCCTTCGGCCATGTCTACTCTAGAGCAAGTTGTCACCTATCAAATTCATTAGCACAATTCTTTGCCTACCTGCATATTTTAGTATCCAAAATAATAAATTACAGATAATAGATGGAATGAAATTACTTCAGAGAGAATAATGTTAATAAGTGGGGTCCCCCCCATGCGTAATAGATTCTTGTCCTCTATTTCTCCTTTCAAGGCTAAATTACACTAATTTTTATTGAATTTTTACTAAATTACACTTAACATCCCTCTAGTTTTAAATATTACTCTCAACTCCCTTGACATTATGATATATATTGCAAAAACTTTTTCTCCGCTTTACTCGTTTTCAAATCAAATAATTATATATATATAACATGAAATTTAGTGAAAAAAATCTTATATGTAATTTCTTATATTTTTATTATTAGATTCACCAATTTGAATACAATAAATATATGATTTTTCAATGAAAACACAATAAGTATATATAGTCTTTTAAAAATAATATATTTTGTATAACTCAACATTACGTGGTTGATTTTTTAAGAAGTTGTTATGTTTAATAGAGAATATGATAGTAAAAATATAAGAAATTACTGATAAATTTACTCCTTTTTTAATAGGACAACAAATATAGATAAATTAATGTTCATGTCTAATATAAGACTATGGTCTTATTACGATAATAACATATAATTAAATAATTTTATTATTAAAAAGAATACATATTATGTAAAAATTAATTTTAATAACAAAAAATAAATTAAAAGAAAGCCGAGTGTGATACTTAAAAGTTAAAGATAAAGGGATGCTAAGTGTAAATTACTAAATTAGCCAGACTAGGGGGAAAGATGTGTAATTTGCACTTTATTAAACACCCGTCTTCCCTTCACATGCATTCGCATTGTATGGGCAACTAGGAACATTCATTCAGTCTAGAGATCTTCTCTTTGGCCGATAAGTTTAGAAAGAAACATAGGTCGCTTTTCAAGATCAGATCACGAGAGAGGAAAGCGAATGGGTGTGTGGTGATAGAAAGAAGAAGATACCTCAGGATATGGAAGAATAATTGAGCATGTGTGTGTCATTACAATCTGTCTTGTCCAATTATGCACAAATGCTCCACCCCAGCTGTAACTGATCCACTCCCACACCCTCTGTTTGGCCCATCTTTCTCTTTCTATCCAGTCCCTTCTTCTCTCTCATCCATATGTCCTTTTTTTTTTCAATAAATTAATTTCATCATGGAACATTGAAATTTTTTCAATTTGACTCTTACAATTTTTTTCCAGTCAAATTAGAGCATCACTAATGAAATTTTTAAAGAGTTCTTAAAAATAAGAAATGATTCTTGTCAAGTTTCATTATTAGAGTACGCCAATGTGATTATTACATATAATAATCGATTTTTATATAAACAACTAGTTCTTAAAACAAAAAATCAATTGAAAAAAATCATAAATTAATCATTTATGAGTTCTTTAGAGTTACACAATTGGAGTGAAGAGTTACTGAAAGTAAAAAGTGATGATGTGGTATTGTGAGACCTATAATAAACAACTCATTAGAGTTATATTATTTGAGATGCTCTTAGTTATTCTGCGCATCTAATTAGCACATTTTTAACTTGGTCATTGGTGTGGCACTAAGAGCATTGAAAGTTTTTAAACGTTTTTAAATTTAAGAGCCGATTTTTATTGAGGTTCACCAAGCATAAGAATGGTTCTTATATAAAAAATAATAATAAAATAATTAATTTACAATAAATGTTACTGGATAACAATAAATATTAAAATAATAGAGTTACTTATGAAACCTATATATAAGTTCCTTGTACTATTGAAACAGAGTGTTGTTTAAAGTAAAAAGTAATAATGTGGTATTGTGAGATTTATAATAAGTAATTCAACTAAAATTTACTGTTGGAGATGCTTTAATGCTTGCGTAAGTGGTAGTTAAGTGATGACAAGGCATGCTGACTCAGCCATTTGGAAAAGCTACGTCATTTTGAATTGGCGACTTCAACACAGGATCTTTCCAAATTCCAACACTGCGTTAATGGAGTGATATGCAACTTCCTCAAAAATCAGAACAGTGAGTCAAGGCGGATATTCTAAAGGGAGGGAATAAAAACCAGACGTTCTGTATATGCAAAAACGACATGTTTTTTTTTTTTTTCCAAATGGCTGAATCAGTATGCCTTGTCATTATTAATCACTAGGGCGGTCAAAATGAGCTCCAATCCACTCCTATATAATTTGCCTTTTGCCGTTTACGAACAGTTGAAATCGGCCCAAAAGGTTGTGCTATGGAAAATTCTACTTCTATTAAGAGTCGAATTCTTCTATACTCCCTCATTGTTTTTTATGTTGATCAAAAATTTTGTTTTTAGGACACGTCTCTTAAGAAAAAAAAGAGGTGGGTTCTTTATAAATATTTTCAATTCAAAATGCTCATTTTTTATTGAACATGAGTAGATTTATTTGCGCCAACAATGAGTTTAGCCCAAAGGGGTTAATCTACTCTAGTCCTACAAATGAAGTGAAGTGAGCCAATGATTTAGTAGTTTATTTAGAAAAAAAGTTTTTAACTTCGACTAGGATGGATTAGTCATGTTGGGTTTTTTAATTTTTAATTTATTTATTTTTTAAACTTTAATATAATTTTTTAGGAATTTGAGTTCGAGATATTTAGTTAAGCTAGAACAATTCCATCAATTGACCTACGCGTTTGGTGATCTCAATATTTAATTTTTGTTATTTAAAATAATTAAAAGTACATTTAAAAAAATAAGTTTTTTAGACAATAAATTATATAAAGTTTGGCCTAACCTGATCTAACACATGCTTGCCACTAGTCTTGCAAGATTTGGGGTGGGCTAGTCTAACCTATTTATAAGGCTCACTAGTCATCACTTAACAACCTTATTTGCATTGCATCTATTAGTTTCATATCAATGACGGAATTTAAAGGTTGTTAATTAGATAGATAGAAGAACTAATTTGATTGAAAATACATCTTCGAAAGATAAAATCGAGAAAGTCTCGACTTTTAAGGACCAAAATCTTTTTTTTTTTTTTTGAATCTCATTCAACTTTCCAAGCATAAAGAAACAAGCAAAACTCCGATGACCCATAGCTTCTATTCTGAGTTGACGAAGGAGTTGTCGAAGAAGAAGATGATAATGGTGGTGATGAAGATGATGGCAGAACTGGCTTGAAGATGAACGAGGCATGCTTTAAACCAGGACTAAAGAGCCAATCATGAACATCCCAATACACCTCAATTCTCATCCTGCTGAGATGAATTGACTCGTTGCCTCTGAACTTCCACTGCAAGTGCTTCACATGAATCACCAAATGCCCATCAATCCCTATCTCCATCTCTGGCTCAACACCATTTAGAAAATCGCCATCGTCGTTGACGACACTCCCGTTTCCTCTGTTCTTGCACTCTATTGAGATCTCATGGCACCTTCCCTTCTCATGAAACTTGGCTCTGGTACAAAACTTCTTCTTACCAAATATGTGTTCTTTCTTTGAAACCAAAATAGGATCAATCAGAGCTGGCGCACACCGTGTCTTTCTGTAAGCATCTTTCTTAAGATCTCCGAGAAGCAGGACAACCTCTTCATCGCACACCACTGCAACATAGTACTCCGAGGCTGGCTCTGCTTCGCCATTTCTAAATTTTGCAGCTTTCAGGTCCCAGAAGACATCCACAGCTTTCCCATGCCCTACCATGAATCTCTTGGAACCTTGTTTTCTCCAAAAGTACCATGGCTTCAGCTCAACCTTGCAGGTGTACTGGGTTTCTCTGTCTCCTTCTGGGCCTTCCACTGATACTGATAGGCCATGAAGCATGGAGTTCTTGCACCATGTGATGGTGATCAGCCGGCTCTGATCAGCCATCTTTGTTCTGTACACAGACATGTGTACTCTCTGATTTGAACGGGCCACATGCCGTGGATCAATATCAGTGAGCTTGTCTGCAGAAGAAAAGCAAGCAGGAACGCCAGATGAGTCTTGCATTGTTGTTGATTGGAAATGGAGAAGCTAGAAGATGATGGTGAGAGGAAAATGGATCTCAATGAAAGCCATGTTGCCAGAGGAGTTTCTGGCACCATTTATGAGAGATTAGAAAAATGGTTAAAAATTTGTAAATGACTCTCTTTAATTTTAAATTGTTTATTAGTATTTCCCTCAATTTTTGAAAATTAAAAAAAAAATATCTTCTACCGCTGTAGCCTGTATAGAATTTAAATACTTTTATCCAAATTTTCATTTATGGTATTGATCAAGTTATCCCTTCAAATTCTTCCATTTGTCACGTGACATTCAATGGTTTGTAAGGTAGACTTCTTTACGTAAAAGAGTAAATTATTGATTTAGTTCTTAAAAAATAACAGTACTTTTAATTTAATTTTTAAAAGGTTAAATATTTTAATTTAGTCCATGACAAATTAAATTTTTTTCATTTTAGTCTTTTTCTGTACTAAATCACAAAATCTATTGTTACAAAATTTTAAATTTTTCATTATCAAAAGTCAATTTGATAAACAGAATACTAAAATTGAAATAAACACAACTTTTAATGGACTAAATTAAAAAAAATTGTAATTTTTTAGGACCATATTAGTAATTTACTATACTTAAAAAGTTGGATTAAAATGTTGTTTTGATGTACTCAAGGTAATGACGAACAAAATTTTGTGGGATTTTGTTTTGCATTTATCCTATTGTGTTTAGAGTTCTTATTGGAGAATCTATAGATACAAAGTCATATTTTTCTCACAATTTTTACTTAATATTTTCATCACTAATATTAAGTTACATAAAAATAATCACATAGTCAATAATATAATACGAAGTCACATTTCAATTAATGTCTTCAATAAAAGAAATTAGACATAAAAATATAAATTTTAAAAGACATCCTTTCATGAAAATTATTTTTTTATTTTGAGAATTAAGAAATATTTATAAATAATCCAAAATTAAATAATGCTATTTATATTGAAAAAAAAAGATCCAAACTGGTGTACTATCTTTTAATTTTTGATTTTGGTTAGAATTCACCATTTTTTAATTTGTAACTAAATAAATAAACTTTTCTTAACCCAATAATTAAGGTGGTCTTGGTTCTGGTGTACTACAAAATGTCTTACTCCCAAAGAAGGCAAATGTTGACCAGATTGGGGAGAATAAATCTGTGAGAAACAGTTGAGATTTTAAGTAATTATTTTATATATATACATATATATTTATATATTAAAATTTATATCGTTAAATTTTAATCTAATAATTTAATAATTTATAAAGAGATAAGTATAATACAAAAGATCATGTGTATAAATTTTCAGAGACTCAGGATTCATGGGATTCATATGATGACAGCAGCACATGAAGTCGGATTTGAATATGATAAGATTAGAACTGTAGTTCAGTACAGTAGTTGCAATTAAGGTGTCATCATGCTTCTTTATTGTCTTAAAATATCTCATGTTTTTCTGTTCATGGGACCTTCAAACTGTGGCACAGCAATTTAAGCATTGGATGATGCAGAAAAAGCCTATGCAACCTATCTTTGTAGTTGCATCCATGGAAAAAAAATATTTGTTCTATTTTCCTAGTATATATATATATATATACACACACACGTATTGACAAGTAAATTTTTTTGTTTTGGCTCCACTCAGCTATAAATTTAAAATTAAATTATGTAAATTATATTAAAAATATAATAAATTACGTAAAAAATGAATGAAAGTAATATTAAACTTTTTGATATTAAATATTAGATAATTATCGAAAAACAACCTTCAAATAATAAAGAAGTTGTTTTTATGGCTCCTCTATATTTAGTAATGGAAAATACAAAATAAAATTAAAATTTTAGTTATTCGATCATTAAATGAATAGTTAAAATTGAATGGATGAAATTGGAGAAATTTTTTTTTTAATTTTTATCCATTCAATCTTGACAGTCTATTTGATCATTAGACTACTAAAACTTTAACTTTATTTTGTATTTTTTGTCACTTAATGTAGAGTAGAAATTGGCAAATATAATTTTAGAAGACAATCATAAAATCCTCTCTCTCTCTCTCTCTCTCTCTCTCTCTCACATAATATTTTTAAGTTTTTATTACAAAATTGATATATAAATTTCAAATGTAGTAAATCACTTTCTTCATCTTTAAACAAAAATAAAAAAAATAAATTCTAATTAAGTTATCTACAATAATTGCTTGCAACTAATTTAACTAAAATTTTGAGTTTTTATTTCAATCTAAAGTCTATTTTTTTTTAATATTTTAAGAGTTATACATCAATATTATAATTAAACATTGAGAAATAGAAAAAAAAAAATCCTTTAAAGCTGTCATTTGAACTAGACCAATAAGCCTTAATCATAGATTAGGTAATTGAGTAACCACAAGTGTCCTCTGGCAATTTCATAACATTTGAAGTTCCAATTGCTCAAGACCTACCAACTCTCACACCATCCCCACCATCCAAAACAATAGCTATTAATATAATACGACTTCCTTTTAGCTCTAATTTGGGCTATTAAATTATTTAATGGTCGAGATTAATTTTATATTTTTTTATTTTTAAAAATTATATGATTAATTTTTAAAAATAAAAAAAATATAAAATTGAGCTTGTTAAAATTAGTCATACATTAAAAAAATAAAATTATTTTAAATTGTTAAATAATTTTATCTAATGATTCATATTAGAGCTTGGAGGGAAGCTCCTTTCCTATTAATAACCCTAAAGTTTCCTTTTCACACTACATCTGTTTAATATAAATTATAACTTTTCTTTTTTGTTACATAACAAAATAAGGATCTAAATTTTATAAATACGATTAATTATTAGAAATTTTTTTTTTTGTGATTTGGCCGCTTTTTACAATACAGTTCAAAAAGTGTTAATCAAGTAATTTAAAGTTTGTCATTATTGACTTTGAAATCTTTTTTTTTTAACAAATAAAAATCATTTCCATTAGAATAACAGAGATATATAAAGTTTTACAAAATTTAAAGATAAAATCATTACAATACAAGCTTAAATTTATGAGATAAAAATATACATAATTTAGAGTAAAATCTTAAAAACAGTACTTAGATCTAAATAATAATAGTAAAATATTAAAAAATAATGACAATATATTTCATTTCAACACTCTTATTTAGAGAAAGAAAACAGAGCATGTCTTCTGATAATTTTTTCTTTTAATAACTGTGAATCTAGCAAATGATGATTGGCACTTGGCCGATTTTAACATCGCCGACGGCCGATGACTATGAATCTAGTGCTCAGGTTTGAGGAAGACAGGAAGAAGATCTGAGCCGTGACTCTGGTGTCTTATCTTGTGGATGTGCTGGCAGGGAGCCGGCGTGATTTCATTGAGATATGGTATATCCGCTCATTCTGTAAGGGCCCAGTAAGATAATGGGCCATGAATGAAATTTGCATGTCTCTGCTCATGGGCCCAAAAGGATGAAGAATGAGAGATGGAGGAGCACACAGAATGTTTGGACACGTGTAGGGTGGTACGTCTGCTATTGTCGTTTACCCATTTGTCAAACAATGTCGATGCCGTGAGGGACCGGCAAATTAAGCTACACTTAATTCAAATGTTAATTATAATATATAGAAAAAGCGGAAAAGCATTTATTAAAAATTGAAATACTCTTTAGTTTATGAGATCCGTAGCTTTTATAATTGTTCATCAAAGATAACACAATTCACTCAATATAACGAGAATATGATTACAGCTTTGAAAAGTTAGCATTAGCATCTACAGCTGCCTCCTTGATTTTCATTATTGTTTTCTATTTGCTTATCAAAATCCCAACTGCCACCAGCAAATTCTAATCTCTACTATGTTGTTTTCACTTTTCTATATAATTATTTATTCAACTTGAATATTTATTATCTCTCACTTTATGTATATGTATAATATATATATATATAATTACTATTAATTTAATTATAATTAGATGACATCAAAAGTATCATTTAAATTCCTAAATTTTAATTGATATTTCAATTATAATCTATAATTTTATTTTATGTTAATTATAATTTATATATTTTCAATTAATGGCAAACGCTATTAAAACTAAGTTATTCACTTTGAATATGTTAATTCAAATATCAATTTAAAATGACTAAGATGATAATGTGAACCTTTTAAATTTTTTTTTGTTATCAATAAAGATTCATAGGGTTATTTTGATGACTTTAAGTTAGTATTTAACATGACACATTAATAATAGATGATTTAACTTTGACATGTTCATGATAAGATGTCATGTCAGTATCTGTTATTAAATACTTTAATGATCTTAAGTTTATAGAAATAATTAATATTAATTAAAAATATATAAGTTATAATTTACTAGAAATAAAGTTTTAGATTATAATTAAAAATATTAGTTAAAATTCATAAATATAAATAATACTTTTGCCTATTCAGACTAAAGAAAAAATTTTGAACTAATAAATCCACCAATTCAATGAGTTGTTTTTCAAAATAATTATATAGATTTGTAGAGTACTTGCCTCTTTAGAATATAATTTTAACCAAAACACGAAAATAAAATTAAAGTCTATCAAGTCAACTAACTTCACGATTTTTCAATTAATGATGTGTCCCATGTGGTTGGGGTTACTGAGAGAGCAAATTATTGATTTAGTCTCTTAAATTGTAGTTATTTTAATTTTTTTTTTGGAACAATTAAGTATCTTAATATAGTATCTAAAATATTATATTTAATTCAATTTTGTTTCTTTATTTATTAAAGTAATTTTTGGTAACAAAAAAATAAAATTTGACAATGATGAATTTTATGATTTTTAGCTATGAAAATAACCAAATTTAAATAAATATAATATTTTAAAGACTAAATTGATTTAATTAATTTTTTTTAAAAGTGAAATGAACACAACTATACTTTTTTAAGAATTAAATGAGTTTGTGTCACATCCCAAAAATTGTACATGTGAAAAGATACTAATTCTAGGAAAAACCTTGGTGGTATCCTGAAATCCTAGACAATCTTAATATCCACAACTACTCATTTAATAAAATTCTCAAACATGAGTTATTCACATATATTCTGTAAGGTTTTACATTCAACCTTTATCATTCATTCTACACAACAGAATTATAATCATCTGATAAACAAATATAGGCATACATAATCTGATGTGTTTATCTCATCGCAAGCCTAAGAGACCTATAGAAAGTACAGAGCGTACCTAGTATTCACATTAATAAGTACTGGTATCCCACCAGATAGAAATAGAGAATAACTCCAAGGGGCTTCTAATCTTCAATCGGATACTCTTCTTCCTTGTTTACTGTATCTGAAAAGATAATCATAGGGAGTGTGAGTTTATTTAAAAACTTAGTAAATAAATAATTGTACTATATAAAATATCAAAAGTACAAATACCACATTTACTCATATAATTAATTGTCTTATACATCGAGTAGTATGAGATTCTAACCCTTTCAAACTCATGAATAAGATTTTATAGATATACACCGAGTGGTATGGGACTCTAACTCTTTCAAACTCGTATTTATGATTTCATCTATTTACATCGAGTAGTATTGGACTCTAACCCTTTCAAACTCGTGCATAGGTTTTCATAGTTATACACTGAGTAGTATGAGACTTTAACTCTTTCAAACTCATGTTTCAGATCTCGTAGATCTTTGCTCATTAATAAAATAATGAGAATTTGTCACATAGTACAATTACCATGAAATAAATTAATTTGTAAATACTTTTATTCCTTTGAATTTCTGTAAAAAAAATATACCACTCATCATATACTGTCATCTGAAAGATTAATTGCTTAATATCCAAATAATATTGTAAATGAGACTTATATTGTACTTTGACTAATAATATCAAACTAACTTAACAAGGTTATTCACTTATTTTGATATTTGTCCAAAATTATCTTGTTCTACACTAAAATTTGTGTAGGAAAATTTCCTAGAAAAAGATATCACAAGGAAAAATAAGAAAGGGAACAAAATCGAAAATATGCAATATTTTCTGATTGCTACAGTAACGGTCAACGGTCAACTAACCGTTGCTACAGTAACTGTTAGTTACAGTAATGGTTGCTACAGTAACTGCTAATGGTCAACTAACCACCACCGATGCTACAGTACTTTGACCATAGTCAATGCTACAATAACCGCAAAAATCTGAAAAAATTTTCTCGATGAACTGTAACTATGATTTTCCCTTTTAGTTTTTTCATGATTTTGAGATCAAATCTTCATCATTTACCTTGATTTCTTCCATGAGTTTTTATCCTTGATGTATAAGGAATATTTTGACACCAAAATCCCCAATTTTAACCCACAAACAAAGTCTAAATCTTCAATTTTTCATCTTAAACCCTAAAAACCAAACTTCCTCCAAATTATCTGATAAATTGAAGTTTAAGAAAATCAAAGGGATTGAAGCTTACCTTAGATCCTTCCAAGGCTTTTGAATCGAAAAAATATCCAAGAATTGCAAGTTTGTGGGAAGGATTTGGAGTGAGATAAAGGTTTTAAAGAGAATTGCAGAAGAGAGAAGAGAGAAGGGAAGAGTGAAGAAGTGATAAGGCTCCTGAAGTAATTAAGGGAAAATGGGTTATGGATAAACCCATCGGTACCAAACCTGCTAACCCAAACCTATTTTGACCCAATACAAAAATTTTCCTACCTAATTAAATTCAATTTTTCTTTCCACAAATTTTTCTCTTCGCAGGAGAATATTTAATTTACTCATTTTGCACTATTTTCATAAATAATATTAAAAAAAGAACAAACAAATATGGAAATATTAAGTGACTAAAATGAATACATCTAAACAACGCTATATATATCAGAAAATTCTCATAATTCTAAATTTGGCGGGTATTACATTCTACCCCCTTAAAGAATTCGGTACCCCGAATTTAAATCTCACCTTAGGCTTCAAATAAATGTGGATACTTCATCCACATATCATCCTCTGCTTCCTACGTGGCCTCTTCGTGAGAATGATTTCTCCACAAAACCTTAACGGTAGGGATTTCCTTAGTGCGAAGTTTCTTGATTTGTCTATTAAGAATGGCTATTGGTACTTTTTCATAAGTAAGAGTTTTATCAAAATGCACTTCTTGTGGTTGATTGACATGAAACGGGTAAGGAAGATACTTTCAAAGCATTGACACGTGGAATACCGGGTGCACTCCCTCCAGGTCCTGAGGTAAGACTAGATGATATGTCATGTTACCCACTATTTCCATAATCTCATAAGGACCAATATATCTTGGACTAAGCTTTCCTTTCTTTCCAAATCTCATTACTCCCTTCATTGGTGAGATTCGTAAGAAAACCATATCACCTACAGCAAACTCAAGATCACGACGTCAGATATCTGCATAGGACTTTTGCCTACTTTGGGCAGCTAGCAACTTCTTTTTAATCAGTTTAACTTTATCCATAGCTTCCTATATCATATCAGGTCCTACCATTTTGGGTTCTGCGAGTTAGAACCAACCAATAGGAGATCGACATCGTCTTCTGTATAAAGCCTCAAAAGGCGCCATCTGAATACTAGCCTGGTAGCTATTGTTCTAAGCAAATTCAACAAGTGGTATATGATCTTCCTAACTTCTACCAAAGTCCAATACACATGCTCTTAACATATCTTCCAAAGTCTTAATAGTTCTTTCAGACTAACCATCTGTTTGAGGATGGAATGCTATGTTAAGATTCACTTGGTACCCAAAGCCTCTTGAAAGACTTTCCAGAATTGAGAATTAAACTGAGGTCCTCGGTCTAATATAATAGATACTGGCACACCATGAAGTTTCACTATTTCTTTAATATAAAGTCGAGCAAGTTTCGCTACACTAAAAGTGGTATGAACAGGAAGAAAATGTGCTGACTTAGTAAGTCGATGCACTATAACCCATATTGAGTCATTTCCCTTTATTGACCGAGGTAAACATACCACAAAATCTATAATGATCCTTTCCCATTTCCACTCGGGAATATCTAGTTTTTGCATTAAATCAAGTGGTCATTGATGTTCAGGTTTAACCTGCTGACAAGTAAAATATCAAGCTACAAAGTCAGTTACATCACGTTTCATGCCCTCTCACCAGTAAACTTGTTTCAAGTTCTAATACATTTTTACGGCACCAGGATGTATAACGTATGGCGAACCATGAGCTTCCACTAAGATTTCATGTTTCAAAGATTCAATGTGAGGGACACAGAGTCTCTCATTAAACCATAAGACTCCTTCTTCATCTACCAAGAAACTTAGTGCTAAACCTTGCTTTATTTCTGATTTTAACCATATTGATTTCGTTTTCCAAAGTTGCTTTTACTTTTTCAACAAGGGATGATCTAACTGTCAAATGAGCTAGAAATGTACCTGACTCAGTGATCTCAAAGAATACTTCATTAGCTTCTAATTCTTGTAGTTCCTGTATTAGAGACCTCCTTATAGTGGCAATGTGAGCTAAACTTCCCATAGATTTTTGACTTAGGGCATCAGCCACCACATTTGCTTTACCTGGATGTAAAGAATGGTACAATCATAATTTTTGAGAAGTTCCATCCACATTTGTTGTCTTAGATTAAGATCTTTCTACTCAAAAATGTACTTAAGACTTTTGTGATCTGTAAAAAATTTATAAGTCTCCCTATACAAGTAGTGTCTCTAAATCTTTAAGGCGAACACTACAGCTGCCATTTTCAAATCATGAGTGGCGTAATTCAGTTTATTCTTTTTAAGCTGATGTGAGCTATAAGCTATGACTCTACCATGTTGCATCAACACACACCTTAAGCTTATCTTTGAGGCATCACATAATACAGAGTAACCCCCTGGTCCTAATGGTAGGATTAAGAATAGTGCAGAAGTTAAACACTCTTTCAACTGGGAGAAACTTTGCTCATATGAATCATCCCAAATGTATTTAACATTCTTTCGAGTTAATTTATTCAATGGAAGAGTCGTCTTGGAGAAATCTTTGACAAAGCGACGGTAATACCCTGCTAAGCCAAGAAAACAACGTACTTTAGACACAGTTATTAGTCTAGGCCATTGTTTTACTGCTTCAATTTTACTTGGATCTACATGAATATTTTACTGAGAAATAACATGTCCCAAGAACGTTACATGACTCATCTAGAATTCACACTTTGAGAGCTTTGCGTATAACTGATACTCTCTCAAGGTCTGAAGCACCATTCTCAAATGTTAGTATGTTCTTCACAACTCTTTGAATACACCAAAATATCATCAATAAATACAATTACAAACTTATCAAAGAATGATTTGAACACTCTGTTCATTAAATCCATAAATGCTACTGGTGTATTTGTCAACCCAAAAGACATCACGAGAAACTCATAATATCCATACCGTGTACGAAAAACAGTCTTAGGTATATCATCATTTTTAATTTGTAACTGATGATATCCAGACTTTAGATCAATCTTTGAAAAGTATCTTGCTCCTTGAAGCTGATCAAACAAATCATTTATCCTTGGTAAAGGATACTTGTTCTTTACCGTGACTTTATTCAGCTGACGATAATCTATACATAATCTCATAGAACCATTTTTTTTTCACAAAAAGAACAAGAGCACCCCAAGGTGAAAAACTTGGGTAAATGAACCTTTTGTTCAACAAATCTTCCAATTATCCTTTGAGTTCTTTTAGCTCAGCAGGAGCCATACGATAACTTAGAATTGAAATTGGTCGTGTGTCTGGGACCAAATCAATACTGAACTCAATATCTCTTTTTGGCGGTAATCCAGGTAAATCTTCTGGGAACACGTCTGAGAATTCATTAACTACATGTATGTCTTCTAACTTCTGTTCTTTCTTTTCTAAATCTTTGATGAAAGCTAGAAATCCTTGACATCCCTTTCGCAACATACACCGGGCACTTAACATAGATATCATGTTGCAAGGTACATCACTTCGATCTCCTTGGAACACAAAATTACTCCTCCCCGGTATATTAAAGGAAATAATCTTGTCACGATAATTTATAGTAGCATGACAAGAAGATAGCCAGTCTATTCCTAAAATTACATCAAAATCTAATATGTTGAGAATCATAAGATATATCTCAGTTTCCATACCTCCAACAATTATTTTACAAGAACGATAACTTGTTTTAACCACCCAAGTCTCTCTCATCAATGTGGAAACCAAGAATGGTTCCTTAAGAGTAATCAGATTAAATTCAAACCTCTTGGCAAATAGGGATGACACATACGAGTGTGTAGAACCAGGATCAAACAAAATACGTACAGCAAAAGTATTAACAGATAATATATCTGTAACTGCAGCATTATATGTTTGAGCATGCTGTTAGGATAGAGCATATACTCTTGCATTTCCTCTACTAGCATCTTGTTTTCCATGGTTTCCTTGGCCTCTTCCAGAATCTCTTCCTATACTACCCCCTATTGAAGGAGTCGGTGTTCGAGTAACAGAAGCAGAAATAGATTGTGGTCGATGTGGCAAAGTAGACCATTGACCTGGTTCTATCATGAGCTGAGGGTACTCCCTTATAAAGTATGCCTTTTGTCCACAGTTAAAACAATCTGTATCAATAGTATTTAACCTGCATTCTCTGAAGTGAAACTTTCCACATTCAGGACACTAAGGTTTTTTCCTTCTAGTTTGAGTACCTCCTCTATTAGAAGAACTGAAACCGCCTCTGATCTCTGAACGAGGCTTAGCCACACTGGCTATGGAATAAGATGACTTAGTAGGAGTGGCTGGAACATGCTGTGACACAGTAAAGGGTTTCAAAGTCCCTGAGTTTTCCCCTTGATCAAAAGATCTCCTATATCTAGCTTTCTTCTTTTGTCGATATTCTTCCTTATTCTTTGACATTTTTTCCATTCTTCGGGCCACATTAACAGCTTATGAGTATGAAGGGTAATCGTTCATATTGGAACCCACTTAATCATATAAGGCGTCACGAAGTCCTTCCACAAACTTTTCTATTTTTTTTTCTTTCAGAAGGAATGATTTCAGGTGCATACTCAGATAATTTAACAAATTGAGCAAAATATTCATCAACAGTCATGGTTCCCTGCCTTAGATACAGAAAATCCCTTGCCTTAGATGATCGTTCACTTGCCGGGAGAAATTCATCCACAACCAATCTGTAAAACTCTGTCCACACAACTGGTGGTGTGCCTTAAATTCTCGCTTTCTTCCAATTTTTCCACCATTTGCCAGCCCTACCCTTAACTGAAAGGAAATGAATTATACCTTCTGAATAAGAGAACACCCTATAGTATCACATATTGCTTTACAATCTTCAAGAAAACATTGTGGGTCCTCTTTGAGATCTTTCTCTGAAAAAGTAGGAGGCCTCATTTTCTGGAATTCAAACATTTTTACCTCCCTTACATTACCCCCTTCAGCTAACTGAACTGGTGGTATTCTGACATTGAATTATCTACACACAAAACAAACACTTTTCAGACATAAATAAAATATCACTTACTAGCCCTACTGAAAAGTTATCTATAAAATGACATTATACTCTACAAGGTCTTTTATGAAACCTAATCCAATGGTCATACTACGGCTCATGACAATAGGGAAGGGCCCACAAATATCACTTTGTTCTGTACTCTATAGGGGACTTATAGAACCTATCATCTGATACCAAATTGTCACATTCCAAAAATTGAACATGTGAAAAGATACTAATTCTAGGAAAAACCTCAGTGGTATCTCGAAATCCTGGATAATCTTAATATCCACAACTACTCATTTGATAAAATTCTCAAACATGAGTTATTCATTATATTCTGTAAGGTTTTACATTCAACCTTTATCATGCATTCCCATAATAGAATTATAATCATATGACAAACAAATATAGGCATACATAATCTGATGTGTTTATCTCATCGCAAGCCTAGGAGACCTATAGAAAGTACAGAGCGTTCCTAGTATTCACATTAATAAGTACTAATATTTCACCAGACAGAAATAAAGAATAACTCTAAGGGACTTCTAATATTCAATTGGATACTCTTCTTCCTTGCTTACTGTATCTGAAAAGATAATCATAGGGAGTGCGAGTTTATTTAAAAACTCAGTAAGTAAATAACTGTACTATATAAAATATCAAAAGTATAAATACCACGTTTACTCATATAATCAATTGTCTTATACATCGAGTAGTATGAGACTTTAACCCTTTCAAATTTATAAATAAGATTTTATAGATATACACCGAGTGGTATGAAACTCTAACCCTTTCAAACTCGTATTTATAATTTCATGTATTTACACCGAGTAGTATGAGACTCTAACACTTTCAAACTCGTGTATAGGTTTTCATAGTTATATACTAAGTAGTGTGGGACTTTAACTCTTTCAAACTCATATATTAGATCCCGTAGATCTTTGCTCATTAATAAAATAGTGAGAATGTATCACATAGTATAATTACCATGAAATAAATTAATTTGTACATACTTTTATTTCTTTGAATTTCTGTAAAAAAAAAATATACCACTCATCATATACTGTCATCTGAAAGATTGATTGCTTAATATCTAAATAATATTGTAAATATGACTTATATTGTACTTTGACTAATAATATCAAACTAACTTAGCAAGGTTATTCACTTACCTTGATATTTGTCCAAAATTACCTTGTTCCACACTAGAATTTGTGTAGAAAAATTTTCTAGTAAAAGATATCACAAGGAAAAATAAGAAAGGAAACAAAATCATGAAAATCTGCAATATTTTCTGATTGCTACAGTAATGGTCAACGGTCAACTAACCATTGCTACAGTAACTGTTAGTTACAGTAATGGTTGCTACAGTAACTGCTAATGGTCAACTAATCACCACCGATGCTATAGTACTTTGACCAAAGTCAATGCTACAGTACCGTGAAAATCTGAAAAAATTTTCTCGATGAACAGTAATCGCGATCTTCCCTCTTAGTTTTTTCATGATTTTGAGATCAAATCTTCATCATTTACCTTGATTTCTTTCATGGGTTTTTATCCTTGATGTATAAGGAATATTTTGACACTAAAATCCCCAATTTTAATCCACAAACAAAGTCTAAATCTTCAATTTTTCATCTTAAACCATAAAAATGCCTCCAAATTATCTGATAAATTGAAATTTAAGAAAATCAAAGGGATTGAAGCTTACCTTAGATCCTTACAAGACTTTTGAACTGAACAAATATACAAGAATTGCAAGTTTGTGGGACGGATTTGGAGTGAGATGAAGGTTTTAGAGAGAATTTTAGAAGAGAGAAAAGAGAAGGGAAGAGTGAAGGAGTGATAAAGCTCCTAAAGTAATTAAGGGAAAATGGGTTATGGGTAAATCCATCGGTACCAAACCCGCTAACCTAAACTTATTTTAACCCAATACAAAAATTTTTCTACCTAATTAAATTTAATTTCTATTTCCACAAATTTTTCTCTTCGTAGAAAAATATCACACAAGGTTGAGAATATTTAATTTACTAATTTTGCACTATTCTCACAAATAATATTAAAAAAGAATAAATAAATATGGAAATATTAAGTGACTAAAATGAATAAATCTAAACAACGTTATATATATATCAAAAAATTCTCATAATTCTAAATTTGGTGGGTATTATAGTTTGTGAATATTGAATTTTCAATAATTGATTATCTTCATTATTTTTTTTTGTAAACAACCATTTGGTGTTTGAGCACCAAATCATGAGTATCAACTAATTTGAATTCAAATTGGGTAGGACCACAATAGACAAGAAAGCTCTCCCTATCAAGTTTTATACAATTGTATTTTCAAGGACTTGAACTCGAGATTTCTAGTTAAGTTTGGATAACCTCTAATCAATTAACATATGTGTTTGGTAGCATTATCTTCATTATTCAACTAGTACCCGCGCGATACACGGATAAATCACAACTCTAAAACCTTTCGTAACTTATAAAAAATAATAATTATTACAATTGATTTCTATTAAACTTATGAGTTATTACATATATTTTTTAAAATATAAATATTCTGAATTGATTTATTAGTTCCATAATCAAATTTAATTTCCCTATTCAAACTTTGATTTGAATTAATTAATTAATTTAATAGAATAAATTTAAATGAATAAAATAGGTAAATTTGTTAATTTTTGGATTATTTGTTGTTTGTTACAAATTATTTGTTACACAGATCAGTGACTGATTGAATATTGATTCTATCTTTACTTTTGAATGCCTTTTTTTAGTTTCAATCGGATCCAAATAAGAAAAACACTGAAGGTTACTGCTACGTTTAGACTGAATCTCCAAGCCTCATGTTTCGTCTTTCAAGAATTTGATTTTCATCTCTTTCTTCAGTCAATGAATTATGATTTAAAAATTCATATCTCAAACTTTGAAGTCTATTAAATTAAGAACTATTTTGGAAAGAAATCAAAATAAAGTCAAATAAAATAAAATTTTTTAATTCACATATCAATTCCATAATCAAATTTATTTTACCTGCTAAAACAATCCTCTAAAACACTATAATTATCAAATAATAAAGGTAATTGTTTTTAAATTTCAATTTGAATCATTTAAATGAAATAATTAATATTATGTAATGTCATTAATTTACCAAATTTATTAATCTACCTAATTTATTTATTCATTTAAATCAATTCAAATCAAATATAACGAAATTTACTAATTATTAATTTCACTAATTAATAATCATGATAATATATTATGATAAAAGTATATTCCCCTATTCACTTTAACAATAACCCACATAATATATTAAATACATTGGGACTCATATAATATGATAATAATACTATAATTTATAAATTTGTGAAACTTATGAAACTTATGGAACTTATGAGTTATGATATATACTTTTTAAATGTAAATATTCTGATATAAATTTTGATTATTTATACAAATATAAATTATAAATTTTAATATAAAATTTATATTAATAAACAACCACATTATATTATGATGTAGAATAAGTTATCAAATAGAATGAAATAATGAGATGTATGTGTAATCAATAAAAAGTTTTTAATTTAAAATTTTTTACACAAAAATAATAATCAAATTAAAAATATTCATATGGAATATAGGATAATCAACTGTAAAGAAATTTTATACATATGATCAAGAATTAATGTCAAAATGTCTTGATCATCGTGTATGTATATTTCAACAATTTATTATGTATATATTTCAATTCAAATCAAATAATAAAGGTAATTGTTTTTTAAATTTCAATTCAAATCAAATAATTCATTTAATGTGATGTCATTAATTATCCTACAATGGTCAAATAATAATTATTTTTGAATTTCAATTCAAATTAAATAATTAATATTATGTGATGTCATTAATTTATTAAATTTATTAATTTACCTAAAGAAAGAAATGATGACACGTGTATAAGATTTTAATTCAAGGTTTTCCACTACCTCCCAATTCAGACAATGCAATTAAAAAACATAATTTCAAGGATACTGTGTGTAGCAGTGTAGCACGAGGTTCAAATTTATATGAGATCAATTGTACAGGAAGAATCTATTCTAAAAGTCAAATAGAAAAAAAAATATTAAGATTTGATAAAGATGAAAATTTATATACTTTGAAAAGTTCAAAGGGACTGTTTCGGGATTGGAAAGTACCTACATTTGAGATATATGGGAAAATGAGTTTAAATTTTTGGATAAGAACTACTACGATGATTTGGAGGAAGATAGATGTGAATCTCTGAGAATATTGAAGCCCATGCAAATATGAGAAAAAAAGTTCATGGAATAAGGATACATGTTAAAAATAGAAATTTTACAGAAGGTTGTAAGAGAAGTGATAATATACTTACAATACAAACCAAAAGAACTTACCAATGTGAGAATTATAGAAAAGTTAATGCCTTTGAGCTTCCTCTTGTAAGGAAATTTGCACTTTTTAGAGGAAACAAATTGTTGCAGTAACAAACATGAAGATTGAACAGATAATCTGCTAGAGCTATGGAGGAACATGGTGCCAGGGAAATAGTACTAGTTCATTGGATCATGATGTTCTTCTTTGATTCAGAAAAAACGGTGGCAGGAAAATAGTGCCAGTCCATTGTATCATGATCTTATTCTCTAAGATATATTATGGACGAAAAAAAATTGAAGAAACATAACTAAAGGGAAAAAAATGCTTGAGCTTTAAGAGGCCATATTACCAGGTATCGGTTAGATTCCCGATAGACAGGAGAAGGTGATCAAATGATGAAAGATGAGCAGAGCTTGGTTGGGGGAAAGAGCGTTGTAGAATTGAACCAGTAAATTCAGAGAATAGGCATAATGAAAAACAGAACTCTGTAATTTATCGCTTCTAAAGATAGATATACAACAATTAATTATTTGATTATTTGTATATAATAAATATTAATTTATAAAATGACAACATGTTGTATTTCAATTGAAAAGTTTACCTAATTTAGCAATTATATAGTAATTATACCAATTATATAGGAATTATACCAATTATATAGTAATTTACCTTAATTTTTTCAAATTCATTTAATGTGATTATATAACAATTATATAGTAATTATATAGCACTTTACCCTATTTTTTTTAAATTCATTTAAATGTGATGTGATTAATTTACCAAATTTATTCATTTAAATTTATTTTATTAAATAAATAAATCAATTCAAATCAAAGTTAGAGTAGGTAAAATAAATTTGATTATGGAACTAATAAATCTATTAAAAATATTTAGTTATTTACGTATAAAAAGTATATGTCATAACTCATAAGTTTCATATAAATCAATTGTAATTATTATTATTTTTATAAATTACAAAAATTTTTAGAGTTATAATTTAATCGTGAATTGCACGGGCCACAATACTAATTGTTTTAGTCTATATATAGATATATAAATACCGACAAAGTAAAATGAGTCAATATAACATTCAATTTCACATAAAATGGTTGAGACAAATAATGTTAGAGATTGAAATTATTAGGATGCATTTGAACTAAAGAAAAAAGAAAGGAAAAACAAGAAAATATAATTTTTTGATTTTTTTTGTTTACTTTTCATTCATTCTTTTCGATCTAAATATATAACAAGAGAAAATAAATATTATATCAAAATTTATATAAAAAATATCTGAATTAAAAGTTAGCCATCCTTCTTTCATTTCTCTTCTATATTTCCTCAATCCAAATATAGCCCAACATTTCTTAGTTGAATAAAACACCCCACAATCTTTTTTTCTATTTTCATGATCTTACAGACTTTTTCTCTATTTATAAAATTCGCATAGACCTCCATTCATATATATATATATATATATATATATATTAAACAAGCTACACGTCACTCAAATTTAAAAGATTTTAACGTGAATATTAGAATCAGGGGTTAACTTTATGTTATATACCTAAGAAACTCAAAATATCCCTAAATAAGTTCTATTATACTTTATGAACACAAAATAACCTCTCTTATCTTCTTAAAAAATATACACATATTCTCTAATTTTAAAATATTCATTACATTAATGTTTTTAAACATAAAATTTTATTTGCATCAAAATAATTTGTATGTTAATCTTAAATTAATCTCCCTTCTAAGCACAATAAATTTTAAATTTTCTTTATAAATTTTGTTATGGCATACCAATGCAAATAAAATTATTATGTTCATAGAATATTAATGTATTGAATTGTAATATTATTTTTTAAAAATTAAAATTTATGTATTTTAAAATAATAATAAAATTTATTGTAAGCCTTAAAAAATAGGAAAATCATATATGGGTATTTTGCAATTTTAAAAAAAGATAAAGGTGAATTCATCGTTGATTTTTGATAATTATGTTAAAATTTTATAAATTATAATTATATGTACTTATTTTAAAAATATAAAGAAAGTTTATGCGAATTTTTAAAAAGAACAGAATGTCCATGTAATTTTTTCCAAAAAAAAAAAGAAATTTAAAGTATTTATTTTTTATTCATTCTCTTAATTTGTATTTTTTAACTTTAAAGGTAGAGTTTGAAGAATTTATGCTGTAAAAATAAAATGTTAAAGAAATCTAGTATATAGAGACAAAATCTAAAACATGAAAATAAAAGCAAACCAAAGGAATTCTTCAATGGTATCTGACTAGTTTGTGAATTGTGATGAACGGGATAGACAAGCTTGGAAGAGACGAGCCAAAAAGAGCAAAACGACAAGAAAAGGAGGCGTTTTTCTGTTATCCTGGTAAAACCCAGAGCAAAGGGTGACCTCTTTCTAAGGATAATGAAGGAGAAAGCGAAGGAATCAGAAAGCATTAAAATAAGATTTAAAGCAATTGGTTGAAACAGTGAGGTTAGTGAATGAGTCGGTTGATTTGCTTTCGAGGCAAAGGTTTCGTCAACGAAACCCAAATTCATTGATTTCTCTCCCTCACCATCCCAATTCACAAATCGCAACCTTTGGTCTTCCTTCTCACACTTCATCTTTTACCCTCTGCGTGCATAATTGCTGCTGCATCCGCTTCCTCCTTCCTGGGTTTCGCTCAATTTTGAATTTGTAGGCATTGGAATTGGATCGTAACTTGCAGGTATTTGATTCAAGGGTTTCTGATAATCTGGTTCCAGCAATGCCGCAGGATTTGTCCGAACAAGACCTTGATGATCCTGACGCTGAGTTTGAGGAGCTTGATCCCACAGGTCGATATGGTCGGGTCGGTTTTCATTTTATTTTCGCATTTCATTTGATTTATTTAGATTTTGGTTCTGGAATTATGGATAATTATTTGCAAGTCGAATTTGATGCGAAATGCTGATTCTCTATGCTTTCTGTTATGTTGTTCGGCTTGGTAGGTACTCATATTTGTCCCTTTTTTTTTTTTTTCTCCCCTCTCTTTTAGTGATAAATGAAAAGTTGATGGCTTTGCATTCTGTCCCAATTTCACTTTTTTATTTAATTATTGCTTAGTTTGACAACCCGTTTCGTTAGGTTGAGTATAATGTGGTTTGTTTGATTGACATGGTCACCTAATGGTTATCTTTTGCTGATTCTCCCTTGGATGGTTGATTTTCACAGTACAAGGAAATTTTAGGGAAGGGGGCTTTCAAGAAAGTGTATCCTTTTTCTAAGTTTCCTGTGCTCAATAGAATATGTCATGAATCACAGCAACTGTATAAGTAATATCAATTCATATGAAAGAAAAATCCTTCTTGGTTCACTTGTCTCTTAACTATGTATGAAAATATAGATATAGAGCATTTGATGGGTTGGAAGGAATTGAAGTGGCATGGAATCAGGTTAAGGTGGCTGATCTATTGCGTAACAATGATGATTTGGAGCGCCTATATTCAGAAGTTCATTTGCTGAAGACTTTGAAGCATAAAAATATAATTAAACTTTTCAATTCATGGGTTGACACAAAGAACGAGAACATCAACTTCATTACTGAAATTTTCACGTCGGGGACATTACGCCAGTGAGTTTATCTGTGCTCTTGGGGTTCATATATATATATATATATATATATATATAATACACACACACAGTTTAATGTCTCATTTGTTGAGATTGTGTGTTGAGTTTGACTTTCTTATTGTAGATACCGGAAGAAACATAAGCATGTTGACTTGAGAGCACTGAAGAAATGGTCTAAGCAGATTTTGGAGGGCCTTTCTTATCTTCACAGTCACGATCCACCCATTATTCATCGAGATTTAAAGTGTGACAACATTTTTGTCAATGGAAATCATGGTGAGGTTAAAATTGGTGACCTGGGATTGGCTGCCATTCTTCAACAGGCCAATTCAGCTCACAGTGTTATAGGTGACATTTCTTGTGAAATCATTCCATAACTTATTTGTTTTGGATTTGAATATCTTCGGGGATATTGTTTGAAGGCATCTTTATCTTTATTTATGCTCAGGTACCCCAGAGTTTATGGCCCCTGAGCTTTATGAAGAAGAATACAACGAGCTTGTTGACGTCTATGCTTTCGGCATGTGCTTGCTAGAGTTGGTGACTGTGGAGTATCCATATGTTGAATGTGCCAATGCTGCTCAAATATACAAGAAAGTGACATCTGTAAGTGCTTCCCGTTTGTTATTTTTCAGAGAGTATGAGTATGTTGAATATATGCCTAACCATTTTGACACTAGTACTGTTTCCTCCTAAACTTAAGCAGCAGTGTATACTTACTTTATTTTGATCTTGCTGTACTAAATAAGTGTATAATCCATTTGTTACAATTGCAGTCCCTTTTTGTTGTTTTGTGAAGTTTCATCAGTCATATGGTCTAACCTATAGAAATTTTAAACTAAAAACATTAGTCCATATTTCTTAAACCCGAATAAATGTTATAGAAAAGGAAAGAAAAATGGAAGGTAAACTAGTCAACTAGTGCAGAAATAGAATGATCTTCGCATATGTGATTCAGATTTAATTTATCTTGTCTATGAAAATGCTTGAAATATGATGTTTAGAGATTTTTGTAAGTAGACTCCAGATGTAGCTGAGTTACCTCCTTACTTAGGCTCTAATGCTTGTAGAAAAGGTAGAAGTACGCTAAAGGTAAGAACAAGGAAATTCCTAAAAAATTATTGGAAGGAATTTAAAGCTATTAATCAAATATAGAGAAATGATGAATCTGGATTCTCTGTAATTGGCGCCAAAATTGAAAAGTCTTGTGTAATTGTGGTTGTCCATTTTGGACTGGACGGCCATGATTGAAGGAAGGTGACCACATATGGTCTGCCTATTTTTCTTTTTTTTAATTTCCTTTCTTCAATTGTGAATGTTTAATCAACACAAATGGCTCCACCAACTGTGGAGAATCCATGTTAATTACCAATATGATATGCTAAATATCAGATAACTATGGCAAGAAATCTATTTTGACAATGGTACTTCTGGTGTTTGATTGCTCACCATCATCATGTTGATTTATTTCGGTTCCTTTTCATGTTAGGGAATAAAGCCAGCATCACTGGCAAAGGTAGCAGATCCTGGAGTTAAAGCATTTATAGAAAAGTGTATTGCAAATGTATCCGAGAGACTATCTGCAAAAGAACTCTTAATGGATCCCTTTCTTCAGCCTGTTGGAAGTGATGATATAGGTCGTTATTTAATACCCCAGACCCATGATTTAGGTAAGTATCCTTAGCTTCTAATTTTTCTAATGTGTGAGCTTTTATTTATTTATTTTTTTTCCTCTTAACCTTCTAATGTATTAGATATAGGACATAGTAGCCATCATGCTATCGGTGAATATGCTCAAGAAAATTCTGCCGAGACTGGTAGGGAATTCAAAGTGGAAGGTCAAAGGAGAGATATCAATACTATATTTTTGAAACTGCGAATAGTAGACTTGACAGGTACTCTCTGTTTAATATTCAGAAAATTGAAACGAGTGTATATCCATTTTTTTTATAATCTGAAATCAATGTTATTCATGGGTTCAGGTCATATTCGCAACATTCACTTCCCGTTTGATATTGAAGCTGATACTGCAATTGCTGTTGCTCGTGAAATGGTCGAGGAGTTAGAACTCACGGATCAAGACGTTACTACTATTGCTCGGATGATTGACTTAGAAATTCAGTATCTCTTTCCAGACTGGAATCCTAATGCAACTCCTCTTGCTGATAGGGTTGGTCAGGAATTGGCACTTTCAGATGTCCACACTGAATTTAGAGATGATGCTTCTCCCGGGGGAATGAGTACTTCAGCTTCTATTGCTAGTCTTTCAATGGAAAGATTACCTTCAGGTCGTAACTACTGGAGTGACTCGCCCAGGACTGGTAGAAACTCTCCATTAAGGCCTGGTGCCCCAAAATTGATTAATGAAATGAATGCTGATGAAGGAAGCACAACGGCCAATGGTGCTACTTCGGTAGAACAGCAGGCTGGCAACATTATTGATGGTGATTTTAGTGTAGAAAAGGAATTTAGTGGGATTACTGATTCCCATTCGGGTTGGAGAAGCATGTCTGGGGATTTACAAGCAACCGATGGAGAGTCTCCTCTGATAGGAAAACCTGTAATATTGAATGACACTGAATCAGAATATGTCAGCATAATGGTTGCAAAACTAGAGAAGTTGTTGGTAAAACAGCAAGAGGAGTTAGATGAACTGAAGAGGAAGCATGAATCAGCTGTCTCAGATCTCCTGAAGGAACTTCATCCGGAAATACGTCATAGGGTCGTAAATATTTGCAACCTGGAGATATCGGACAGTGAAAATGTACACTAAGAATTGAGGCCCCTTGCTTATCCTAATGCTTGTTTGCAGGGTTAAAATGGTATTTATGCCCCTTCGTCTTCCTCATCTAGAAATCTCACTCTAGAAGTGAAGTTCTTAAGTTGGGATCTTCTTTATATCCTGGAGTGATTTGGTTGAGGAAATGCTTGACTGTGTTCAGCATGGAGCATTAGGCTGAGGTGACAAATCACTCTGACTAGTCATACATCTGCATAATACAGAATTCATATTCTTTAAAACATCAAAATTTTATCCCTCGTACAAGTCACTAAATTATATCAAATGTATATGTGTAAATATGATCATTTACGGAGGTCTCTCTGCCTGAGAGTTCTCGGCTTTGAATTGAATAATTGGAGTTCTTTCTACACGTGGGTTATTTGTACCACTGCTCTGTCGTTTTTTGTGGCATTCCAATTCCATGTATTATTACTTTCGTGTTATTATATGGGCAGTCAACACTATAATGCCTACGCCTGCTACTTTTACCATATATGTTTTGTTTTTGGAAGATAAAGAATTATCATTATATATACAACAACCATACTCAAATTATAATTCAAAGTATGTGAAGATATATTGTCTATCTCTAGAATGGGCCATGTTAATTGTCTTGATGTGTTAAGTTCATATCCTATTTGAACTTCAGACCCTATTCCCCTGAAACCTGATCCCTCACCATGATCGCTGTTATGAATGCTGAAATTGCATCACATCTGAGATGTTTTTGGGTTATGTTTTTGCCATTTTTTTTTCTGCAAGTAATCAAAATGATACAGCTTCTCGTTTCCTCACTTTCAAAAAACACACTCCCCATTTCTATAATTATGAAATTGTTATATACTTTAATCTAGGTTGGTAACTTAATACCATAAATATTATTTTAAATTAATGGTAAAAAATTAGTATTACCATTGTACGTTCTTGATTCTTCGCCATTAACATTTGCGCTAGGGCTGACTGGTTCTATTTGAGTATTTGTCTAATTGCTGTTGGTCTTGCGCGAATATTGAGCCAGAAATTATTTTGTATGGTGGAGCATACGCAATCCATAATTTTCTTGTTTCCATTGAGATCAAATTATATATATGAAAAACTAAATTAAGAAATATTCTATTAATAAATACTTTATTTATAAATGACTAAAATAAAGCTTTATTCCATAATTTGTCCTGCCACGCAACTTTCAACTGTCGTCTATCGACCATAGCACGGTAGACTTCGTTCCTATTCGGATTACGTGTCATAATCTTAACTGTTTTGCATAAAAATTCCATGCTGGAGGAAGAAGTACTTAATGGAAGAGAGAATTTCTCTAACTCATTTAAGATTGTATTGCTTTGCTTTGCTCGATCCAAAACATAATTACATGGGGGTATTTATGGAATAGTAGGTGACTCTTAATTAATACTTCATTATTTAGATTTTTCATGCATTATACTAGATAGTGCATGTGTAAATATCCACTAGAAATTCAAATGACTCACCTAGATAATGCATGTGTAAATATTCACTAGAGATTTAAAGAGACATTTTAGAAAATTACAAATTACAATTTTTTTTTAAAATTTTTCAACACTGGTTGAAATTTTCTTGATTACTCCAAGCTTCACTCGCGATCTTTGAAATCTTTCAAATTGAAAAACTTTGTTAAAATATCGACAACTTGATCTTGAGTCTTCACATACTTGACCTCCGCTTCTTTGTTAACATTTTCTTTAATAAAATGATATCTTATGTCTGTATGTTTGTTTCGATTATGAAACACTAAATTTTTAGCTATGATTCTTGCTTTGTATCTCTTCACCTTTCTTTTAGCATGCCTCTTTGTCTTGAAGATCCATTTATCTCTAGTTTCTTCATGGCCCTTGGAAAAGTGATGATAATTCTCAAGTATTAGGAGTGTCATTGGTTCGGTTTACTTCGATTTTGAGCCTTAACCAAACTAAACTTAACTCATTGGTTTTCTAAAATTATGGACCTATTTGGTTTTAATTTTTGGACGGTTTAGTTTGATTTTAGTTAGGTAGTTTGATTCAGTTTTGGGCAATTTTATTTTATGATAATTTGTGATTTTTAATTTAAATGAAATATATGTAGATATAAAAAGAAAGAGATCAAATTAATATATAGATATATCTATATATATATATATATATAAGTAATTTTATTGACATAAAAATATATAAATATATTATTTTTTATATATATAAAGTTGACTGAAGAACCAAATCAATTAAAATTCATATTTCAAAAATTGTTTGGACCTCCTCTTTCAGTTTTGCTCGATTTTTAGTCGGTTTGGTTCGGTCTGATTGGTTTGATTTAGTTTTGAACACTCCTACCAAGTACAATAAAACCTCTATAAATTAATAATGTTGGGACCATGAAATTTTATTAATTTAGAGAGGTATTAATTAATCGATAAATTAATAATTTATTAATTTAAAGAGTGCTTTCTCGATTCAGTGAATATAAATTTAATTACATAAAAAATCATTGTGTATATCACTAATATACAATGTATATGTATCATATTTCATGAATTAATTTTTTAAAAAATAATTGTACATATATATTTATGAAAATAAATAAATGGTATTAATTGTTTGCAGTACTTAAACAATATTTTTTGTATTGACTAATTAAATAAAGTTTAATACAAATACTTACGTCTATGATTCATCGTATTAGAACTAAATACAAATTCAACGTATGATGATGAAGGAATTACTATATAAGTAACATAGAAAGAATTCTTAAAATCCTGATGAATGTTAAGAGGTCCAAAACATAAAAGAAATTGTGGCTAGTGTCATTGAAAATCCTATTGAGGATGAAGCTAAGGATGATTCAGTACATTTGGAACCAATCACTTGAAAGGAAACACTCATAGCGGCAAGTTAGCAACAAATCTTCACAATTTTTTGTTGTAGTTCGAGAACACGACATTGGAGTTTTTTAAATGCAATAAGAAAAGTTAGAAATGAAATCTACTTAAGGCATAGCTTTTCTCAAGGAAAAGGAAATGGGAATTCCACCATCTTTTCTCGTTTCTTCTGTTTGGTATGGTATCTTAACTGGGAGAAAGGAAAAAATGTGGGAATCCCAATCACGAACAGTGTATTCTTTTCCTTGGATATTTTCCTTGAAAAAACATAAGGAAAACTGGGTGAAATGTCCAAAATGTCCTCATGCTTTTATCTTAATTTCGAAACTGTCCTTTCCCTTTTAGCCTTCCTAGCTCCAAGGTGCTTTTGTTGTTGTCCTCGCGAGCATCCTGGTGATGAGAACCACCAGTAGCTCCTGGAATCTCCAACTTCAAATTGAATCTGAACTTCAACATTGGCGGCAACGTCGAAGAGAGAGAGCATGATAGTGAGAGAGACCGAGAGAGCAAGAAGCAGAAATTTCGCCTTGGCCACCTCTGCAGTTAACTTCGAATCTCTAACCTCAAACCAAATCTGAACTCCAGCACTGGTGATGACAACATCGAAGAGAGAAAGAGCACAACGATGAGAGAGACCGAGAGAGGGAGAAGCAGAAATTTGGATTTGTTGAAATGAAAATTTGCAATCATAATGTAAGAAAAGTTTGGCAATATGAAATTTGGAGGCTGATTACTAGATCTAGATGAGTTTGTTGTGTTTGATCATATTTCATGGTTGCTGAAGAGAGAGAGAGAGACAGTGGAAGAGAGATTTGAGGAAGATAGACTATATTGAAAGAAAAAAAAAGGACTATACTTAAATAGAAAAAAGTTAAGGGACAAAAATAATAGTAAATGTGTTATAAATAATAAATTTAACATAGGGGTAATTTAGTAAATGTGTTCTACATACCAGACACATTTTCTTTTTTTCTTCATTTTTTTTGATTCCATATCAAACGTATTTTTTCCTTTCTTTTTTCCTTTTTATTCTTATCTTGCATACCAAAACGGGCCCTTAGATTTAAATTTCATGGAAAAACAAACAACAATATATTTATATTTTACTAAATTGTCCTCATTATGTTTATAATTTTAAAGAATTATTATATTGACAGTGTCACACCTGAAATGTGACCAATCAACAATTCTTTAAAATGAAAAATTAGGATAAAATAAATTTTCAAAATCGAAAACCAATTCTATTTGGAGCCAGCACCAAAATTTTATTTATTAGGAAAAATTTTGGAAAAATCCTTAAATTTAATGGTCTGCGTTTAGAAAAAAATTGAGTTTAGAAAGTGTTATGTACCCTATACTTCTGATTTAGAAACTATACAATTATTTTATATTCACCTTAAAATTACCCTTATCAATCACACAAAAAATGAAGGAAGAAAGAACAAATAAAGTTATATTCAAAGGCAGACTTGCCTAGGCTACGTACCCAGCGATTAGAATCAAAGTCCACATAATTCGTCATTTTGAAGACTATTTTTTAAAGAAATATTTTGAGTTTTTGGGATTTATTTTAAAAGAAACTTTTCTAGGAAGACTTTTTTTCACAAGCATTGTTACATAATCGCGTAATAAGTACTTCATCTAAATTTGAAAGGGTTTAAAAATTAATGGATTTATTTTAAAGGAAAATTCTTCCTCACTTGCATTGATATACAATCGCATAATGAGTACTTGATTTAGAAAATAAGAGATGATATCCACTCCAGTGGAGCTGACTTCTTATCCCACTAAAGATTTATGTTTTTTATTCTTTTTTTGAATTTTTGAAATTATTTTAAAAATGAAATTAAAGAAAATATTTTGGTTTTTTTTTTGGAATTTACCTTATGAAAAGAAAACATATTTTTTTGGATTTTGAAATTATAATGAAAATGAATTTATTCATCAAATATACACTCATATGCAGACACATACATATTTACGTAAGACATGCACAGCAAATTAAGCCCATTCATATACATATAAAATATAAACTCATGTATAGACACTTATATAGATAGCATACACACACATGACGCACACCTATATATAACTACTTATACACACCTTGCATATAGACATACATCTAGATATCTAACTCAACACACAAGGTTCACGTATGTATCTAACCCAATTTTCATCCAATTTCTAGCACCTCTGTTTCTGCTGTCTTCACGTTCTCATTGCCTTTGCCATTTCTCTCTCCCATCGGCCTCTCTCACTCTCTCGTCTAGCTCTCTCACATTCTTACTCTTTCACCTTTGTGTAGCCTCATCTGACTCGAAGATGGAAGAAAACACCAATCGAAAACAAAGCTTAAGGATTCACTACTTACCTCACCTCTGTTTTCCATGTCAGAAATAGAGTATTTGTTTTTCCGTGAAGATGAGCTTTTGCGTTTCTCCGCCATGCTCTGTTTTTGGTGACTAAAAACAAGGAGTGTACTCTGGGTCTTAGCATGTCCCTCGTCCCAACTGTGTTCAAGGTTCGCCAAAGTTCTCTTCCTCCGTCGTGCTCTTGGTCAGATTCCACTAAGCCTCTGTATATGCTGATTTCTCTCTTGTTCGAGTCTCCGCCTTTTTTTTGTTTTTCTTTGTGTTCAAGCTTCTCTTCTCTTTCTCTCTACCTTTCTCCTATTTATGCCATAACGGATCCAAACAATTGCTCCAAAATTACCACGATCATGAGTTACCCATTGCGGTGTGTGTGAACATCTCCGTAGCACTCGGAAACTACTTTGAAGTCTCATGCTAACTCGTGTGTATCTGATTCAGTTCTTATCTCTTTCTTTTTCTTTTTTAATTAATTAATTAATTAATTTATTATAGGTTTAAAACAAGAATTAAGATTCCTCCTATAAAAAATCGCCTTTATTTCTATTTTTTATTTTATTATACAAGACAAAATTAGGTGTTTACAATTGCCACTCTTTACTCATTTTTTAAACAAGATTATAGAAAATGATATTTGAGATATTCTTGTTTAAGAAGTGAGTAAAGATAAAGAACACTTAATTTTGTCGAGGCGTTGCACAACAAAAAGAGCCAACCGTGAGATCATGACATGTGTGAACAGTGTTGGTCATCTCCAGATTTAATGTTGGTCGTCTCCAAGCTTTGAAAAGGAAATGGTGTGTGACCGGCGCGGACGATGTCTAAACTCACACCACCGCAAGCCTAACTTTCCATTTAACTTATTACTCTTTCCTTAATCCAATTATTCCTTTAAATATAATTGTTTTAAATTACACAATGAAGAAGTAAAACAAGAGAATGTTTTCATATTTAACCATCTTATATGACCTACCCGATTACAGAGCTTTCTAAAATTACTAAAACAACATAATTAAGTCTGTTACCGTACCCCGAACAAAGGGGAGGCATCATCGACACGTTCATCCTTGAAGTTAAAGGGCCTTCTTTACCTGAAACTATGAGGGGGTGAGTCTTATCCACTTGACTCACCATAAAATAGCTTTACCGCACATATAATCAATTATGCATGCCAAAAGTACATATAATCATGTATGAACATGTGAAAAACTCACAACATTAATAATTCATGACATAAATGTAAGTCAAGAGGAATTCATCATAAGAAAGTTCGTAAATAATCACATGCACCTCGCCCGAAAGCATTATCCCACTTGTAGATGTCATTCCGCCCGAAGGCGTGTTCTGCCCGTAGGTAATATTTCTGCTTAAAGATATATTCATGTCTACAACTATTACATGCATTGGTATCTTGGGAAATCAAACCCTCAACCATTCCATGTGTATAATTCCATGCATTGGTATCTTGGGTCAAGCCCTCAACCATTCCATGTGTATAATTTCATGCATTGGTATCCTGGGTCGAGCCCTCAACCATTCCCTTTGTATAATTCCAGGCATTGGTATCTTGGGTCAAGCCCTCAACTATTCCAGGTATATTATATACTCAATTCATAATTCTCATCAATATAATCTTAAATCAACAATAAATTTCATTATCTAGCAATCATCATTAAATATAGAATCTAACTGCGATATGAGATGGAATTTATATTGTATCTTGGAGGGATGAATCCCTCAACTATTCCATGTGTGTAATTATATACATTGAATATCTTGTGTCAAGCCCTTAAAAGGACGTCAAGCAATTCAACCTTATTTCACCCCTGTCCTCAAAGGACGCAAAAGTGTTCGAAATCTCTGTTTCTTTCAAATACAATCAATTGCACAATCAAGAGCATTCATATGCACATCATGAACTTTAATAAATCCATGTCATTCATAATCATCAATCATTCACATGATTTCCTTTGCAAGCTCTATCCCAATATATAGAAAATATATTCATTCCTTAATTTATTATATCTTCTAACAAACAAATTTTTAAAAATAAATCAAACAAGACAAGGATAGATCAATCCTTCAACTGAGCTCAAATTTTCAAAATTCAGGTATAGTATAAAGTTCTATATTCCTTCATCCACATACAGTTTGCAAGCTCAAATTATATGCATGTGGTACCTTATATCATGTATGTCAAACACATAATCACCTTATCACATGATATCATTTTACGAAACTTTAGAAAGTACAATCCTAGAAAATATAATCATACAAGGTATAGCTAGATCCCTCACCTCGAGTCTGAGCTAGATTTCTACATCTTATATCAATCAAAGGATGTCCAAAATCTCATTGAAGGCTCAAAGCTAAACATGCATCTCCATTGGGATGCGCTGTTCTCTCCTTTTCCTTCGACTCTTGTAATATTCAAAAATACGTACGATTAATATTTACATGTATAGACACTATTCATACGTACAATTACTATTCATATGTACGGATACTATTCATATGTACGATCACTATTCATACGTACAGATACTATTTATACGTACAGATACTATTCATATGTATGATCATTATTTATACGTATATATACTATTCATATGTATGATTACTATTCATACATACGAATACTATTCATAAATATGGTATAAATACATATGATCACTATTCGTACTAGGAAAAGTTCTTTTCTGGTGTGGAGGATCAGCTAAAGCCGCAACCACAAAATATACTGAAGAATTTAACTTGTATAATTATAAGAAAGGGTATAGTATTCTCACCTTGGATCTAAGCTGAAAGATAAATGCCTAAAATCTCAGAGACCTAGTGCCGGGGTAAGAGAAGTTTGAGGAGAGGAAAGAAGAGAAACTGAAGGTGTGAGTTTAGAAGTGAAATAGAATGGCCTATTTATAGGGAAATCAAAGGTACTATTTGATACTATTCCATCTACCGTTCTTCTATACTATTTCATCTACCAGTTTCACTTACCAGTTTTCATCTACTAGTTTCACTTACTAGTTTTCATCTACCAGTTTCATCTACTAGTCTCACTTACCATTTCACTTACTAGTCTCACCTACCAATTTTACTTATAAGTCTCATCTACCAGTTCTACTTATCGGTCTCATCTATCAGTATAATCAATTTACTATTTAAGTTTCCTTTCAATTTAGTCCTTAAGGGAAATTTTCTCATATAAAACGTCATTTTTCTCCCAATTTCTTTCTAGTTTCCTCTTATACCCAATCCACATCTTACCCGTGGGATCATTGCCACATCCCATAATTTATACAATATTGTGAAAATCTATATTTTCATCAATATATACATATAAGATAACAAGATTCACATAAGCATATGGGAAATTAAATAGACAGAGAGATCATTTTCTCCATTGAATTATTCCAAATCAAAATTAGCACTCATTCATGATGACCATATACGTGAACAGTTCTGTATACCTTAATAGTGCTATATAGGTAAATAGTATCATATACTGAATTTTTTTTTACGGGTATTACAAAGGCTGTCACTGCTATTGGACATGGCGGTACTTAAGCCCAAAAAGGAGGCCGTCACTGCTACTGGATATGGCAGTACTAAAGTGAAAGTTGTCACTACTACTGGATATGGCAGTACTTGAGCCAAAAGGAGGCCGTCACTGCTACTGGATATGGCAGTACTTAGGCAAAAGCTGTTACCACTACTGGATGTGGCAATACTTGAGCCAAAAGAAAACTGTCACTGTTACTGGATATGGCAGTACTTAGGCAAAAGCTATCACCACTACTAGATATGGCGGTACTTGAGCCAAAAAGAGGTCGTCACTGCTACTAGATATGACAGTACTTAGGCAAAAGCTATCACTGCTACTGGATATGGCGGTACTTGAGCCAAAAAGAGGCTGTCATTGCTACTAGATATGACAGTACTTACGCAAAAGTTGTCATCGCTACTGGATATGGCAGTACTTGAGCCAAAAAAAGGCTGTCACTGCTACTGGATATGGCAGTACTTAGGCAAAAATTGTCACCGCTACTTGATCGATACTTGAGCCAAAAGGACATTTTGGATTTGAATGCACCAAAGACTTAGGCAAGCCTTAAGGCTTGAGGTGACCGAGTTAAATTAAAAAATGCATGATATGTATGAATTTGGTTAAGAGATTTTACTTGTTTAAAAATGATCGTGCTTCTTTTAGAGAATTTTGTCAAACAAGACCAGACCCTCTTCTTGCTTTAGATCACTTAAAAAACTTGTTGTATTGTGAATTGGGACCTTGCCCTAGACTTGACATTTGTTTCTTTGACGGAGTTGTCCACTAACATGTTGATAAGGATGGATTTGCCTTTTTTAATAAAATGACTTTTTCAGTACCCTTAGATTTCATGAAATATAATGTTTGTCACTCTAGGACTTTAACTAATAGACATGATGAGATATGTTCCATAAACCATAGATAATAGCATTGCTCCAGTCTTGAAACACATTATTCATTATTTTTGCACTCCTCAAGAAATGAGAGAAGTCTACTTGCCAATGACTAATCCAGTTGGAAATGATAGCACCTTGTTGAAAATGATGCTCAGTGACATTTGGGTCTTTTGCCCCAATTATGTAACTATGATGGTAGTCACCTTTATAGGGTTAATCCAAACTTGTAAAATATTCCCTTTAGAAACATCTTTCAAATCACATTCACCATAGATCTTGTGGTCAAATCTTTTTGACGTCATTACCCCGCTTATTAGCACTTGATATGTCATCAAGTGAAACACATTTATCTTGGTTAACTAAGTCGATGCACATGAAACACCCAAAAATGATAAGGTATGGAATTCAAAGAAAGAAATCTTGTGAATTTAAGAGATATTGAGGAAAACTAGTATGCAGACAATGTTTAGTGGTTAAACAATCTCGTAGTGATTATTTCGTCTAATTTTCAAAAGTCTAGACTTAATGAATTTAATTTTGGAAAAAATTTTCTCACTTACATTATTATACAATCGCATAGTAAGTATTCTATTTAAAAATCAAGGAAGATCTACTCCAATAAAATTGGCCTCTTATCCCATTAAAGATCATTTGATTTTTTTTATTTTATCTTTTTTATTTATTATCCAACGCATTGGTTAACAATTGCGTGATAAGATAATAAAATTTTATCTGAAGATAGAGATTCGTGCACTCTTCAAAAGGAATCAATCATTTTCTAACTCATCATAAAAAACATGATATAAACATTTGAAAATTTGGAGATACAACAATTAACTAAAACATGTGAAAAGGAAAACATCTTATATATATATATATATATATATATCAAACACATATATAAATATATACTTACGATTATATATATATGCGTTATTATATGTGTTTATACATTATATATATATATATATATATATACTTTCTGGGTGTATATGATATATATGATACATATATATATATATATATATATATGACAAACACAACGAAATACATTTGTATAAATATATACAGATATAAACACACCTACTCAAGATATATATATATATACATGAACAGCGTCACACATACATATTTGTGTATATATATATATATATGTAAACTAGATCTACCAATCAACATTTCTATTTTGCCTCATTGTCCCAGTGTCTCGGCGTGCTGTGTTTTTCTTCTGTCGTGCTCCTCTATTTCTGCGTTCTCCTTCGAATGTGGTGCTCTGTTTTTCTTCAATATGTGTTCTTGATCTGAACTCTCTATATTTCCCTCTCTCTCTTCCTTGTTCCTCTGTTTTCTTTTGCTCTATTGTCTCTGCGCTAATGTCTCCTGATATGCTTTCTCTACTGTTCACTGTCGTCCCTTGCTTGAGTCTGCCTCTCCCTATTTATAACGTGCCTGGTAACTGAAAGGTGGGTTCCTCCATAATTGGAGTCCATGATTTATAATATTTTAAAAAAAAGAGGTTGTTGCAGCTGAAAACGCATGAAGAAAGGAAAATGTAAATTTAATTTTTACATCTGAGAAAGGGAGAAATTGCTCTGTAAATAGAGCCTTCGTCCCTTCTTTCTCTCTATCCCTTCATCAATTCCTGAAACCTCACTTTGAGAGAGAAAGAGTGAGAAGAAAAATAGAGAGAGTGCCTCATAAAGTTTCTGAAAGGAAAAATAGTGAGTCCAATTTGTGAGGATTATTATCCACAAATTGAAGAAATACTGTTGTAGTATTTTTGTGAGTAAAAGATCCACCTAATGGTAAAATTGTATTCCCATTATTGTTATAGTGAAAGATTTAAACGGCCTACAAATCTCGTAGATTTTACCTAATTTGAGTTTTTCATGCTAAAATCTTTAGTGTTATTTTTGTCTATTATGTTTTGAGAATTATCCTGATAAAATCTTTAGTGTTATTTTTGTCTATTATATTTTGAGAATTATCCTAAGTCTGTGAGAATTGTTTTGATTATATAACCACCACGCACACAGCCGTCTCCCTCTGTGCTTGCAAGATATTCAAATGTTGTGCCGTAGTGTATCCCAAACTATTCGGAAGTGGGGAGTCATTGCCGCATTTAAGTCCCTCAATCTTATCTGTTCTATTTTGGAGATACGCACGACGCCCATGACCTGCGAATGTTACTGCTGACAAGCGTCTTCACCTAGGACATCACATAATGTTTGGGCCAGTACATTCACACACACATAGGGAATTTTCGTTTGGGTTTTTGTTCTCCCTTTTTATTTATTTACTTATTTTCTTATTTTTAAAAGGGGCTCAATTTGAAATTAAGATATCCTATTTATAAAACTGTTTTTATTTTTATTTTTTATTTTATTATGCAGGACAAAATTAAGTGTTCACAGACAGAACTATAAATTTATATAGAGTTTTTCTAAAAATTATTATCTTATTAATTTATCGAAATTACTAATTTTGTAAACTAACTCAAGTTGGAACCAAAAAAAAATTATTTTAGGGAGATTATTAATTTGTCGAATATTAATTTATAGATGTTTAACTGTATTATTATTTTCAATCAGGTTTATCTCTTCATCCATTGCTTATCTCCATTTTTCATCTTTCAGGGCATCATCAAAGCTAATGGGTCACTATTCACAAAGGCAAAATAGATCATTGAAGGCTTTATTTATATATAATCATTGATGTTCTTCATTTTCTGTGGTCTTTCACTTGGATTTCCTTCAAAAGATGGTGGTGATTCACGAGTAGCATTAGGTGAAGGTGGGGAAGTAATGTATTGTATAGGTGCTTCGGTCACTTCATCTTCCTCTCCAAATTATGGAATAAAATTATAGGATCTTTCTTCTTGTATATCCCAATTCCAACTTTCTTCTTCATCAAACTCAACATTGCGGCTTATGATGATTTTTCTATTACTTGGATAGTATAGCTTGTAGTCTTTGGAATTTGAGTAATAATCTGACTATTGTGTAGATCTAATAAAATCAAAAAACTATTTTTCTATAATTTAGTAGTTATTACTTTATGAGTAAACTCTATGATAGATCCAAATTAATAATATCATTACTCCATTTGATAATTTAATTAAAACCCTATATGTGATTATTCAATTTTACCATTAAAGAGGAGGAAAACATAATTAAGAGTCTCAGTGAGCCCCTTTTTTATTTAATTAAGAATTTTATAAGATAAAAGATTAATTTCTTTCAAATTAACTGAGCACAAAATTAAAATCATTTAAGAATTGAACATCGGTCATTTGTGAAATTCAAATAACCGCTATTACTCTGACCAGCAAATGGTAAATTTCAAATTAGTTGTTGCTTTTTGGTCATGGTTGCTTTTCCGATTTTCGTTTCGGTTTTATATTTAAAGGATAAATGATCATTTGTGAAAGTACAATCGCTGCTTCAATTTCGTTCGTTTCATAAACTCACTGTACCAAGGTATAATAGCATGTTTAATTCATTTGCATCAGCTTAATCCAGATTGACCCTTTCCATCATTCGTCAAACTTTAAATTAAAGCTTGAAGATATTTTAGTTAGATATGTAACTTGTTTAGTCGAAACAACTGTAATTTGATTAAACGATTAGTTGATTAGTTGTACAAGTTAGAAAGGAGAAAAGAGAGCTGTTATTTTTTAATTATACATGTTCAATACTCTGCTTTATATAATTTAAGAAATTCAAATCATTCTTCTTCTTTTTCAATTTTTTTTTTTTTTGCTTCAGGGCCAATTGGGAAAAATTAATAGAAAGAAGAAGAAGAATGCGTTATTACTAATATATTATATACTAATTTAAAAGCAGAAAATTTGATACATAATAATAATACTAAATACATATACATAGCCCCAAAAGGAGGAACCCTCCATTTTAAGAAACTTCATAAAAGTACTTGACTAGCTGACATCTTAACACAAGCACCACCACCACCATATATAAGCCTTTGTGCCTTTTGTGCGAGCTTCAGGGCTATCCTGAGATGTCTGCATGCAGCTCCTTGCAATTGCAAATTCATGGCTAAAAGGTGGCTATATGAATTCTTCTTCATGCTCTCCTTTTGGGTGCCAAATAGAGAATCTGGTTTGCGAATCATGACTATCTATTTTGAAATGGAAGACAACGATTAAAGGAAGAAAATGGTAGGTTTTGCCAATTTTTTTTTTTTTTTAATTTCCTTCCTTCAGTCGTGGCCATCTGTTCCAAAATGGATAGTCACGATTTGCAAATTAAACTCCCTATTTAACACCCAAAGGAGAGAATCCGGAGTACTTCCACCATGCTTCCTAGAATATGGTTGATGCTACTAACTCTTGAACAAATGCTGCCCTCTGCCTTCTCTCTTCTTGATCCTGCTCATCACCCACATGTGCTTTTCTCCCACCACTGCATACACAAATCCGTCACCAACTTTTCAGCATTGAAATAAATTCTCAAGTTGTGAACATATACATTTTATGATTGCAGCCATGACCATGATTAAAAGTACAAGTGAATTGAGTTGATCGTGAATTGCATGGACTCGGCTCGGCTTATTTTAAATGAACTAGTAGTCAGTACTATAATACTACAGTAAATATTTTTCTGAACTGGGTGATGTCTGAAAATGAATTGTAAATAAGGCTTGAGACAGAAAGATGAATTGAAAACAAAGAATTCAAGTGAATCTGCAAGATTCTTTGTGACTTAAGCAAGCAGCACTGTTCTTGTTAAACCAGAGATTGGACAATTTTGCTGTGTGTGAAGCCAATGACAAGTTGATCACTAATTTGAAATCAGGACACAACCATTGCTAGTGAGTGTATATCTAATCTAAAGACTTCAAAACAAGGACCTAAAATAAACACTTTCCCCAAACTTACTGCCACAGTGAGCCAAATGGCAAGTGGGGAGAACAAAATGGAGAAGGGATAACACTGTAAAATGAGAATATTTCATCCATAACTTTCAGTGAAGTATATTTGAAAAATCCTTTTGGATAAAATAATTTCAGAACACCCTTAACTATAACCAAGAGTCAGGGTTTGAAACTTGAAAACCCTTAAAAGTGTTCAAAAGTTGATCATGAAAGTCAATAACCACCTCCACTGATCAGGGTTAAGGATTAAATATGTACATCACATTTATGTGAAAAAATATTTCAGTAATAAAACATGGGAAGAATCTCATTAATTATGATAACATTAATCTTTCGCCCATTTGTTAGTGGTCATGCAGAGTGGGATAGTAGTGGAGTAGTGTAGTTATCCTTATTTTCCTTATTCTATGTAGTTAGTCTATTTCTTCACTGTAGTAATTAGTAATTTTTTATAGTAGTTATTATTTCCTGATCTGTAGCCGGTGGTTATTGACAATTACCAATTGTTAATTACCATATTATGTACCTATTATGTGTTAATGAGATTATCAGTTCAGCCTTATCAAAAGCCTTGTCTGTAAGCACTTAGAGATCTCGGTTCTCTCTATAATCTAAACCAACAAACAAAAAAATAGGTAGAAAGAAGAAATCAAAGTCCTCTTCCCTTTCTGATTCGAGCCCCTCACCCTATAATCCCTGAAGACCCATAACAAGATCTTATAACTGGGACCATAACAGCATTTCACTAGCAAGTTGTGTAATTGGCTAACCTAAGAAGAAGTCACATAGGGTAGAGTTGCTGTTGCTGCTTATGAGTACATGATTGCTCAACAAAATAAAATCTACCAGAAATGTTACACCACATTACCAGCTGACTAGTTCTGGCTTAAAAGATATCATAGAACAAAGGATCATTGAAGACTCCAACTAAGTCTACGTATTCAGAAAGACAGCTAAATATTCAAAAATTACTGACCAAACCTCTAGCTAGCTTTTTCTTCTTCTTCTTTTTTCAGCTTTCTTAGTTCAATATTATTACTGCTATAGTAGGTGAATGCAAAGGAGGCAGATATTAGAGAAACTAACTGAGTCACAACCTTACAACAAAACAAATACAAGCTATGAAAGTGGGTCTCAGTGCATGTGCATGCATTATATATAAATATATATATATATATCTTTCCAGCTGAAATACTTGAGAACTATAACAAAATTGGGACACAAAATATTGTGATTCACTGATAAAACCGAGAGCTTCCCTCCTTCTGATGTATTAATAATAGAACTAGTTTATGTCTCCTAGAATTAGGATGTTAGCAAAGACAGCCATGGCTAAAACTATTTACTTGTGACCACATTCTTTTACATGTGGTAATTATGAAATTGAAGTTTCTCATGTTTGCAATTAATGATGACTATTGTACTTCTGCTAAAAAGTCTATAGGTAAAAGAGGCGAACCTTTTTGCATCAGAAATGACTGGGGCATTGTTATTGGGATGTTCATCTTGATGGACATTCTTAGGGTTTGGAACAGATATGTTCCAGATAAATGGCGACAAAAGCAGATCAGGCGCTGATTCAGGTTTGTTTCCCCGAGTATTTGCTGCCAGTTTCTTTCGAAGCATTGTTGAATTGGACCAGATGTTGGATTTCTCAGATTTCCACCTCCGCTATTAAACATGTTAACATAGTCCACTGAATTAGACAAGAAACAAATGCTAAAAAACTCCTAAACGTGCTAGATTACATTCACAACTCAACATTCCAATTTAGGCAAAAGATACCTTCAATGAACTCGAATGCTGTACTATAAAATGTCCAATTGCATCCTTCCCTAAATTTGCTGCACAGAGAGGACAAACCTGGTAGAAGGGCATTGTAACAGTCAATAAGATTTCAATAATAAGATTAAGAGTAAGTTAATGATTTAGTCCCTAAATGATTAAAGTTGTCTCATTTTAGTTCTTGAAAGATCAAGTATTTCACTTTAGTCCCTGAAAGATTGTTTGTTTCAATATGGTCCCTCTTTTTGTCAAAGTGACTTTTAACAACCAAAATTTTGAGATTTAGCAACAAAAAAGACCACATTGAGACAAATGCAATCTTTTAGGGACTAAATTGAGGCACTTTATTTTTTACAAACCAAATTGAAAAAGTTGCAATCTTTCAAAGACTAAATCAGTAATTTAATCTAAAATTAATAATCAATATTTAACACTTAGAAATGTTCTATATGCTTTTTCCTTATTAGTATTTATCTACTATGGCTTCTGCATTATTTCATCCTTATCTTCTTGATCCAGATCTGGACATTGAACCATAGGAGGCAGGTACAGAATTTCTGTTCAGATTTATACACACTTTCTTTAAAGCAAGGAACTATTATATGTAAACAAGTCACTAAATAGTTTACCAATCAATCAAGGAAAACCAAGGGCTATATATATATATATATATTTATATATATAATTTAAAGATCAGAGAGGTCATACAGCATTTTTAAGGTCAAAGCAATGCTCCTCTTGCAAATGGTTGCATAGAACAGGAACTTCGATTTCCACATAACAGAAAGGACATGGAAAATATGATCGGGAATCATCATCTCCGTCTGAATCATAGAACATAGAATAATGATCTGCATGGTTTCACAGAAGTCAGTGTCAGAATGCTATGTCCATCAGGAGCAAAAGAACCACATAGTACAATGCCACAGAGGAAAAGATATCAAAAAATTAAAAGGAATAGGTAAAATGAATGACCTCTACGCAATACACTGATACACAAACACAGCTCACTAAATAATAACCGACAGGTGACAAAGAAAATACACCATTTAGTGTTCCCTTGTGTGGATTAGTTTCTTCAGGCCTCATTTCTCTCTCATGAAACTTTCTTAAACATGATCAAATCAACAAAGCAACTCAGTAACAATCAGGACACTAAATATTAGTGAACCTATTGATGTATTGTACAGGCAGGCACACAAATTTTAACCATGATACAGTTAACCCCATTCACTCGTATCAAAATAAGAAACAGAGGAGAGGCGGGTTAATAATTCAACAAAAAGCTCCACAGAAGCTAAATTAGGCTATGCAAAACAAACTGATAAGACCCCATATTAAAATACAAGTTGGAAAACCAGTTGGATTCGTGGGTGATACTGACAGATCACAGAACCATCGAAAATCAAAGGAAGAAAGAAAAACCCAGGGAAAGACAGCCCAAGTAAAGACCTATAAGGAAAGAAACTAAAACCAAAACAGAAATGCTCAAGTCAGTATGACCAATCCAAGTGGGAATTTCTACAAGCAGCTTAGACGCATGGAAAGTGATTAGAAAAAAAAAAAAAAAGAATTACCCGAGTGAAAACGAGAAGGTTGGACAGCGGAGAGATGCTTGGCAGAGTAAACAGCCGAAGGCCTGAAGTCAAAGTCCATGGCTTTATCTTCTCCGGCGAGAATCGCCTGAATCGGAGAACAGAGAAAGTAGTGGCGGTGTGGTTGTTGAAGCTCGAGGAGACGGTGACGATGAAAGAGTAGAGAGAGAGAGAGAGAGAGAGAGAAGGACCCCAAAAAGAAGCGACGAGAGTGAAAGAAGTCGCTGCTATGCCATCCCATCATAATATAATGTAATTATGTATGATTATGAATCATCCTGGGATTGGAGCGGTGATGTGTTTGTGATGCCTTTCCTTAGTCACACATTGGTGTCCTACACTGGGAATGTGAAAGGTGAAAACTTTTCCTCCCACACACAAAAACTCCACAGTGGGAGGCTGACACGTGGCAGATTATTTTATAATTATACTTTTTTGTATTACTGTTTAATCGACACATTGTGCAATTCCAGAAGAATAATGTTGATGTAATGTAACAAGCCCAGTCCCTTCCGTTAGGCTTGTCACTTCTTTTTATATATTTATATATAAGGTATTAAAATATTAAAATATATAATATTTAATATTAAAATATTTTAGATATATTATAGATATATATTTAAATTAATCTTAAATTTTTTAATAGTTTAATTTTTTAAAAAATTTTTAAAAAATATATAATAATATTCAATAAAAAATTAAAAAAAATAAAAAAATTAAACTGATTAAACTAATTAAATCGGTTGATTTTATCAATTTAAAATTGATTTGATTAATTTAAACACTCATTGGTTCTTTAATTGATTTATTAATTTATTTATTGAACGGACTAATTCGATTTAATTTTTTGAATATTTGTTTAATGTCATTAGATAATTTTGAAAAAAATATATAAATACATTTTTTATGTAACTTGAAATAAATAAAACAATTAATTAAAATTAGTACAACGACTATTTTATAACTGGAATTTTTTGTTGTTGTCTTGTGTAAGAATAATTGTTTGGGCAGCTTTCGGCGTCATTTGATCCCTTTAAAGAAATCATGGAAAGTGACACAAATAAGAGAAAGTTTACTAGAGAAAAGGATTCGCATTTTCTTTAAAACCTGTGAAATCAATGGGAATTAGCTGATTAAGTAGGAATTTTTTACTCCAATATTTTTTAAAAAATAATCTGTCAAAATAAATTGTTCTATATATTATAACAGTGCCTAATTAATTCCTCTTTTTTTATTAAATTTATTTTTATTAAAATATTTATTCAGTTAAGGCATTTCATTATCAACGTAAAACACATAATATAACGATTTTCTATTACCAAAATAACAAACTCAATCTCATTTATTTATTTCTTTTTTAAAAAAAATCCGTAAATCCATTTATGTGAAGAAAAAAAATCTTAAAAGATTGGTTAAGATTCTCCATCTCAATCACCTTTTCCAATTCTCTTAAACCTAAGACTTTCACACGAAGTACAATCTTTTCTTTTTTTCCTTACCAAAACCCTAAAAACCCAAAACTCAAAACCATATCTTAAAGATAACAATCTCAATATTCATTCCTTTTTCTATTAAATAGTACCTTCTAAAATAGATACTCATCTAATTTATGTGATATAAGTTAATTTTTAATTTTCATTAAAGATTATTATTTATTAATTTTAATTTTTTAGATAAATAAATCCGAATTTGTACTATTTATAAATTTAGAATAAGAAGCCGCTAATTAGTAGCACGTGTTTAATTGACATCTAATTCTCCTGTCAGTATCAAGATTTTGACTCTTCATCGTATATGTGGCTTACAAAAAAAATAAAAAATAAAAAAAATTATTCCTAAACTTTAACTTTAACTGCTGTATTTATTCCAAAATTTCATTTTATGTTGTTTTATCTCATGTTATTTTAGTTAATTTTAGTTTTATTTTTGAATTTAACTTTATTTAAATTATTAATAATAGGTGTTGATGTAGTTACTTTTATTGTGTAAATCAATATCAATTCATCAAACTAAATATGTTCATCAAATTTGTACTTGAACAAATATGTACTTGATATAATAAAATTATTTCTCAAGTGAAGAGAATACTAACAATTTAAAATGAAAAAAATAAGAGAAATGAATTTCTTATTCCAAATGAATATTTAACATAGACATGCTTCTTTGAATTAGTTAACATTGATATGTATAATAGATATAATCACATCAACTTTTGTCATTTATAATTTATATGATCTTAAGTTTAAAGATAAAATTGAAATTAATTAAAATAATATGAAATAAAATTGACACAATAAAATTTTGAGATAAATTTAAAATTTAAATCAAAATTTAAAGATAAAAAATAGTATTTTTGCGTAAAAAACAAAATGAAAGAGAAGAAAACTTGCTTCCAGTTCAAAACGCTTTTGGGTAAAGGTGTCCTATCATTTTGACAGTGAACAACGTCTGTATGGGAAAAAAAAAAAAACTCTAATATATTAAAGTTCCTAGAAAACTTGGCAACTTATTCAAATCTAACCAAGTGGGCTTTTTGATGAGAATACTTCATTTGATCATTTTTCTAGGCGTCCAGAAAATATCGTTTTTTATATTTTTTATTAATTTTCAATTTGTTTGAATTTGTCACGTTATGTATTATTAGAATTTTCCTTACCGCAAATGTAAATCATGATTTTCATGCAACTAAAAAAAATCATTCACTTTAAATAAAATAAAGGTTAAATTATAATTTGAGTGTTTACATTCTATAATTTTAGTTAACTTATAAGTTAGTCTCAATACTTTATTTTGTTGTAAGATGAGCCCTATAATTTTTTAAACTATTGAAAATAGTCTCTTCATTAGCCAAAGTTAATCTTCTGTTAACTTTAATCTATGTGATAGGTGATTTGCCAATATATGATTTACATCTGCATGTCCAATCAACATTTTAAGCTAGATAGGAAGTCTAGTAAGCATGTTCAAATAAATCAAATTAATAATAAAAAAACAAACGTAGACCATCTTCTTCTAAACATATTCATCCAACAAATGACGGGAAGACAACTACAATGTCATACCCCAAAAGTCTAAGCACATGCTTGACACAGCATAAGGAAACATCCTTCTCAAATATTGTAAGCCTAAACCAAACAATTAAATATCTAGCATACATTCCAACAACTCATGCATAAGGCATCCCATTGAATTTCAAACAAAGTGAAAAACATCCATCCATCATAATTAAATTATCATGTTCCAAACTATTCCGTTCAACACGAAAAAAGGATGGAATATTGGGGAACATGGGTTTACAACCAAATAATTCAAATTAGTTAGCCATTATCATTTAAAAAAGTATACAATCAATCCCTAGGTAACCTATATGACTACAGAGCTTCTATGACACATCTACCAAAATAAAAAGGACTAACAAAACCCACCCAAACAATATAGGGTCACTCACAAAGCATCGCTACTCCTCGAGTAAATATTCATCTTCAGTAATCGAATTTGAAAATGTTAAACCACAATGAGTGTGAGTTTACCACAACTCATTGAGCAGATAATTGTACTGTAAAATAAATCAAGTATAACAACATCATGCATTGATGCCCTTTGGGCCACAAGTACAAAGTATCACCAACATGAAGTATGAAATTTCACACAATGCAATCCCATCATAAAACTCCACCATCAAGCCAAAGTCAAATCACCCCAGTAAATCATCCAAGCCATATAAGGCCACACCATCATACTGTGCTCACTTAGCTTGTAATAAGTATCTTGAGCCATATAAGGCAATGCCATCAGACCGTACTCACTCAAATAGCAAGGAGTCTCTCGAGCCATATGAGGTTATGCCATCATACCGTGCTCATTCAATCGAATCACACATATCACAATTACATCAATACACAACAAGAGAGGTACAATGTCTCCATTCAACACAAAACATGAATTTCCATCATACAATTCCTTATCTTAATCATTTATTCCACATTTCATCCCCTGGTGGTTATATCACAAGTCATTGAGTCTCACAGGACTCCCACAAGCACACATATATGATGTTGTAGTGTAAAGAAAATGAGTTAGAGCAAGGTCACATACTCACCTCGACTCCAAGCTAAGTTTTATTGTGTTTCCTGTAATGATCGGAGAGAATTTGATGTGTTAGAATGATTTAGAAATAACCCCTAGCGATCCCAACATGAAAAAGAGGTGAAAAGGTAAGTTAGAATCATGGGAATGAAGGAATCTTGTTGCTGCAGTGATACCTCTATTGCTACAGTGATGGGAGTCCAAGAAATTAATTTCCTTTTGTGGGTTGCCTACTGTCACATCCCAAAAATTGAACATGTGAAAAGATACTACTCATTTGATAAAATTCTCAAACATACGTTATTTACATATATTCTGTAAGGTTTTACATTCAACCTTAATCATTCATTCCACACTATAGAATTATATTCATCTGATAAGCAAATATAGACATACATAGTCTGATATTTCTATCTCATCGTAAGCCTAGGAGACTATAGAAAGTACAGAGCGTTTCTAGTATCCACATTAATAAGTATTGGTATCCCACCAGACAGAAATAGAGAATAATCCCAAGGGGTTTCTAATCTTCAAACGGATACTCTTCTTCTTTGTTTTCTGTATCTGAAAAAAATAATCATAGGGAGTGTGAGTTTATTTAAAAACTCAGTAAGTAAATAACTGTACTATATAAAATATCAAAAGTACAAATACCACATTTACTCATATAATTAATTGTCTTATACATCGAGTAGTATGAGACTCTAACCCTTTCAAACTAATGAATAAGATTTCATAGATATACACCGAGTAGTATGGGATTCTAACCCTTTCAAACTCGTGAATAAGATCTCATACGTATACACCGAGTAGTATGAGACTCTAACCCTTTCAAACTCGTGAATAAGATTTCTTAGATATACGCCGAGTAGTATGAGACTCTAACCCTTTCAACTCGTGTATAGGTTTCATAGATATGCACTGAGTAGTATGGGACTTTAACCCTTTCAAACTCGTGTATTAGATTCCGTAGACCTTTACTCATTAATAAGATAGTGAGAATTTATCACATAGTACAATTGCCATGAAATAAAATAATTTCTACATACTCTTATTTCTACCGATCATTATATACTCTCATATGAAAAATTGATTTGCTTATTATCCAAATAATATTGTAAATGAGACTTATATTGTACTTTGACTAGTAATATCAAATTAGCTTAGCAAGGTTATTCACTCACCTTGATGTTTGTCCAAGTTTACCTTGTTCCACACTAGAATTTGTGTAGGAAAATTTTCTAGTAAAATATATTACAAGGAAACATAAGAAAGGAAACAAAATCACGAAAATACGCAAAATTTTCTGATTGCTACAGTAATAGTTTGCTACAGTAACGGTTCACTACAGTGACGATTCGCTACAGTAACATTGACTACTACAGTACCGTTGACTGCCGACACTACAGTAACTGCTATAGTAACTCGAAGAAAAATTTCCAGATTTTCCCGAAATTTCTGGTCGCTACAGTAACTCGAGTTTTTTTTTTTGCAGAATTTCTCACAAATTCATCCTTTCCTTTCTTTTGATTCAAAACCAGAATCTCAACTCTTTTAACCGATTATAACTCAAATATAACTTCTAAAACAACTGAGATTCATGAATTATCATCAAAATCTTCAAGAACAAAACCTCATCTGATCTTGTACATAAACTGAAATTTAAGGAAAATAATGAGATTAAAGCTTACCTTTGATCCTTACAAAGCTTTTGAACCGAACAGATAATCGAAATTCTGAAGATCAAGGAAAGGATTTGAGAAGAGGGTGAAGAAACGAGAGAAAGTGAATTTACTATTCACTTCAGCTGCTTCGATGCGTGAGAAAAAATGAGGGGGGTACTATTGAAACTTTATATTAAATATTTCTAATGGGTTATTGAATAACCCATGGCTATCCATAACCCAACATCCAAACTCATCCAGTCAATTTACAATAAATGGACTAATTGACCATTCTTATACCACTTTTCCATGAATTTCACCATTCTTAGAATATATCCCACATGATGCAAATATTCAGTCCAGTCATTTAACTCAATTTTCATAAATAATATTCAAAGAGAATAATTAAATATGAAAATTAAAAATGACTAAAATAAATAACTAAAGTAACGTTGTAAAATTCTAAAATACTCTTAAGCGAATTATATTCTGAAATTAACGAGTATTACATTCTACCCCCCTTAAAAGAATTCGGTCCTCCGAATTAAAATCTTACCTCAAGTTTCAAATAAATGTGGATAGTTTTTCCACATTTCATCTTCTGCCTCCCACGTAGCTTCCTCGCGAGAATGATTTCTCCAAAGAATTTTGACAGTAGGAATTTCTTTAGTACGCAATTTCTTGACTTTTCTATCGAGAATAACTACTGGTACCTCTTCGTAGGTGAGAGTTTCATCAAAGTGAACTTCTTGGGGTTGAATGACATGAGAAGGATCAGGAAGATATTTCCGTAGCATGGACACATGAAATATTGGATGAACTCCCTCTAGGTCGGAAGGTAGGTCTAGGCGATATGCCACATTACCCACTCTGTCTACAACCTCATATGGGCCAACATACCTCGGACTAAGCTTGCCTTTCTTCCCGAATCTCATTACTCCCTTCATAGGTGAGATTCGTAAGAAAACCATATCACCTATTGCAAATTCAAGGTCACGTCGTCGGTTGTCCGCATAAGACTTCTGTCTACTCTGAGCAGTTAACAACTTCTCTCTGATCAGTTTAACTTTATTTATATCTTCTTGTATCATCTCAGGTCCAAGTATTTTGGTTTCACCAAGTTCAAACCAACCTATAGGAGATCGACACCGTCTCCTATATAGAGCCTCAAAAGGTGCCATCTGGATACTGGCTTGGTAACTGTTATTATAAGCAAATTCAATAAGAGACAAATGATCTTCCCAACTTCCACTGAAATTTATCACACAACCTCTTAGCATATCCTCTAAAGTCTGAATTGTCCTTTCGGACTGTCCATCAGTCTGAGGATAGAATGCTGTGCTAAGATTCACTTTGGTACCCAAAGCCTCTTGAAAGACTTTCCAGAACCGAGAAGTAAATTGAGGTCCTCGGTCTGATATAATGGATATTGGTACACCATGAAGTTTTACTATTTCCTTAACATAAAGTCGATCAAGTTTTGCTACACTGAAAGTGGTATGAACAGGAAGAAAATGTGCTGACTTAGTAAGTCGATCCACTATGACCCATATTGAGTCATTTCCTTTTGTTGACCGAGGTAAACCTACTACAAAATCCATAGTGATCCTTTCCCACTTCCACTCTGGAATATCTAATTTTTGCATCAAACCAGGTGGTCGTCGATGTTCAGCTTTAACTTGCTGACAAGTCAAACATCGAGCTACAAAGTCAGTCACATCTCGCTTCATGCCCTCCCACCAGTAAACTTGTTTCAAGTCCTGATACATTTTCACAGCACCAGGATGTACAACGTAGGGCGAACCATGAGCTTCCATTAAGATTTTATATTTCAAAGATTCAATGTTGGGGACACAGAGTCTCCCATTAAACCATAAGACTCCTTCTTCATCTACCAAGAAACTTGGTGCTAGACCTTGCCTTGCCTTATCTCTGATTTTGACCATATCAATGTCATTTTCTAAAGTTGCTTTTACTTTTTCAACAAGGGATGATCTAACTGTTAAATAAGCCAGAAATGTACCTGACTCAGTGATCTCAAAGAATACTTCATCAGCTTCCAATTCTTGTAGTTCATGTATTAGAGACCTCCTTATAGTGGCAATGTGAGCTAAACTTCCCATAGACTTTCGACTTAGAGCATCGGCCACTACATTTGCTTTACCTGGATGGTAAATGATGGTACAATCATAATCTTTCAGAAGTTCCATCCACCTTCGTTGCCTTAGATTGAGATTTCTCTGCTCAAAAATGTACTTAAGGCTTTTGTGATCTGTAAAAATTTGACAAGTCTCCCCATACAAGTAATGTCTCCAAATCTTTAGGGCAAACACTACAGCTGCCATTTCCAAATCATGAGTGGGGTAATTCAATTCATGCTTTTTAAGCTGACGTGAGCCATAAGCTATGACTTTACCATGTTGCATCAACACACATCCTAAGCCTATCTTTGAGGCATCACAGAATACAGAGTAACCCCATGGTCCTGATGGTAGGATTAAGACTGGTGCAAAAGTTAAACACTCTTTCAATTGGGTGAAACTTTGCTCACATGAATCATCCCAAATGTATTTAACATTCTTTCGGGTTAACTTATTTAATGGGAGAGCCGTCTTAGAGAAATCTTTGACAAAGCGACCGTAATACCCTGCTAAGCCAAGAAAACTACGTACTTCCGACACAGTTGTTGGTCTAGGCCATTGTTTTACTGCTTCAATTTTACTTGGATCTACATGAATACCTTCTTGGGAAATAACATGTCCCAAAAACGTTACATGACTTATCCAGAATTCACATTTTGAGAGCTTTGCGTACAACTGATGCTCTCCCAAGATCTGAAGCACTATTCTTGTCACGACCCATTTTCTAGGCACATGACCGGCACAATGATGAATATCCCATCACTGTAAGCCTTTCGATAAATTCTTCCCACAAGTAAAATCGTTAGTCATTATCTCTATATTCTCAAAATACCATTCCTTAATAAATACAAAGAAAATACATCAGATTTTCTTAATTAAAAATAATAGATCCTCAGTACGAAATACATTATCATACTGAAATACAAGCCAAATACCAAACCCCTGACCTAGATGTCCTAGACGGTTACAGAGCAACATACTGTATAACAAAAGAAGGGCCTACCCGACAGCGAGAAGGTCCAACGTGATCTACTCCTCTAGCGGATGTACTTCGGCGGCAACCTGATCTGAACAAAAAGTTTGTACAAACAGTGTGAGCTTTTAAACTCAGTGAGCAAATCGGCCTTGCGTTAATAAAATTCAAATACATCACCAGTCATACAAGCATATCCGAAGGCTCAAGCTCAACCAATAGACATAGTTAGAAATTACATACAAGAAAAATTCATCCAATTCAACAAACGATACTAGTACTCGTCAATGGCAATATATCCCGGAGAGCGCACACAGGCCGGCTCACCAATTTTGTATTTTTCCGCCATGACGCACAACCTCATCCTCTTAGCTAGGGCGCTTCACGGATTTATCACCAATCCGGGCTATATCCCTACTGAGGGAATCGTTGTCTCCACACTCATTGGTCAAGACACCCTTTAACCCGGGTTTTCCGCCTTGCCGTGAGAGGGGGTACTGTACCGCTCAATCACAATCAATAGTACAACAGTTCATATCATAATCAGAAGCACAATATAATACTCATCCATATAACAGGTATAGTATATAACTATATGATTCAAATTTCATATCATCATGAGATACTTGCTTTGTCTTATCCATACTTCTGGATTAATTATCTCATTATATTCGTCATTCTGAATCCAATTTCTCCCTATGAATCTTGGGAGTGTCCTACGACATACTTTTTATCACCAGTAATGCTAAAACTCTATTAAAACAGGGTCGTTTCACTCACCTGGATTCCGTACGAGTATCACTTCTCTAAATCGTTACGGACAAGAGTACGCAGGTGAATTTCAGTGTTCCGCTACAGAGATTTTCATGAAAGATTACAGAAAGTACGTTAAGATCATTTTCGTACAGATACTGTTCATACGTACGGGTACTATTCATACAGTCACTATTTATACGTACGATACTATTCATATGATCACTATTCATACGTACGAGTACTATTCATACCGGAAATACAGAATACAATCTGTAAAAGAGTACACCAGGTAAGTTCCCAGGAAAGAGTGGAGGGTCACACTGGACACACTTAAAAACCAGGTCTTTCCTTAGCCAGAACTTTCCTAGACATGTATTCTCCACAGATTATATTCTATTTCGGTAATCAGAGAATCAAAATAACAGCTAACGACAGTTTTTCTGATGTGGAAGATCGGCCAAAGCCGCAATCACAAAGCATACTTAAGTAAATAACTTCTAAAATTTGAAAGACATAGAAAGGGTATAGTATCCTTACCTAAGCAAAAACGGAAAGGCCCAAAATCTCAGAAGCCTAGCGTCGGAGCAAGAGAAACTTAAGGAGGGAAGAAGAGAAGTTGAAGGTGTGAGTTTAGAAGTGAAATGGAAGGGCCTATTTATAGCAAAAATCAATGGTACTATTTGACACTATGCGCTAATAAAATATTCAATTTACTATTCATGAAAATGACATTTCTAATAATGCAATTACTGTGCACCTTACGCGTACGATGGAAAATTTTCGTTTATTTACTATTAGAAACTTTAAAGGGAAAACTATCCTTTCACCTTAAACCTTTAAGTTTCTTTTCAATTCAGTCCTTTCAATTTAGTCCCTGAGGGTATTTTTACACATAAAACGTCATTTTCTCCTACAAACTTCTTTCTAGTTTTCTCTTATAACCAAACCACATCTAGTATTTGACATTTTGATTGTATAAATGAACAGTACCATATACGTAAATAGTAACAGTAGTTTGAAAACACGCATTTATATTTTATTTTTCATGGGTATTACAATTCTCAAATGTTCAGTATGTTATTCATGACTTTTTGAATATACCAAAATATCATCAATGAATACAATTACAAACTTATCAAGGAATGATTTGAACACTCTGTTCATTAAATCCATAAATGCTGCTGGTGCATTTGTCAACCCAAAAGACATCACAAAAAATTCATAATGTCCATACCGTGTACGAAAAGCAGTCTTAGGTATATCATCATTCTTAATTCGTAACTGATGATATCCAGACCTTAGATCAATCTTTGAGAAGTATTTTGCTCCTTGAATCTGATCAAACAAATCATCTATCCTTGGTAAAGGATACTTATTTTTCACTGTGACTTTATTCAGCTGACGATAATCTATACATAATCTCATAGAACCATCTTTCTTTTACACAAAAAGAACAGGAGCACCCCAAGGTGAAAAACTTGGGCGAATGAACCCTTTGTACAACAAATCTTCCAATTGTTCTTTGAGTTCTTTTAGCTTAACAGCAGCCATACGATAAGGTGGAATAGAAATTGGTCTTGTGTCTGGGACCAAATCAATACTGAACTCAATATCTCTTTCTGGCGGTAATCCAGGTAAATCTTCTGGGAACACATATGGGAATTCATTAACCACATGAATGTCTTCTAACTTCTGTTCTTTTTTTTTTTTCTAAATCTTTGATAAAAGCTAGAAATCCCTGACATCCCTTTCGCAACATACGCCGGGCACTTAACATAGATATCATGTTGCAAGGTACATCACTTCGATCTCCTTGAAACACAAAATTACTCCTCCCCGGCATATTAAAGGAAATAACTTTGTCACGATAATTTATAGTAGCATGACAAGAAGATAGCCAGTCCATCCCTAAAATCACATCAAAATCTAACATATTGAGAATCATAAGATCTATCTCAGTTTCTGTGCCCCCAACAATTATTTTACAAGAACGATAACATGTTTTAACCATCAAAGTCTCTCTCATCGGTGTGGAAACCAAGAATGGTTCTTTAAGAGTAATCGAATCAAATGCAAATCTCTTGGAAAATAGGGGTGACACATATGAGTGAGTAGAACCGGGGTCAAACAAAATACGTGTAGCAAAAGTATTAACAGATAATATACCTGTAACTACAGCATTGGATGTTTGAGCATCCTGTCGGGTTAGAGCATATACTCTTGCATTTCCTCTGCCAGCAGCTTGTTTTTCACGGTCACCTTGGCCTCTTCCAGAACCTCTTCCCATACTACCCCCTATTGAAGGGGTTGGTGTTCGAGTAATAGAAGCAGAAATAGATTGTGGTCAAGGTGGCAAAGTAGACCCTTGACCTGGTCTTGTCATGAGCTGAGGGCACTCCCTTATAAAATGTCCTTTTTGTCCACAGTTAAAATAACCTGTACCAACAGTGTTTAACCTGCATTCTCCGAAGTGAAACTTTCCACATTCAGGACATTGAGGTTTTTCCCTTCTACCTTGAGTACCTCCTCTACTAGAAGAGCTAAAACCACCCCTGCTCTCTGAACGAGGCTTAGCCACACTGGCTGTAGAATAAGTTAACTTAGTAGGAGTAGCTGGAGCATTTTGTGATGCAGTAAAGGGTTTCAAAGTCCCTGAGTCTTCCCCTTGATCAAAAGATCTCCTATATCTAGCTTTCTTCTTTTGACGTTATTCTTCTTTATTCTTTGACCTCTTTTCCATTCTTCGGGCCACATCAACAGCTTCTGAGTACGAAGAGTAATCGTTCATATTAGAACCCACTTGATCATATAAGGTATCACGAAGTCCTTCCACAAACTTTTCTATTTTCTTCCTTTCAGAAGGAATGATTTCAGGGGCATATTCAGATAATTTAACAAACTGAGCTGAATACTCGTCAACAGTCATGGTTCCGTGCCGTAGATACAGAAAATCCCTGGCCCTAGATGATCGTTCACTTGCCGGAAGAAATTCATCCATAACCAATCTGTAAAATTCTGTCCACATAACTGGCGGTGCGCCTTGAATTCTAGCTTTCTTCCAGTTCCTCCACCATTTACCAGCCCTACCCTTTAACTGAAAGGAAGTGAATTCTACCTTTTGAGTAGGAGAACACCCTATAGCATCACAGATTACTTCACAATCTTCAAGGAAACATTGTGGGTCCTCTTTGGGATCTTCCCCTGAAAAAGTAGGAGGCCTCATTTTCTGGAACTCAGACATTCTTACCTCCCTTACATTATCTCCTCCAGCTAACTGAGCTGGTGGTACAATTTCAGCTTCAACAATAGGAGGATCCACTGGCAGGTTAGCTTGTGCAGCTCGACCTCTCATTTCAGCCTCAAATCGGTCAAATCGTTCGTTCATCAAATTAATCACATGTGCAATAGTTGCATTACCAATGTGAGCATCAGGTTCGACTCTCCTTGCTTGCTCACTAGTTGCGCCCTCAATACTTTGAGCATGTAAACTATCACCACGGTTAGGATCATCTTGCACATGTACTGGTGGAATTATGGCCCTCCTTGGACCCATATGCTCATTATTATTAGAAGATCCTTCTGAGATTGATCTGTCACAGATCTACACACATAACAAACAATTTTCAGACATAAACAAAATATCACTTACTAGCCCCACTGAGAAGTTATCTATAAAATGACGTTATACTCTACAAGGTCTTTTATGGAACCTAATCCTATGGTCATGCCGCGGCTCATAACAATAGAGAAGGGCCCACAAAGATCACTTTTCTCTGTACTCTATAGGGGACCTATAAATCCTATCCTCTGATACCAAATTGTCACATCCCAAAAATTGAACATGTGAAAAGATACTACTCATTTGATAAAATTCTCAAACATACGTTATTTACATATATTCTGTAAGGTTTTACATTCAACCTTAATCATTCATTCCACACTACAGAATTATATTCATCTGATAAGCAAATATAGACATACATAGTCTGATATTTCTATCTCATCGCAAGCCTAGGAGACTATAGAAAGTACAGAGCGTTTCTAGTATCCACATTAATAAGTATTGGTATCCCACCAAACAGAAATAGAGAATAATCCCAAGGGGCTTCTAATCTTCAAACGAATACTCTTCTTCTTTGTTTTCTGTATCTGAAAAAAATAATCATAGGGAGTGTGAGTTTATTTAAAAACTCAGTAAGTAAATAACTGTACTATATAAAATATCAAAAGTACAAATACCACATTTACTCATATAATTAATTGTCTTATACATCGAGTAGTATGAGACTCTAACCCTTTCAAACTCATGAATAAGATTTCATAGATATACACCGAGTAGTATGGGACTCTAACCCTTTCAAACTCGTGAATAAGATCTCATAGGTATACACCGAGTAGTATGGGACTCTAACCCTTTCAAACTCGTGAATAAGATTTCTTAGATATACGCCGAGTAGTATGGGACTCTAACCCTTTCAACTCGTGTATAGGTTTCACAGATATGCACTGAGTAGTATGGGACTTTAACCCTTTCAAACTCGTGTATTAGATTCCGTAGACCTTTACTCATTAATAAGATAGTGAGAATTTATCACATAGTACAATTGCCATGAAATAAAATAATTTCTACATACTCTTATTTCTACCGATCATCATATACTCCCATATGAAAAATTGATTTTCTTATTATCCAAATAATATTGTTGTCACGACCCGTTTTCTGGGCACATGACCGGCACAATGATGAATCTCTCATCACTGTAAGCCTTCCGATAAATATATCAAATTTTCTTATATGAAAATCATAGATTATCAATTTAAAATACATTATTATACTGACATACAAGCCAAATGTCGAACCCCTGAACTAGATGTCCTAGACGATTACAGAGCAACATAATCTATAACAGAAGAGAGGTCTACCCGACAACGGGAAGGTCCAAAGTGATCTACTCCTCTAGCAGATATTCTTCGATGGCAACCTGATCTGAACAAAAAGGTTGTACAAACAATGTGAGCTTTTAAACTCAATGAGCGAATCGGCCTCGCATTAATAAAATTCAAATACATTACCAGTCATGCAAGCATATCCAAAGGCTCATACTCAACCAATAGACAGAAGATAAAAATTTATCCAATTCAACAAACGTTACTAGTACTCGTCAATGGCAATATATCCCGGAGAGCGCACACAGGCCGGCTCACCAATTATGTATATTTCCGCCATGACGCACAACATCATCCTCTTACATACAAGATAAAAATTCATCCAATTCAACAAACGTTACTAGTACTCGTCAATGGCAATATATCCCGGAGAGCGCACACAGGCCGGCTCACCAATTATGTATATTTCCGCCATGACGCACAACCTCATCCTCTTAGCTAGGGCGCCTCACGGATTTATCACCAATCCGGGCTATATCCCTACTGAGGGAATCGTTGTCTCCACACTCATTGGTCAAGACACCCTGTCAACCGGGTTTTCCGCCTTGCCGTGAGAGGGGGTACTGTCCCGCTCAATCACAATCAATAGCATTTCATATCATAATCAGAAGCTCAATATAATATTCATCCATATAACAGGTATAGTATATAACTATATTATGGATTTATAAACCACATATCAAGATAACAATTAATCCATTTTTGAAAACATTCAAACTTCACATCATCATAAGATACTTATTTCATTTTATCCATACTTATGGATTAATTATCTCATTTAGATTCGTCATTCTGAGTCCAATTTCCCCCTATGAATCTTGGGAGTGTCCTACGACATACTTTTTATCACCAGTAATGCTAAAACTCTATTAAAACGGGGTCGTTTCACTCACCTGGATTCCGTACGAACATCGCTTCTCTAAGTCATTACAGACAAGAGTTCTCAGGTGAATTTCGGTGTTCTGCTACGGAGATTTTCATGAAAGATTAGAGAAAATACGTCAGGATTGTTTTCGTACAGATACTGTTCATATGTACGGTTACTGTTCATATGTACGGTTACTATTCATATGTACGGTTACTATTCATACGGTCACTATTCATACGTACGGTCACTATTCATATATACGGTTACTATTCATACGTACGGATACTATTTATACATACAGATAATATTCGTACATACGATCACTATTCATACGTATGAATATTATTTTTATGTACGGATACTATTCATATGTACGGTTACTATTCATTCAGTTACTATTCATACGTACAGATACTATTCATACCAGAAATAGAGAATACAATCTGTAAAAGAGTACACCAGGTAAGTTCCCAGGAAAGAGTGGAGGGTCACACTGGACACACTTAAAAACCAGGTCTTTCCTTAGCCAGAACTTTCCTAGACATGTATTCTTCACAGTTTACATTCTATTTCGGTAATCAGAGAATCAAAATAACATATAAACAGCTAAGGACAGTTTTTCTGATGTGGAAGATCAGCCAAGGCCGCAACCACAGAGCATACTTAAGAAATTAACTTCTAAAATTTGAAAGACATAGAAAGGGCATAGTATCCTTACCTAAGCTGAAAAGGAAATGCCCAAAATCTCAGAGGCCTAGCATTGAAGTAAGAGGAACTTAAGGAGAGAAAAAGAGAAGTTGAAGGTGTGAGTTTATAAGTGAAATGGAAGGGCCTATTTATAGCAAAAGTCAAGGGTACTATTTGACACTATGCGTTAATAAAATATTCAATTTACTATTCATGAAAATGACATTTCTAATAATGTAGTTACTGTGCACCTCACGCGTACGATCGAAAATTTTTCTGTTATTACTATTGGAAACTTAAAAGGAAAACTATCCTTTCACCTTAAACCTTTAAATTTCTTTTCAATTCAGTCCTTTCACTTTAGTCCCTGAGGGTATTTTCACACATAAAACGTCAGTTTCTCCTACGAACTTCTTTCTAGTTTTCTCTTATGACCAAACAACATCTAGTACTTGACATTTCAATTGTATAAATGAACAGTATCGTATACGTAAATAGTATTATACAGGTGAATAGTACCGTATACTGAAATAGTAACAGTAGTTTGTAAACAAATATTTATATTTTATTTTTCTTGGGTATTACATTATCACCCCCTTAAGAGAATTCGGTCCTCCGAATTCAAAACTCATTTCAAGACTGAAATAAGTGTGATTACTTCGTCTATATCTCATTCTTTGTATCTCTTTCTTCCAAAACCTTATCACACCCTTGGTGAGATTTACAAGAATATTATATCATTGACTGTGAACTCTAAACCGCATTATCAATAATTTGCATAAGACTTTTGCCTTTTCTAAACAGCAAGTAATCTCTTCCTTATTAGTTTAATCTTCTCCACAACCTTTTGTACCATAAAGTGTCTCATCCTCATAACCTTTACCAAACTCAAACCACCTAATCAGAGACGAACTCTATCTCTATGTAAAACCTCAAATAGGTGTCTTCTCAAAAGTGGCACGTGGTCTTTCCAGTTCACATTGAATATCAGAACACATGTTTCCACACACATAGCTTATAACTTTTACGAATACAAGCACCCTATCCGAAGGCATCATTTTGGTCATAGGTAATACTCTTGCCCGAAGGCGATCCTTCTACCTTAAGGCAACAATCTCAGCTGAAGGCGTTATATAAAATGAAATCATTACATAATTCTCTAGGAAGAACAATCCCAGAAAATGAGTTAAGTAAATAACATACTCCTCATGCATAATTATAAAATAAATATATATAGAAATTCCTCTCACCTCAATGACTCATATAGAGTCGTATCCCTTCAATGATTGAGGCAAACCCATAGTTCTATAGGTTCATAAAATACTTATTCAGCATTCCTCCATAGCTCAGAAGTGCAATGAAATATCATTTTAGTAACTCTGCTCAGTCAAAAAGATATTACTATACTATGCTTTAGAATCAAGTATGAAATATAACAAGTCCAATATCTTCTCATTCCTCAAGTTCTTTTAGTAAAATGAATCACTTCAACAAAGAAGATCTAGATATTAACTTAAATTTTATTTCTAGTACATAGATAATTTTAATACGTGAAGCTTACACCAAATGTAGCTTTAGGTACAAACAAAAGAAAAATAAATTAAGGACGAGGAGGCTTTTGAAATGTAAAAGGTGCTCCAGGTCTAGAAGAGGAAGGTGCTTCAGACCTTAAGGAGGAAGCTAATCGTTGCAGCCTAGAAAGGGTTTCTGAAGGAAGCGCCTGAGAAATTTGGCGAAGAGCATAAGTCACTCCGTTCATACAGTCAATACACCTTGCTTGTTGGTCACGAAAATTTTGAGTTGCAAACATTGAATGTCTATCAACTCGATTAGCCAGTTCCCCGAAACGACGGTTTATCAGTTTCTCTTGGTTTTCAAAGAGACGACTTATTAGTCGCTTCTGGTCCTCTATCTTGTATTCCAGGCTCTCTATCTTACGTTCCAGGAATGCAAGCTTATTTTCTGAGGATGTTGCAGTACTGTCCTCCTCCAACTCTATTACATCCCTCTTTCTCTTCTTAATTTCTGGTGACCTGTCTACAGGTCTCTTCCCTTTGTTGTTTCCGAGACTTAGATTTAAATCAAGCTCTACATTGCCAGTCTCAAAATTCAAGTTGAAAGACTTATTATCAGCCATTGCTCTAAGGATCTCAGAAATAACTTCGAAGGAGAAAGGAATGAAAATTGAGAAATAGGTATGTAATGAAAGTAGTAGGTTTGCTTGGTGCGATGAGTAGAGTAATGGGCATACAAGATTTATAGACAACCCGAAGCCCCTGGAGCTAAAGCCACCACAACCTACACGCCGCTCGCTATAAGGTTTACAGATCACATACGTCGCAATGCCAGCAATTAATGTCGGACATGCAAGTAAATAGTAAATATAATTTAATGCAATTAACATAAGTCAAAGATTTCCTCAAAAAAAATTTCGGCTAATCTTGACCTTTCTCAAAGTTCTGACTAACTACGCTCTTCAGTCTGAGATTTTCTCCCTCTAACTTGTTTTATCCTGTAATCCCATATCACGATGTCCCTCTATGATTAGGTCGCCTCATATTGGCCGTATCTTAGATTCTAATCGGTGTCTTTATACTGGATTTACACATAATATATATGTAAATATATATATTTTAAAACAAAGTTAACTGCTTACGGTCACATGCAGTAAGTATTATCATGATGCAAGGAAATCATTGCCTTTCATTTGCCCACGAGAGCATTATATGTAAGTATATGTAACCATGAAGATATATCATCATCTACACATTTTATTCTATCCAAGTCATTTTGATTTCACATCTCTATGAGTATATGTAGGATAATCACATATTCTCCTTGATCGTAGCCTTCACTCATTATGCATGAATAACATACATAAATGTAATTACAACATGATTCAATCAATTATGTATATTATACTCAACTGAAGGCTCTTAAGAACAACACAATAAAACGGAGAAATGTATTTCAGTTCATCATAAAAGCATCCAAGGCAATCTTTAATGGCTATATCATTAACTTCTTTGAATTTCGAAAAATGCCAACGGGAAAAATGGGAAAACCGAGTAAAATCGGCCGCAAATCCACCGAATACTGACTTTCGTGGTTTTGGCATTAATGCAACGCGCTATCGGTGTGCACGCCTACCCTAGACTTCTGGCTTCCAGCTTGCAGAAATCCATAGGTTGATCGTGTAGGGGTGCGGTGAAGAGATATCTTCTTTGTCTCTTAGTCCAAATTTTTTCTCTATAAAAACCTTCTCAGCGTTCTCAGTTACCACACCACAAGGAGTAATAATCTCCGAGCCTACAATCCCCTAGTATTCCTCTCGCCTCATACTCTTACAAAAATTTCTAAATTTTTCCAAATCATGGCCTCAAGGAAGTACATTGATCTCACAGTAGAGGCTAAGGAAGAAGAGCTCGACTTAAACTTAAGTCTGGGCAAAGACAAGGGCAAAAGACCTTTTGAGGGGTCTCCAGAGAAACAGAAGGAGAAGAAAATGAAGAAGATCGAGGAAGCTGAGGAGACTAGCACGGGCCATACCTCGGAGGACAAAATCGCCTGTCTAGAGCAGGAGGTGAAAAATCTGAAAAAGATGATAGGAGACCTGGAGAAGTTAACTAAACGCAATCATGCAGAAATGACTTCAAGAATAGACAGGTTCTTCTATTGGTCTACCCAGTGCTTCTGCAATCAACAACAAAGAAGTGTTGATTGTATGAATGGAATTTACACTACCCTCCGCGACATTGCTCTGTCTCTCGCTCCAAGGAATGGTCGAGGGGTGATGATACAATACAACCCTCCTAATCCAAGACCACCTCGCTTTTAGATTACTCATGCATGAGTAAACTTCTTCTTTTTTGCAATGTAATCCTTCAGTTTTTTTTTTGTTTTTAATGCGAGTGGTTTCTTTTATTGGCTGGTACCCTAAAATAATATAGCTACACAAAATCAATCATGAATTCAGCTTATAAAATCCACCATATAAAAATTTGATCCGACAGCAACGGAATCAAAACAAATAACAACTTTTCCTTGACTAAGTTCAAAAGTGTAGCCACATCTGTCTAAAACTAAAACTGAGAACATAATTCCTAAGAAGAGATAAGTCTCGGAGGGAAAGGAAATGGAAACATCCTACAGGACCTTCAGTAGAGCCATCTCTCTATAGTTGTGCCCGGGTTCACAACGATAGAGGAGGTCCTACTAAGGTTACCTTGCTCTGTAATCACTAGGAGACCTAACAACCTTTGCTCTGATACCAACTTTGTCACGACCCGTTTTCTGGGCACATGACCGGCACAATGATGAATCTCTCATCACTGTAAGCCTTCCGATAAATATATCAAATTTTCTTATATGAAAATCATAGATTATCAATTTAAAATACATTATTATACTGACATACAAGCCAAATGTCGAACCCCTGAACTAGATGTCCTAGACGATTACAGAGCAACATAATCTATAACAGAAGAGAGGTCTACCCGACAACGGGAAGGTCCAAAGTGATCTACTCCTCTAGCAGATATTCTTCGATGGCAACCTGATCTGAACAAAAAGGTTGTACAAACAATGTGAGCTTTTAAACTCAATGAGCGAATCGGCCTCGCATTAATAAAATTCAAATACATTACCAGTCATGCAAGCATATCCAAAGGCTCATACTCAACCAATAGACAGAAGATAAAAATTTATCCAATTCAACAAACGTTACTAGTACTCGTCAATGGCAATATATCCCGGAGAGCGCACACAGGCCGGCTCACCAATTATGTATATTTCCGCCATGACGCACAACATCATCCTCTTACATACAAGATAAAAATTCATCCAATTCAACAAACGTTACTAGTACTCGTCAATGGCAATATATCCCGGAGAGCGCACACAGGCCGGCTCACCAATTATGTATATTTCCGCCATGACGCACAACCTCATCCTCTTAGCTAGGGCGCCTCACGGATTTATCACCAATCCGGGCTATATCCCTACTGAGGGAATCGTTGTCTCCACACTCATTGGTCAAGACACCCTGTCAACCGGGTTTTCCGCCTTGCCGTGAGAGGGGGTACTGTCCCGCTCAATCACAATCAATAGCATTTCATATCATAATCAGAAGCTCAATATAATATTCATCCATATAACAGGTATAGTATATAACTATATTATGGATTTATAAACCACATATCAAGATAACAATTAATCCATTTTTGAAAACATTCAAACTTCACATCATCATAAGATACTTATTTCATTTTATCCATACTTATGGATTAATTATCTCATTTAGATTCGTCATTCTGAGTCCAATTTCCCCCTATGAATCTTGGGAGTGTCCTACGACATACTTTTTATCACCAGTAATGCTAAAACTCTATTAAAACGGGGTCGTTTCACTCACCTGGATTCCGTACGAACATCGCTTCTCTAAGTCATTACAGACAAGAGTTCTCAGGTGAATTTCGGTGTTCTGCTACGGAGATTTTCATGAAAGATTAGAGAAAATACGTCAGGATTGTTTTCGTACAGATACTGTTCATATGTACGGTTACTGTTCATATGTACGGTTACTATTCATATGTACGGTTACTATTCATACGGTCACTATTCATACGTACGGTCACTATTCATATATACGGTTACTATTCATACGTACGGATACTATTTATACATACAGATAATATTCGTACATACGATCACTATTCATACGTATGAATATTATTTTTATGTACGGATACTATTCATATGTACGGTTACTATTCATTCAGTTACTATTCATACGTACAGATACTATTCATACCAGAAATAGAGAATACAATCTGTAAAAGAGTACACCAGGTAAGTTCCCAGGAAAGAGTGGAGGGTCACACTGGACACACTTAAAAACCAGGTCTTTCCTTAGCCAGAACTTTCCTAGACATGTATTCTTCACAGTTTACATTCTATTTCGGTAATCAGAGAATCAAAATAACATATAAACAGCTAAGGACAGTTTTTCTGATGTGGAAGATCAGCCAAGGCCGCAACCACAGAGCATACTTAAGAAATTAACTTCTAAAATTTGAAAGACATAGAAAGGGCATAGTATCCTTACCTAAGCTGAAAAGGAAATGCCCAAAATCTCAGAGGCCTAGCATTGAAGTAAGAGGAACTTAAGGAGAGAAAAAGAGAAGTTGAAGGTGTGAGTTTATAAGTGAAATGGAAGGGCCTATTTATAGCAAAAGTCAAGGGTACTATTTGACACTATGCGTTAATAAAATATTCAATTTACTATTCATGAAAATGACATTTCTAATAATGTAGTTACTGTGCACCTCACGCGTACGATCGAAAATTTTTCTGTTATTACTATTGGAAACTTAAAAGGAAAACTATCCTTTCACCTTAAACCTTTAAATTTCTTTTCAATTCAGTCCTTTCACTTTAGTCCCTGAGGGTATTTTCACACATAAAACGTCAGTTTCTCCTACGAACTTCTTTCTAGTTTTCTCTTATGACCAAACAACATCTAGTACTTGACATTTCAATTGTATAAATAAACAGTATCGTATACGTAAATAGTATTATACAGGTGAATAGTACCGTATACTGAAATAGTAACAGTAGTTTGTAAACAAATATTTATATTTTATTTTTCTTGGGTATTACAATTGTAAATGAGACTTATATTGTACTTTGACTAGTAATATCAAATTAGCTTAGCAAGGTTATTCACTCACCTTGATGTTTGTCCAAGTTTACCTTGTTCCACACTAGAATTTGTGTAGGAAAATTTCTTAGTAAAATATATTACAAGGAAACATAAGAAAGGAAACAAAATCACGAAAATACGCAAAATTTTCTGATTGCTACAGTAACAGTTTGCTATAGTGACGGTTCGCTACAGTAACATTGACTGCTACAGTACCGTTGACTGCCGACACTACATTAACTGCTACAGTACTCGAAGAAAAATTTTCAGATTTTCCCGAAATTTCTGGTCGCTACAGTAACTCGAGTTTTTTTTTGCAGAATTTCTCACAAATTCATCCTTTCCTTTCTTTTGATTCAAAACCAGAATCTCAACTCTTTTAACCGATTATAACTCAAATATAACTTCTAAAAAAACTGAGATTCATGAATTATTATCAAAATCTTCAAGAACAAAACCTCATCTGATCTTGTACATAAACTGAAATTTAAGGAAAATAATGAGATTAAAGCTTACCTTTGATCCTTACAAAACTTTTGAACCGAACAGATAATCGAAATTCTGAAGATCAAAGAAAGGATTTGAGAAGAGGGTGAAGAAACGAGAGAAAGTGAATTTACTATTCACTTCAGCTGCTTCGATGCGTGAGAAAAAATGAGGGGGGTACTATTGAAACTTTATATTAAATATTTCTAATGGGTTATTGAATAACCCATGGGTATCCATAACTCAACATCCAAACCCATCCAGTCAATTTACAATAAATGGACTAATTGACCATTCTTATACCACTTTTCCATGAATTTCACCATTCTTAGAATATATCCCACATGGTGCAAATATTCAGTCCAGTCATTTAACTCAATTTTCATAAATAATATTCAAAGAGAACAATTAAATATGAAAATTAAAAATGACTAAAATAAATAACTAAAGTAACGTTGTAAAATTCTAAAATACTCTTAAGCGAATTATATTCTGAAATTAACGGGTATTACACCTACACCCCAACACACCCGTCGCTACAGTGATGGACATCAATATCAGATCACGACATTACATCGAAAATCCCCCTTCTTGCTTCCAAACTTTCCCTTCCCAGTCCAAAACATTTCCAAACTTATTCCCAACAACTAGGTCACCAAATGCAATATTTCAACATACAAAAACATTTTAAAAGCTCATTCACATAAGGATTTCAAGATCCAAATCAAATTTCTTAAACATTACTTTATTTTTGTGTTTTCCCATTCAAGCTCAGATTTCATCATCAAACCTAGATTTCTCATTCATTTTAATCACCCAATTTGCTAGGGATCAAAGGGAGAAATGTTTGGAAGCAAGAATCACCCATTTTGAAACACAACAAACACCCAAATCATTAAAATACATTAGTTTTGCAACCTAAGGCTCATATATGTGAAAATGAAGAAGACATTATAAATCTTGCCCTTACCTTGATTCTTTGAGCTTCTCAACATGATGGAGAACCACCGGTGACAGGAGATATGTTGACAACCGAAGAGAAAGCAAAGATTTGGGAGGTGTTGGTGGTTAGGGTTTGGGAGCACAAGTGTGGCGTAAGGGGTGTTCAACGTGTGAGTGTAATGGGTGCTGAAGAGTGGGATGATTTTGTTTTAAGTATGGTTGATTTCTTTGCCAAATTACCATTTTGCCCTTCATCCCTTGTATTTAAGTGTACGACCATGGGCAAAATGGAGATTTCACCAACCGAGCTTTATTTTTCAATTATCAAAATCAATATATCAATCACACACGTAACAACCCATTATCACACTTTATAAAAAATACCACAATTTCCCACATCCTTTCAATTAGGTCCCTTACCTAACTTATTCTTATTTTAGTTTCCTTTGATGCATCACACAAAATACGGATTAATTCCACTAAAATAAACCTCATGTACACACACACACACATGAAAGTGATACCCAAAGTTTTTAAATATCATGCATTATGCATTTTCATTCATTTTAGTCCATAACTCGAACCTATTTCCCATCGAAACATGCAACAAGCATACTACATATAGCATCACTGTTGCCTATATAGACACAACACAACACATACATGCACGCATCAGCACATCACAAGAATTGAACAATAAAAGTCACAAACAAGGGCTATAACCATCGGTATTACATCTAATATTCTTTCTACAACATTTTTGGAACTAACACTCTAATTCATCCAAAGATGGCTGAGAGAGGTTTCTGCCAACCTCTTCTCCTCTTAGTCAACACCACCAGTTTAGTCGTCCCTCATTAGAATCCCACCCTACCGTTATAGAAGCTTTGACCCATCAGTAGCATTGAGTTGTCTTCTTTGTCAGTCGGTGAGATCCTAAGAATAAAGGGCTTCCCATGGCATCCTGTGATGTGGGGTACCTCTGTAATCAGTCAAGTCAGGATTCTAAGCTTCTGGGTAGGCAAGAAGAAGCTGGCGAGGAGTTGAGGAAGGAGGATTCTAGTCATGTCTTCATAAATTCTTGTATTCCGTTGGAGACTTCGATGTGTGGTAGTCAGGTTATATTGGGGATCTGAATGATGAAGGGTGTTATTTAGAGTAATTTGGGTGAGTTCCGCTTTTCTACTTGCAGAATTTGTTTAGATTGTAAAATTGGGTTTGTTTTTGGCTATTAGTACATCTTTATAATTGATTTTTATAGAAATACTTACATTGCCTTTTCTTTTTCATTTTTAAGTATAAAGTCATTCTTTTTGCTACATTAAAGTCCTATGTTTAAGATGTGTGGGTGTTTGTGTAGGATGACCTGAGAGAATGTGCAGTTGAGAGAGGGTGAAGCTTGAGAGAGTGATCATGGTGAATGGTTTTCCATAGAAACTTCTCGCTCTATGCGTTACTGTGGAGGGTGAAGAGGGTTGAGGCTTGTGTCTGTGGCATTGTGTGAAGTTGCCTCATTGTCATCTTTGGATGAATCTAATTAGAGGAAGATGGTCTGCATTTGCCTTTTTTTAATTAATTTGATTTATCTGAACATGATGACTAGATTTCCTATGTGGCTAAAAATGTTGATTGGACATGTTGACATGGGCTATACCTTCCACCTCATCTATCACATAGATCAAAGTTAACGAAAGAATAACTTTGACTAACGGAAATGACCATTTTCAATGGTTTGAGAAACTAAGGGGAGCAACTTATAATAAAATAAAATATAGAGACTACTTTACAATTTGAGTGAAATTATAAGGGCTAAAATTATAATTTAACCTTTAAATAAAAACGTTTCAAAGCTCCTATTGGGAAAATATGAATACAACATGTGTTATATTGTGTGTGTTTGGATAAACGTTTATTGTCTTCAATGTGCGTTGGTCGGAGCATTAACCACGTTTTGCACCAAATTAGGATGTTTCTCTCGGTGGTGGTGTTCTTTACTAGAATCAATTGTCCTTCTCCAACTTAGGTTTGATTCACAGTAATCCCTTGCTTCAAACTTCATAAACGTGGTTACCTACCTCTTCCAGTGTGATTATTTCCTTCTTTTATTACAATACCCTTCCCATTTCACCGTTGTATTTTTCATATTGTCTGTTGTGTGTTATCGCTTCTTTGTGTATGGGTTACTTGTGGCTATTCATTCTATGGTTGGTTTTTCTAGTTTCCCTTTTCAGTCATCATCTCTCTTTCATGTTGCTCCCTTATAGCATGTAATGTCGTCAACATGAAGTTTGGTTTTTGGTTAGTTTTCTTGTGCATTTGAATGGTAGGCATCGCTGGAGAGATGCGATCGATAATTGTAGCTCATAAAATCTATCCATAGTTGTAGCTCATAAAAAAGAAATCATCGTTAATTTGAAAATTTCAGGTTCTTTAATTTTATCAAATTTATGACAAGAATAGTCATTTCAATTAGAAGGTCTTTTGCATTGATGGTAGAATTTCATTAGTACATAAGTGTATTTTTTAAAAAAAAAAGTAAATTCTGCTTGTAAGAAATAAAATATAGAAATATGTTAAACATAAATTTTTAACAAGACTTATGACTCATCTCTAATTAATTACATAAAATATAGAAATATGTTAAACATAAGTTTTTAATAAGACTTATTCATCTCTAATTTATATATATTTTTTATAATTTATTTAATTCTTATAAAATAGGAATCTCTTACGCTTTATAAGAAATATCAAAGTCTATAGTTTACAAGTTGGACAAAAAGTTGAGTTGGTGTGAAGCACAGATGCATCACACCCACAGAAAGGGCTAAATGCCAAACAACTGAAAGTTTTTATTGAAAGTTGTACTTTCCAAAGTTCAGTTCTTCACTGAGATGTATTTTTAAATTTATATTTCTATAAAACAAATTAAAAATTTAGGCTAGAAATCTGAACATATATTTTATTGACAATAACAAAGTTTAAACGTTCTTTCTTCTTCATATTGAAATGGTGACGTGTAAGTGCAGTTAAGTGAAACTAAAGCATATTTTCTCAAGGAAATGTTCATTTTTATATGAATTAATTTTGTTATTATATATAAGCCGTTTAATTATTTTAATCATCTGCTTTTCACATACGCTTTATGCCTTGCCCTTTTAGGAGCCGAAGAGAAGAAAAAGGAAGTTGATGACTTTTCTATATACTGATGGATCTGGCTGCCACCATGTGGATTGTAGAAGAACCATTGTTTATTTAGCCCAAATGTGCAGCCCACTGCTAAGGCCCAGTTTATGGTTCTTGGATTTTTGACCAATGAAAAAGCCCATATTAACATGGCGGATTTTCAAAGGAACTAAACTAATGAATTGATCACTTGTCCAGTGCAATATGGCTTAGAGAATGAGGTAGCCAATTGAATTAATCAAAAATTGATGAAAATTGAATTATTCAATGGTTGGACTGATTTTTTTTCTTGAGTAGTGTTATTTAGATAATGAAAAGGAAAAGTCATTTTAGCCCTTTGTAAAAATTAAAAGCTTCCTATCTAGACCTATGTTTAAATATTTATATGTTACTCAATATTAATTGGTTGCAGTAACAGTATTTATTTAAACTCTAATAACAATAAAAATTTAATTATTAGAGACATCAATTTAAGCTACGATCAATTCTTTATATTCAATAACCGTGAAAGAGAATAATTTTCTATTTTATTGAATAAAGGATATTCTTGGTTAAAAAAAAATTATATCTTACTTCATGGTGTCATGTTTACCTGTTTATTTTGTAGACAAAAACTAGTGAATTTTAATTAGTATCTTTATTATATTAATAATGATCGATCTGATTTTAAAAATATTAATCGTATTTTTTCTTTTGAAATATATTTTATTTTCATAATTCATTTCTTTTTATCCTATTTAAACTTGAGTTCCTTCCAGCCACTTAACATTGGCTTAGGGTCAAGAGTTAAAGCGGTTTGGATTGTCAAAAATCACTCCACACAAACCTTTTATTTGTTAAAATAAATATTGAACAATAGCTTTTTTTTAATATAACATCTCTATCATTCTTCATCTATTTGCGAAAAAAACAAAAAAATCCAACAATTTCATTCTTTCATGGACCAAGGAGAAAATAATGAAACAAGGGGTTGTTTGGGCCTTGTTTGGGATTATTGTGCATTGCTGCTTATTTTGAAATAATCTTTGTAAATGGATTTTCATAATAAATGTTATGAAAAGAGTTAGTCTGTGTTTGACAAAAATTATTTGGCAAGTAATTTTATAATTGTTAGTGTTCGATAAATTTTTAAAAATTATATTTTTTAATGTCAAATCAATAAAATGCAAAGATTTGAGCGAAGGTGGAGATTAATTAAATAGAAAGAAAGTTAGGTGGTAATTAATAAGTTTGAGCGTATGATTCCCTTTTTTTTTTTTTTAAATGCTTATGCTTCTGTGTTACAATAGAACACTTACTAAACGCTAGAAAATGGAGACCTTGACGAAATTTCGTCTTTTATTGATAGAAGTGTTGCATACCAAACAACTCTTTGCTTTTTATGGTATAAGAACTGCATCTTCTACTACACTCAAGAGTAACTATCTATTTATTTATTTATTATTATTATTATTATTTTTTGCAAATGGAGCAACTATCTATTTATTTTCCCTAATAAAATCATTTTTTTTTAAGTAAGCAACTTTTAACCTGCCAAAAATTGGCAAAAATAGTTCAAACAGAATAATTGGGATGTCTTCTCTGCTATATGGTTATAAAATATGCGTCCGGATACAAGCGTCGCAAAAAAAAGAAAATCGTAGCAAAAATTAACGACGTTTTTATTTTAACAACAATTTTTAAAATTTATTAAAACCGTTGTTAAAAAAAACAGTGGATGTATAGGCATAAAATATGATACAAAGGAGTGACAAAATAAGGAGACTTCCCATTTTCTTTGAAGCCTGTGCCCAAATTGACACTCTAGTTAACCCCAGTCATCATTGAGCTTGTGGAAAAAAGCAGAAACAAAGACAAATCATTACAATAAAAAAATAAAAATAAAAACTAAAATTGGCTTTAGAATGTTATCGGGCATACAATATGTATCTTGTAGATGGTGCCTGCCCAAGAATTAGCAGGCACATTAATTGGCCACACAAAACCCTTAGTCAAACAAAGCCTTTTATGATTAAAGAAACCAAAAGCAAATACAAAAGGCTATAGATGTTGTCTTTGAGCTAATCATAGTTTGAGTCTCTGGTTCAAGTTTATTCAAATCAATACAGTGCAAGTTGTTGAACCGTTTTCAAGAGTCAGCCAGACCATGATGATTATTAAATATTATTATAGCATCAATATCCTAGCTACACCAGCTAGCACACCTTCTATGGCTGCATTCATAATCTGCAGCTTATTATCTTTTAAAGGACACTTCAATTATGAAACTTCACATCTCAGTTATCTTAATTCAAACTTACTTTTTTTTTACCAAGGCCGGTTTGTGATTAAATATTTATTCTCCTTAATAAGATTATTTATTCTCCTTAATAAGATTTTAAGTTTGAATCTTGTAAATGGAGAAGATTAACATTGAAAAAACTTTATACTTTTGTAATACAGCTTGACTTGAACTAAATTAATTGAAATCTCATGAATTTTTGGATATTAGTGAATGGGAAAAAAAATGAAGCTTTCTTTTGCTTACAGATTTTCTTTGTCCTCAATGAAGCAGCATATATAAAGATAAAAAAACCGCATGAAAATCTTGATTCCTTCACATATCTGCATTTTATTTCTACTTATCCAAAAACTCATGGAAAGAGTATGTGCAATGAAATCTATCACAAACTGATGAATGTTATTACATAAAAATCAGCAGGAGCCAGGACCATTATTATTCAGAACTAGGATCATCATCTATTCACTCATCTGCAAAGCTGCAGCTAGCCTTATATATATAGCAGAGGTACAGTACAAACTACAAATAAATCTTAATTAATGAACATAGGAACACACAAATGGCAGGACAAGCTGCATGTTGCAGACTCAAGGACCAAAACAAAGAAAATGGAAGAAGAAGAAGAAGAAGAAGAAGAAAGGATTCGGACCAGGAATGCTCAATTCCCCATGGATATATGAAAGAGGCCTCAATTAGCTTCCATTTCATGTATGCAGGCGGAGTCAGCTTCTAGAATCAGAGATCTCTCTGTTCGTCGTCAGGTGATGCAGTTGCCTGCAACTCATAAAGCTTCCAATTTTCAAAGTGATCTGAGCTAAGCAGTGTAATGACTGGGAGGGATTGATGAATCTGGAAGTGGAAGTGCGAGGAAGAAGGTGAGAGAGTATATGCAATTGCAACATGTTTGTACTTTGATTCACGGAAAAAAGAGAGATAGAGAGCCACAGACACACACACACACACACATATATATATATATATGGTAGATAACAGAAGATATAGACAGATTAGATTTGTATGAGCTAATATGTAAATATAAAAATATGAATAATTAGAGACAGATTGTGTAAAAAGTGGGCGTGTGGGGTAGTGAAATATTGAGATGCACGCATACTGTAGAGAGGGGGTAATCTTATATTCCCGCATGCAAACGGTTTCTCTTTAATGTACAGAGTCGGCACGTTTCCACAAGCGGAAAAAGAAAAGCACGAAAGGGATAGATACACAATTGCACAGTGAGAGAGTACTTTATAAGGGTAATCTAGAAGTATTTTTCATCCAATTTTTAAAATAAAAGGGATAAAATGCGTAACCTCTAAATTAAAGTTTTATTATTATTATTATTATTATTGCAAGGTGGGTGGCTACTTTTAGAATTAACCCTTGAAAAGGGTCTAATTTGTCTACTTAATGTGATTCAAGGTTGTGGCTTTTGTTTTCTTCTTTACCTTTTGGTTGGTTGTGCCTCAGAACTCGAGTATTACAATTTCTCTAACCCTTATTGCTCATAACATGTGGGACACACATAGTGATCTTCACCTTCATATTTCTACATAGAAGCAATTAGTATATGAAATATCCTTTGCGGGGAAGAATGATGTCTTCGCACATGGAAGGGAAACACAAAGAAAGTCCCTGCACATGGATAGAAGTCAGTGAACTTTGAGAACCATTTTTTGAAGAAAAAAAAAATGACAATAACGATGCAGAACTTTAGATTCAATTTAAGTTAATGGTAATGAAGAATCACTTGCGCCAACCATATGAATCTGATACTTGCATACAGTCTATATACCAACAAATGAGGTCCTATATATGCCAATTATATGCACATGATATATCCTCAGTTTTGATGATTTGTTTTGTGGACTTAAAGAAGGGCCTTCACATTAATGATGACAACGACTTATGCGGTGAAATGAGAAGTTGAAGGAGAATCTCAACCAGCATTTATATATTTATAACTATGCACTATTATTACATGAACCCTTATGAGTAATCCAAGTTTAATGTCCATCAATTTAGTTTACGTAATGGCAGTATTTAGTTCTCTTTTAGATTCTCGATATGAGTAATAGGATTTCTTCGGTTTCTTTTGATGAAACACTTGACTATCAGTTTCAATCCTTAACCAATCACAGAGTTTCCTCAATAAAGGAATATAAGAAAATTATCGACAAATAGGAAATATTAGTAGGCATTGTAAGTAATAAAGTTTCAGATATTAAGTGCATGTTTGTGGATTGGGATACTCTTTAATACTTTAAAAATATTGGAAAGTTCCATACTTTGCTATGGACCGTTCGATTAAAGTCACGGACAGCCCAAATCACGTGCAGGAAGGCAAAAGGTAAGGATTGTTGGATCCACGCGATTAACAGTCTAGATCAAGTCCTCCTAATAAATGATTTATTCACCTAAGTTTCTATCTAAGATTTTTCCTCTTGTTTTTTTGCTTGAATTAAGATCATATTTAATATTATCTAATTTTCTCGTTTCATAATATATTTTGTTTTGAATTTAAATTAATTCATATAAATTTTTAAATTTATTCAATTTAATCCCTGTCAACTTCTTGTGCTATCTAAGGCATTCATAGTTTCAAACAGTAAAATATAAGAGTCTCCAATATTATTAGAATATTGGAGAAGATCCCAATCTCATATTTCTCACAAGTCACAACCCAAACACCGCCATTTAGGGCTCTACTGATTGTTAGCTTTGTTCAAAAAGATATTTTATTAAAACAATAAGAATGTAAGTTTTGTCGGAAATAAAGCGAAATATATAATATCCTTCATGAGTGTTTTTGCAAAAAAACAAAAAAAGGAGGAAGAAAAGGGCCAAGGATAAAAGAGGATAATGGCCCGTGGGCTAATGACTGGACCACCTACAGCAAAGTGTCTTTTACATTGCAAAGTGACTTTTGACATAAAAATGGCCTTTACACTAACTTCCGATTAACAGGACCACCATGTCCACAACCGCATGTTGCGTAGCGTAGGCGATACTGCAGCTGAAACAGTGAAATGTATCCCCCTTCCAACTCTATCGCTAATCAAAATATGACACGTGTAAATTTAGCTTGAAAGCGGGCCCCACACTCGCACGCCAGCTTTAGTTTTTGTCCGTGGCTAACGAAATTTGGCGTCAAAGACAATTTTATTCTGCTGCATCCAAATTTCAAACTCAGACTGTATATTTGGACTCACCAACAACAAACTGCACAAAATAAGGAATCCAAAGTCAACGCAAATATTATGTTTTCTGTTTTTTTGGATACAATAAGAAGTGAATGGGGCTGCCGGCTTGGCCCAGCTCCGACCAACTCCTGCAACATTGACAATAAACGTGAACATGACTAATTCGAGACATATTTATATGATGGGTTAAAAATCTCAACCTATTTCATCTCATTAAGAGTTATGGGTAAGGTTGGATTGGTTTATGGACCACTTTTTTATTAAAAAAATGTTTTAAAAGTGGAAACTGTTCCCACCCCACATGCCAACATGCCACTGCGGCTTCAAATAGTTTAAGTGTGTGTTTGAAAATTCGTTGAGTAAACTTAAGTTTGAGTAGAATTAATTTTGAACAGAATTGATTTTATATAAACATGATTTATGTTTGAAAACTGTTATCGGAAAAGTGATTTTGGAAAATGAATTTTGTTCGGATATTGGTTAGCAGAAGCACTTTTGAATGTGTAATTACCACAAAGGGTATGAATTTTATAATGTTTTATTTTATTTGACTATTAGCACTAAAATATTAAAATTTATGAATGTTGTAATAAAATGAATTTATTTATATCCAAATTAGTTTTAACTATTTTTAATAATTATTTAAAGATCAATCTTGGAATTAAACAAAATAAAATCATTAAACTCACATAAAAAATAATTCATGTAAGCAACTAAATTAAATTTTAAATAGAATTACATGATCTGAATAAATTACAGATAATTGTCATTTATTATGTATATGTTCTACAAGTTGATCACGAATATCATCTCGAATATGATCCATTTCTGATGAAGATGCTAGGTTTAGGGATTGCAAGAAATCTGAATCATCATTGTTAGCATTCTCTTCTCCTAGCACATTTTCTTCTTTTGAACGGTTGAATTCAATATCTGTATCAGTGTTTCTTCTAATAAAATTGTGAATATCCATTGTTGCACTGACCAACTGAACTTGTGTTCTAAATTTAAACTTAGGTATATTTTTCAAAAGTGCAAACCTGTTCTTCCATACTCCAAAAGTTCTTTCAATAGTGGTGCTCAAACTTGAATGGTAATAATTAAATATCTCATTTTTGTTTCGAAATCTAAATGAATGTTTAAAATCAGGTATGTGATAACGCTCACACTTGTACGGATCGATATATCCAACTGGTGTCGGATAGCCAGCATCCACCAAATAATATTTACCTACAAAAATAATAAAATAATTATCAAACAATGCCTAATCTAAAAGTGATACCAATTTATGGTTATGATAAATGATATACCTGGAGGTGGGTGTGGAAAATTCATCTTAGGCATCGTCAGAGCATGTTGGAAAACACGAGCGTCATGGGCGGGGCCTTCCTATCCTGGCAAAGCGAAGGTGAAACACATATCCCAATCACATGCAACCATTTATTTTGTGTTGTAACTCCTTTTCTTCCGATAAATCTTGGTTGCTCACTAGCGCTGACCACACAATGAACATGAGTTCCATCAATAGCTCCTATGGCATCCTTGAAAAATGGCCAGTATCGTCGATCATTTCTTATTTTTAACGGGATCTCACGAAATGTATGATCTTGTGGCCTAATATATTTGAAAGACAATTTCAAGCAAGCAGCTAAAATCGAATGAATATGTCTACTAATAGTTTCTCCTGAATGCTAAAACCTCTTTTATAACAGTCTGTTTCCCACTCCATGGCCAACCATGTGTAGAAACATTGCAACCATCTCTTGAATTCCCATTCGTGTGGTGCCCTTTAGACCACATTCATTTAATTCTAGATATAACTTATGGAATACATGTTTCTCCATGCGAAACATCTCATGGCAACAAACAGGATGCCCGTTTATTATTTCTAGAACCCATGCATGACCAGTTTGCTCACTTGTTCTACACGGTTGTTTACATAAATAAGTGGTTGCATATTGACTAATTAGCACAATTGTAGCGACATATTCTTTCATATCGTCGTCATCGATGAGATAACTTGCTATTTCATCCATGTCTATTTCATGATCATCCATTTATACCTATTAAAAATAAAAATTAGATAGACATACAACATGAAATACAACATAATTTATGAATGATGAAATACAACATGAAAAGACAACATGAAAATTAACATTCATAGTGTAATACCCAAGAAAAATAAAATATAAATATTTGTTTACAAACTACTGTTACTATTTCAGTATACGGTACTATTCACATGTATAATACTATTTACGTATACGATACTGTTCATTTATACAATCGAAATGTCAAGTACTAGATGTGGTTTGGTCATAAGAGAAAACTAGAAAGAAGTTTGTAGGAGAAAATGACGTTTTATGTGTAAAAATACCCTCAGGGACTAAATTGAAAGGACTGATTTGAAAAGAAACTTAAAGGTTTAAGTGAAAGGATAGTTTTCCCTTTAAGTTTCCAATAGCAATAACAGAAAAATTTTTCATCGTACGCGTGTACAGTAACTGCATTATTAAAAATGTCATTTTTATGAATAGTAAATTGAATATTTTATTAGCATATAGTATCAAATAGTACCCTTGACTTTTCCTAGTCGTTTTCATTTCATTTCTAAACTCACACCTTCAACTTCTCTTCTTCTCTCCTTAAGTTTCTCTTAGTTCAATGTTAGGTCTCTGAGGTTTTGAGCCTTTTCTTTTCAGCTTAGATAAGGATACTATGCCCTTTCTATGTCTTTCAAATTTTAAAAGTTATTTTCTTAAGTATGCTCTGTGGTTGCGGCTTTGGCTGATCTTCCACATAAGAAAAACTGTCCTTAGCTGCTTACATATTATTTTGATTCTCTGATTACCGAAATAGAATGTAAACTGTGAAAAATACATGTCTAGGAAAGTTCTGGCTAAGGAAAGACCTGGTTTTTAAGTGTGTCCAGTGTGACCCTCCACTCTTTCCTGGGAACTTACCTAGTGTACTATTTTACAGATTATATTCTCTATTTCTGGTATGAATAGTAACCGTACGTATGAATAGTGACTGTACATATGAATAGTGACTGTACATATGAATAGTGACTGTACATATGAATAGTGACTGTATATATGAACAGTATTTGTACGAAACTAATCCTAACGTATTTTCTCTAATCTTTCATGAAAATCTCCGTAGCAGAACACCGAAATTCACCTGAGCACTCTTGTCTGTAATGACTTAGAGAAGCGATACTCGTACGGAATCCAGGTGAGTGAAACGACCCCGTTTTAATAGAGTTTTAGCATTACTGGTGATAAAAAGTATGTCGTAGGACACTCCCAAGATTCATAGGGGGAAATTGGATTCAGAATAATGAGATAATTAATCCAAAAGTATGGATAAGAAAAAGCAAGTATCTCATGATGATGTTGTCACGTCCCAAAATCTGAGCACGTGACCGGCACGGAAAGTGAATTTCATTTCACCTCCGTAAGCCTATCTTTCTCTTAATCATCATACAATTCTGTTTCATGCAACCAAACCGAATTCTCTATACATACTACAATCATTCACATTACATCACTGAATGAACCTACCCGATTACAGAGATTTTTAGACTTATACAACTTAGAATAAGACTTAACTATTATACCTTTATCCTGAACAAATGAAAAGTTAATCATGGACTAAGGATCCATAATTCCTTGTTCCGATATTTACCTTCAGCTGTCAACTCTGAAAAAAAATATCAATAAGAGGGGTATGAGCAAACCACGTGCCCAGTGAGTAGATAACACAACACTATGACAAAAAAATATCATACATCATAATGATAACATGCAGCAATCATACGTAAATCGATCATCATATGATATGATATTATTCGTAGTACTTCACGACAATATCCAAATAAATCAAATACATTTAAACATAATTCAAAAGTTCACAATAACAATCGATGAAATCAATTTCACACAAATTTCCCGTACCAACCGGGTCGTCCAGAATACCTCTGGATCGTTGCCCGTGGCCCCCGCCGCATCCACCCTTATCGCTCGATTTATAATCTCCACCCTTATAACTTCACATAAATTTCTCCATGGGGTGCACCACCATGTCTTTCCTTTCCAGTCAAACACAATCACAATCATATATAAAAACATCCTCAATCATAATCTTGAGCCACATACACAACTCAGTCATTTACAATTCAAGCCACAACATAATCAATGTGGTTCCAGCAACATAGCATGTATACAACATAACCCATAATATAGAACAATTATTCAACTCAGTTCACATGTCATTCACAATCCATTATATAACCTCTATTCATGGGAAAATAAGAAAATATAATTATATACATTAGCAGACACGTTCCACAATTGTTTATGCCTCATCGTTCCACATCATCCTCTTCAAACTTGGATATACAACATATTTCCACTATGATGTAAAAAGTCAATAACAGATATTTAATCATAGCAAGTATTAACCCACTCACCTGGATTTCACGCTCTCGGCACTCCCACTTTGCACCTTGACCATTCCTATTGTAACCAGACAAAAACCATCAGGGTTACGAAATCGAGAAATTTCCTATCACTACTCTCGACCTTTACTCACATCTTAAGTCATAACTCCTAATCGATAATGAATATCTAAATGAAACTTATACCATTGGAAACTAGACTCAAAAAGCTTTCCAACGATATAAAGTTTGCCCAAAACGGAGTCCGGATGAAGAAGTTATGGCAGATTGAAAATAAGCTAAGGTTTTCCGGCACACCTGGCGCCTGGGCGCCACCCATGCCCGGCGCCTAGGCGCCCCACGTGGCCCCTGGGCGCCATGCCTTTCTCTTCCCCACATGTCCTTGGCGCCTAGGCGCCACACATGGCGCCTGGGCGCCACGATCGCGACCCTTCGCGACTTTCTCTCGGTTTTGGGCCGAATCTGGTCAAATCTTCACCGTTTTTCATGATTTCTTCCATTGGATCTCACCCTTAATGTCTAAGGAGCATTTAGACACCAAAATCACCAATTTTAATCGAGAAACGAAGCTGGAATCTCGATTTTTTCCTCAAACACTCTTAAAACTAGAAAATAGGGAAAAACTTAAGAAATAGAAATTTCTACCTCGATTCCTTGCTTTCCCTACGTTGCTTGGCTCCTAGAGGCTCGCCCCGTAGCCCGAGATCCGCCCTTTAAATCCCGGTTGTATATTTGGAGTGTAGAGAGAGAAATTAGAGAGAAGGAAGAGAGAAAGAGATGAGAAAAAGTGAAGAGAGAGAGAGGAAAGGAGAAAAATGAATAAAAAAAATAGGTGAGGCCACCTATATACTCGCCCGGGGTGAAATTATCACTTGCTCTGCAATTGACCCTCAGTCAAGACTAGCAAAAGCAAATTCATAAAATCTCACCTCAGGTGTTTCTAAATCCTAGGTGCCCCACAGATTTCCTTATTTCACTTTAGTCCCTCTCAATGTCTCAAACTCACTTTAACCTCAAATTCATCATCCTTTCGGTACCGGACTCATAATTCATTCCCATAAGCTCTATTCTTCTTCTCGGGTTCCTACTTGGTCATTTCTCAAAAGTCCTCTATACTTTCTTTTCTTTTCACTTTAGTCCTTGAGAATCTGTAAAAATTTCCTCAATTAAAAATTAAAATTTCTATTCCCACATTTTCTTCACTAATTCAAAAAGCAAATTTTCCACGTAATTAAATTTTTCACTAAACTTCAAATTAGACTTTAAATATTCATATAAATTCTTGGGATATTACAGATGTGAAGATTGAATCTCTTGAATTGTGGTTTATAAAGCTATAATATAGTTATATACTATACCTGTTATATGGATGAATATTATATTGAGCTTCTGATTATGATATGAAATGCTATTGATTGTTATTGAGCGGGACAGTACCCCCTCTCACGGCAAGGCGGAAAACCCGGTTGACAGGGTGTCTTGACCAATGAGTGTGGAGACAACGATTCCCTCGGTAGGAATATAGCCCGGATTGGTGATAAATCCGTGAGGCGCCCTAGCTAAGAGGATGAGGTTGTGCGTCATGGCGGAAATATACATAATTGGTGAGCCGGCCTGTGTGCACTCTCCGGGATATATTGCCATTGACGAGTACTAGTAACGTTTGTTGAATTGGATGAATTTTTATCTTCTTGTATGTAAAAGGATGATGTTGTGCGTCATGGCGGAAATATACATAATTGGTGAGCCGGCCTGTGTGCGCTCTCTGGGATATATTGCCATTGACGAGTACTAGTAACATTTGTTGAATTTGATGAATTTTTATCTTCTGTCTATTGGTTGAGTATGAGCCTTCGGATATGCTTGCATGACTGGTAATGTATTTGAATTTTATTAACGCGAGGCCGATTCGCTCATTGAGTTTAAAAGCTCATACTGTTTGTACAACCTTTTTGTTCAGATCAGGTTGCCAGCGAAGAATATCTGCTAGAGGAGTAAATCACTTTGGACCTTCCCGTTGTCGGGTAGACCCCTCTTTTGTTATAGATTATGTTGCTCTGTAATCGTCTAGGACATCTAGGTCAGGGGTTTGGTATTTGGTTTGTATGTCAGCATAATAATGTATTTTATATTGAGAATCTATTATTATATGCAAATAATCTCTATGAATTTCAAATAAGAAAATTTGATATATTTTCTTCAGGAATGGTTATTTTGATAATATAGAGATAATGACTAATAATTTAACTCATGGGTAGAATTTATCGAAAGGCTTACAGTGATAGGATATTCATCATTGTGCCGGTCATGTGCCCAGAAAACGGGTCGTGACAAAGTTGGTATCAAAGCAATGGTTGTTAGGTCTCCTAGTAATTACAGAGCAAGGTAACCTTAGTGGGACCTCCTCTATCGTTGTGAACCCGGGCACAATTATAGAGAGACGGCTCTACTGAAGGTCCTGTAGGATGTTTCCATTTCCTTTCCCTCCAAGACTTATCTCTTCTTAGGAATTATGTTCTCAGTTTTTGTTTTAGACAGATGTGGCTACACTTTTGAACTTAGTAAAGGAAAGGTTATTACTTGTTTTGATTTCATTGCTGTCGGATCAAAATTTTATATGGTGGATTTTATAAGCTGAATTCATGATTGATTTTGTGTAGCTATATTATTTTAGGGTACCAGCCAATAAAGAAACCACTTGCATTAAAAAAAAACACTGAAGGATTACATTGCAAAAAAAAAAAGGAAAGAGAAGTTTACTCATGCATGAGTAATCTAAAAGCGAGGTGGTCTTGGATTAGGAGGGTTGTATTGTATCATCACCCCTCGACCATTCCTTGGAGCAAGAGACATAGCAATGTCACGGAGGGTAGTGTAAATTCCATTCATACAATCAACACTTCTTTGCTGTTGATTGCAGAAGCACTGGGTGGATCAATAGAAGAACCTATCTATTCTCGAATCATTGCCGAGTTATTGCGTTTGGTTAACTTCTCCAAGTCCTCTATCATCTTCTTGAGATTCTTCACCTCCTGCTCTAAACAGGCGATTTTGTCCTCTGAGCTATGGCCTGTGCTAATCTCCTCGGCTTCCTCAATCTTCTTCATCTTCTTGTCCTTTTGAATTTCTTGAGATCCCTCGAGAGGCCTTTTGCCCTTGTCCCTGCCTAAACTTAAGTTTAAGTCAAGTTCTTTTTTCTTAGCCTCCACTGTGAGATCAATGTACTTCCTTGAGGCCATGATTTGGAAAATTTAGAAATTTTTGTAAGAATATGAGGCGAGAGGAATGCTGGAAGATTGTAGGCTCAGAGATTATTACTCTTTGTGGTGTGGTAACTGAGAACGCTGGGACGGTTTTTTATAGAGAAAAATTAGGAGTTAGAGACAAAAAAGATATCTTTTCACCGCACCCCTACACGATCAACCTATGGATTTCTGCAAGCTGGAAGCCAAAAGTCTAGGGTAGGCGTGCACACCAACAATGCGTTGCATTAATGCCAAAACCACGAAAGTCAGTATTCGGTGGATTTGCGGTCGATTTTACTTGGTTTTCCCATTTCTCCCGTTGGCATTTTCTGAAATTTAAAGAAGTTGATAATATAGCCATTAAAGATTGCCTTGGATACTTTTATGATGAACTAAAATGCATTGTTCTTGAGAGCCTTCAGTTGAGTATGATATACATAACTGATTGAATCATGTTGTAATTACATGTATGTATGTTATTCATGCATAATGAGTGAAGGCTACGACCAAGGAGAATATGTGATGATCCTACATATACTCATAGAGAATGTGAAATCAAAATGACTTGGATAGAATGAAATGTGTAGATGATGATATATCTTCATGGTTACACATACTTACATATAATGCTCTCATGGGCAAATGAAAGGCAGTGATTTCCTTACATCATGATAATGCTTAAGGCATGCGACCGTAAGCAGTTAACTTTGTTTTAAAATATATATATTTACATATATATTATGTGTAAGTCTAGAGTAAAGACACCGATTAGAATCTAAGATACGGCCAATATGAGGCTACCTAATCATAGAGGGACATCGTGATATGGGATTACAGGATAAAACAAGTTTAGAGGGAGAAAATCTCAGACTGAAGAGCGTAGTTAGTCAAAATTTTGAGAAAGGTCAAGATTAGCCAAAAATTTTTTAAGGAAATCTTTGACTTATGTTAATTGCATTAAATTATATTTACTATTTACTTGCATGTCCGACATTAATTGCTGGCATTGCGACGTATGTGATCTGTAAACCTTATAGCGAGCGGCGTATAGGTTGTGGTGGCTTTAGCTCTAGGGGCTTTGGGTTGTCTATAAATCTTGTATGCCCGTTACCCTACTCATCGCACCAAGCAAACCTACTTCTTTCATTACATACCTATTTCTCAATCTCTATTCCTTTCTCATTCGAAGTTATTTCTGAGATCCCTAGAGCAATGGCCGATAATAAGTCTTTCAACTTGAATTTTGAGACTGGCAATGTAGAGCTTGATTTAAATCTAAGTCTCGGAGACAACAAAGGGAAGAGACCTGTAGACAGGTCACCAGAAATTAAGAAAAGAAAGAGGGATGTAATAAAGTTGGAGGAGGACAGTACTGCAACATCCTCAGAAAATAAGCTTGCGTTCCTGGAGCGTAAGATCGAAAATCTGGAGCGTAAGATAGAGAGCCTGGAATACAAGACAGAGGACCAGAAGTGACTAATAAATCGTCTCTTTGAAAACCAAGAGAAACTGATAAACCGTCGTTTCGGGGAACTAGCTAATCGAGTTGATAAACATTCAATGTTTGCAACTCAAAATTTTCGTGACCAACAAGCAAGGTGTATTGACTGTATGAACGGAGTAACTTCTGCTCTTCGCCAAATTTCCCAGACGCTTCCTCCAGAAACTCTTTCTAGGCTGCAACGATTAGCTTCCTCCTTAAGGTCTGAAGCACCTTCCTCTTCTAGACCTGGAGCACCTTTTACATTTCAAAAGCCTACTCGTCCTTAATTTATTTTTTCTTTTGTTTGTACCTAAAGCTATATTTGGTCTAAACTTCACGTATTAAAATTATCTATGTACTAGAAGTAAAATTTAAGTTAGTATTTAGATCTTCTTTGTTGAACTGATTCCTTTTACTGAAAGAACTTGAGGAATGAGAAGATGTTGGACTTATATTTCGTACTTGATTATGGAAATTCTAAAGTAGAGAATGGTAATATCCTTTTGATTGAGCAGAGTTACTAAAATGATATTTCATTGCACTTTTAAGTTATGGAGGAATGCTAAATAAGTATTTTATGAACCTATGTATAGAGAACTATGGGTTTGCCCTAAGCATTGAAGGGATACGAATCTATATGAGTCATTGAGGTGAGAGGAATTTCTATATATATTTATTTTATAATTATGCATGAGGAGTATGTTATTTACTTAACACATTTTCTGGGATTGTTCTTCCTAGAGATTTATGTAATAATTTTACGTGATTTTTCCTTTTATATGACGCCTTCAGCTGAGAGTATCGCCTTAAGGTAGAAGGATCGCCTTCGGGCAAGAGTATTACCTATGGCCAAAATGATGCTTTCGGGTGAGGTGCTTGTAATCATAAAAGTTATAAGCTATGTGTGTGGTATCATGTGTTCTGATATTCAATGTGAACTGGAAAGACCACGTGCCACTTTTGAGATGACACCTATTTGAGGTTTTACATAGAGACAGAGTTCGTCTCTGATTAGGTGGTTTGAGTTTGGTAAAGGTTATGAGGATGAGACACTTTATAGTACAAAAGGTTGTGGAGAAGATCAAACTGATGAGGAAGAGATTACTTGCTGTTTAGAAAAGGCAAAAGTCTTATGCAAATTATTGATAATGCGGTTTAGAGTTCATAGTCAATGGTATAATGTTCTTGTAAATCTCACCAAGGGTGTGATGAGGTTTTGGAAGAAAGAGATGCAAAGGATGAGATATAGACGGAGTAATCACACTTATTTCAGTCTTGAGATGAGTTTTGAATTCGGGGGACCGAATTCTCTTAAGGGGGTGATAATGTAATACCCAAGAAAAATAAAATATAAATATTTGTTTACAAACTACTGTTACTATTTCAGTATACGGTACTATTCACCCGTATAATATTATTTACATATATGATACTGTTCATTTATACAATCGAAATGTTAAGTACTAGATGTGGTTTGGTCATAAGAGAAAACTAGAAAGAAGTTTGTAGGAGAAAATGACGTTTTATGTGTAAAAATACCCTCAGGGACTAAATTGAAAGGACTAATTTGAAAAGAAACTTAAAGGTTAAAGGTGAAAGGATAGTTTTCGCTTTAAGTTTCCAATAGTAATAACAGAAAAATTTTCCATCGTGAGGTGCACAGTAACTACATTATTAAAAATGTCATTTTTATGAATAGTAAATTGAATATTTTATTAGCGCATAGTATCAAATAGTACCCTTGACTTTTCCTATAAATAGTCGCTTTCATTTCACTTCTAAACTCACACCTTCAACTTCTCTTCTTCTCTCCTTAAGTTTCTCTTACTTCAATGTTAGGCCTCTGAGATTTTGGGCCTTTCCTTTTCAGCTTAGGTAAGGATACTATGCCCTTTCTATGTCTTTCAAATTTTAGAAGTTATTTTCTTAAGTATGCTCTGTGGTTGCGGCTTTGGCTGATCTTCCACATCAGAAAAACTGTCCTTAGCTGCTTACATATTATTTTAATTCTCTGATTACCAAAATAGAATGTAAACTGTGAAAAATACATGTCTAGGAAAGTTCTGGCTAAGGAAAGACCTGATTTTTAAATGTGTCCAGTGTGACCCTCCACTCTTTCCTGGGAACTTACCTAGTGTACTTTTTTACAAATTATATTCTCTATTTCTGGTATGAATAGTAACCGTACGCATAAATAGTGACTGTACATATGAATAGTGACCGTACATATGAATAGTAACTATATGAATAATAACCGTATATATGAACAGTATTTGTACGAAACCAATCCTAACGTATTTTCTCTAATCTTTCATGAAAATCTCAGTAGCAGAACACCGAAATTCACCTGAGCACTCTTGTCTGTAATGACTTAGAGAAGCGATACTCGTACGGAATCCAGGTGAGTGAAACGACCCCGTTTTAATAGAGTTTTAGCATTACTGGTGATAAAAAGTATGTCGTAGGACACTCCCAAGATTCATAGGGGGAAATTGGATTCAGAATGGCGAATATAATGAGATAATTAATCCAAAAGTATGGATAAGAAAAAGCAAGTATCTCATGATGATGTGAAGATTGAATCTCTTGAATTGTGGTTTATAAAGCTATAATATAGTTATATACTATACCTGTTATATGGATGAATATTATAATGAGCTTCTGATTATGATATGAAATGCTATTGATTGTGATTGAGCGGGACAGTACCCCCTCTCACGGCAAGGCGGAAAACCCGGTTGACAGGGTGTCTTGACCAATGAGTGTGGAGACAACGATTCCCTTAGTAGGGATATAGCCCGGATTGGTGATAAATCCGTGAGGCGCCCTAGCTAAGAGGATGAGGTTGTGCGTCATGGCGGAAATATACATAATTGGTGAGCCGGCCTGTGTGTGCTCTCCGGGATATATTGCCATTGACGAGTACTAGTAACGTTTGTTGAATTGGATGAATTTTTATCTTCTTGTATGTAAAAGGATGATGTTGTGCGTCATGGTGGAAATATACATAATTGGTGAGCCGGCCTGTGTGCGCTCTCTGGGATATATTACCATTGACGAGTACTAGTAACATTTGTTGAATTGGATGAATTTTTATCTTCTGTCTATTGGTTGAGTATGAGCCTTCGGATATGCTTGCATGACTGGTAATGTATTTGAATTTTATTAACGCGAGGCCGATTCGCTCATTGAGTTTAAAAGCTCATACTGTTTGTACAACCTTTTTGTTCAGATCAGGTTGCCAGCGAAGAATATCTGCTAGAGGAGTAAATCACTTTGGACCTTCCCGTTGTCGGGTAGACCCCTCTTTTGTTATAGATTATGTTGCTCTGTAATCGTCTAGGACATCTAGGTCAGGGGTTTGGCATTTGGTTTGTATGTCAGCATAATAATGTATTTTATATTGAGAATCTATTATTATATGCAAATAATCTCTATTTCAAATAAGAAAATTTGATATATTTTCTTCAGGAATGGTTATTTTGATAATATAGAGATAATGACTAATAATTTAACTCATGGGTAGAATTTATCGAAAGGCTTACAGTGATAGGATATTCATCATTGTGCCGGTCATGTGCCCAGAAAACGGGTCGTGACACATAGAAAATGATATCCAGTGACATTATTCGAATATTTCTCGGCATAAAAAGATATAAATGTTAAAATACAACTTGACACACAACAACTAATGAATCCAACATAATACTAAACTAGTCCTTCGGGCAATTCTCTGGGTTGGATGATGTACGTCGAAGCCAATCCACTAACTGATAATTAGCATTTGCCTTTCTCAATGCCACAAATGCCTCCCTTGCTTTTTTACTCATAAGTAAATTAATACATTTGGTATGAAGTTCTAGATCATTAGCAATTTCAGGTATATTGACAAGTTCAGCTATAACTTCACCAATAGAGGCACCAGGGGCGTTAGCATGGTGTGAGCGACATGTATCTGCCATGATACTCACTGCATCCGCTATCTTATAAGCAGCAGGCAGTTTAGCTTTGCCTCTTTGTTCACTACAACTAGCCCTCTTCCTTTTATCCCTACTCCTCTAGCTTACAGTGCCTTGAGAGGTATTTAAGTTGATATTTCTCATCTCAGTTGTTGCTCCACCACTGAGATCTTCCTCACTATCCCCCGAACCTTCCTTCAAGTCCACTGCAATATTGTCCAAAGATGGGTGATACACATCATCATCGTTAAACCCACTAGGAAGTACCCCTGATGATGGTGCCCAAGCATACTCCCCAGTGGCCACCACATCCTTAAACAATGAGGTTAGCTCGTGGGAAAATGGTAGGCCCTTGTACCTAAACTTTCCATACTGAGGATTTTCCTGTATATTATTCAAACTTGTCATCAAAACACATACATTAAGGGAAAAAAAAACTCTATAACTTAATCCTTTTTAATTTGAAACATACCAATTGTTTTTTCTCCCACCACTCATCGAGAGCATCAACGGTGTTCTTGATATTGTCCAACCCTAATTCGGTTTCATGTGCAAACAGTTTATACCATGCTTGCCACTCTTTTCTTAAACTGTCAAATTTATTTTTCAACTGGGATCTAGTATAATTCTTTCCACTTTGGTCGTTGAACTTAGCTAAAACACTTTTCCACCCCCTTTTGGTAAGACTAGTGCCATTACGCTCTCCTTTGTACAGTTGTTCTAAGCAAGCTCTAACAAAATATTCAGTTGTCTTTGCATCCTAATTAGTTTTTGCTTTATCACTTGGTGTAAAATCTACAATGGCTTGCTTATTTTGAGAACTCATGTCTAGTAATCACATATACAACCATAAGAGTCAACACATTTTCTAATAGCTATTAAAGGTTAAGATAAATATATGTATATTGTCTAAATAACATTGTATATATATATATTAACTAAGTGGTCATTAACTAAGTAATTACTCTTAGAGTTAAGCAAAATAATTATATATTAACTAAGTGGTCACTAACTAATTACATATTAATTAATTATATATTAACTAAATGGTCACTCAATAATTACATATTAATTAATTATATATTAACTAATTGGTCATTAACTAATTATATGTTAACTAATTAATTATTGACTAATTATAGAGTAACTAAAATTATTAACTAAATATATATTATTCAAAATTGTTAATTATATTAACTAAGTGGTCACTAACTAATTACATATTAATTAATTATATATTAACTAATTATATATTAATTAATTGGTCATTAAATAATTATATATTAATTAAGTATATATTAACTAATTTTATATTAACTAATTGGTAATTAACTAATTATATGTTAACTAATTAATTATTGACTAATTATAGAGTAACTAAAATTATTAACTAAATATATATTAATCAAAATTGTTAATTATATTAAGTAAGTGGTCACTAACTAATTACATATTAATTAATTATATATTAACTAATTATATATTAATTAATTGGTCATTAAATAATTATATATTAATTAATTTTATATTAACTAATTGGTCATTAACTAATTATATGTTAACTAATTAATTATTGACTAATTATAGAGTAACTAAAATTATTAACTAAATATATATTAACTAATTATATATTAATTAAAAAAAAGGCATGACAGACCACATTGCTCCAGGCTTCGAGGTTCTGCAATGGAGGTACAGTAACGTAATCCCTCACTCTCGGTAAACCCAGAACATGGCAAAGGCAAAATGCATACCAGAACCGACGCTGGAGAACACGCATGAAGCCAGAAAAAGTAAACCTTGCCATTCCCGGGGCCAAGCGCATCTCTCCAGTGATAGCAGCGTAGAACGCAGGGACCAAAATAAAAACAGAGCATAACAGAGTATACCCGAGGAGAGCACATACCAGAGGAGGAGACTCGGAAGCTTGGAGGAAGGCACAGCACGAACGCCCCACTGCAGCTGTCACCAGCTTTGGAAACTCAGAGCTCAAAGGAAAAATCTCTCCAGTCGCCGAGTTGCTTCTCCAAGCTGGTTCCAGTCGCTTGTGTGAGTAACGGATAGCAAAAATATAAAGTTCAGGTTGTTGGTTGCTTCCATCCATTCGGGTATAAACCACAATAAATGCTAACACATGATAAATGCCAACATAGGGTATTTAGAGGAAAAGTGATCTGAGACACAATCGATTATTGGCATAAGCTCCAAGATGCTACTTTCCTTCAAACGTGATTATGCTTTCAGAATCAATTATGGCTCCCTCCCTAAACACCGAACCAAACATATGCTATTTTTGTGCAAACGCTCATCTACCCTCACCAACGCACATTTAATGCAACCAAACGTGAAGCCAAACACGCTCTTGAATATACCATTACTACTGCTTTCCAACGTCACAAATTAACAGCATCTGACAGGGGAAGCTACATCTTTTCACTTGAAACACATAAGGGATGCAAATATAACCCAAACCCATTTCTTCAATTCAACCCAATTACTTTTGGACCCAGTATTTGACTTGGGTCAGATCAAAATTTAACCTATTTTTAAGTTTATATATATGGCATGACTCTTGAGTACCAACTTTACCCATTTAACTCAAGTTTTTTTTTTTTGTAAAAATGTACTTTATTCCCATAAACTTTACCTCATATGTAGAAAACTCTCATAAACTTTGAAACTCAATAATAAACCTTCATAAACTTTTTAATGTGTGGAAGTTATCCCTTATGTTAAAACATCTATTAGTCAACCTAACGGTCAACGTTCCATCAGCAAAAAAAAAATACTACATAAGTTACCGACATGGCATAATTTATCTTTTACCAATATAGTCTCATAATTACATTATTACCAAAAGTTTTCTAAAATAACTTTTTACTATCAATATGGTCCCCAAAATCATATTATTATGATAAATGTCTCCAAACTAATTTGTCTTCTACCGATATGGACCCCATAATTATATTATTATCAAAAGTTACCAAAAATAATAATTTACTATCCATACGGTCTTCAAAATCTCATTATTATGAAAAATACTTCAAACTAATTTGTCTTCTACCAATATAGTTCTCATAATTACATTATTACCAAAAGTTCTCCAAAACAACTATTTACTATCAATATGGTCTCCAAAATTACATTATTATGAAAAGCGCCCAAAGTAATTTGTCTTCTACCTATATAGTCCCCATAATTACATTATTACTAAAAGTTTCCCAAAACAACAATTTATTATCAATATGGTCCCCAAAATCACATTATTATGAAAAGTGGCTCAAATTAATTTGTCTTCTACCATTATGGTCCCCATAATTATACTATTACCAAAAGTTTCCTAAAACAAAAATTTACTATTAATATAGCCTCCAAAATCTCATAAATACCAAAAATTCCCCAAAATAACAACTTTTTAAAGTGAAAAGTAGGATGCAAGAAGTTGAAGAGCTGGTAAGGGACATGCTTCAGAATGGACATAACTCGGATGCTACCATGTATAGCTGAATACTTAAGGGGTACTGTGAGGACAAGAATGAGCAAATGGCATTATAGCTAGTTCATAAAATAATTAGTAACAACTTTGTAATTAATTTGGACACCTTATCCACTTTTGTTAAGGAGATGTGCGCTAAGGGATATATGGAAGAGGTTGAGATGATATATGAAGGGATGCGGAGGAGATGCCATGTGCCTGAACCTGGTATAAATTGCTTACAAAATGGTTTTACTTTTAACTGAGAATTCACATTTGTGTTCGGCAGAGTGACGGGGGGAAATTTGTTATTTGGGGAAATTTTTGGTATTTGTGATTTTGGGGACCATATTGATAGTAAAATTTTATTTTGGAGAACTTTTAGTAATAATGAAATTATGGGGACCATGTGGTAGAAGACAAACTAATTTGGGGCACTTTTTATAATAATGTGATTTTGAGAACCATATTGATAGTAAATTGTTGTTTTGGATAACTTTTGGTAATAATGTAATTATAGGGACTATATTGCTAGAAGAAAAAATAGTTTTGGGCATTCTTCGTAATAATGTGATTTTGGGGATCATATTGATAGCATATTGTTGTTTTGGATAACCTTTGGTAATAATGAAATTATTGAGACCATATTGGTATAAGATAAATTAGTTTAGGGGCACTTTTCATAATAATGTGATTATGGGGACCATATTGATAGTAAATAGTTATTTTGAAAAACTTTTGGTAATAATGTAATTATAGAGACCATATTGATAGAAGACAAATTATGCTAGGTCAGCAGCTTATGTGACTTTTTTATGCTGACTAGACATTGACTATTAGGTTGACTAACGGATTTTTTAACAGAAATGGTAACTTGCACATTTTAAAAAGTTTATAGGGGTTTATTGTCAAATTTTAAAGTTTATGGGAGTTTTCTGTGCATGAGGTAAAGTTTATAGGGATAAAGTACATTTTTCCCTTTCTTTTTCTCCTACATCACATCACCACTTAACCTATAGAAAAAATACAATAACAAATGACCAAATTGAAATTTTTTAAAATTACAAATACTTAATTATAAACATTTAAACTATATAAATTGAATTAAAAATCAAGTGAAACTTTGAAGATAAACAAAATAATTTAATCAAAATAAAGAAAATTTAAGATTTGATTATCATTTGTTTAGAACACACTTTTGATTAATGATACAAAAAATGAATTCGTGCATAGAGATAATTAATATTACAAGAGCTTTAAACATTTGTAATTTGACCTAAGTTGAATTACATTAGTTAGAATCTAGTAAGTTTTTGAATAGTGGTAGTTCTAACCCAAAAAATAAAAAATATTAAGAATATTATATAAGTAAATATGTGTGTAGGTGTGTGATTGACCATTACGACTTTGACAGTTTATTCACCATTACCCAAGCTATCAAAAATTATTTTATCATTTTGGTAAAATGTTTTATATGATATATTGTATATGCGTCATTGTATCCATGTATACTAATGGGGAAATTATAATTTTCAAATATTGTTAATTAAAAAAATAAAATAAACTGTAAATATTATTTCTTATATAATTTAATCATTTCAATTGAAGCTTAAGCTAAAATTGCTGAATGAATCAAACCAAACCTTTAATTCAATTCAATCTTAAATTTCAAGTAAACATTATTTATTTATCATAATATAAATGATAAAAATGTATTTATTTATTAAAGAGAATTAAAATGAATTTAAAAAATATTAAAAAAAGATGGGAATGGTTAAATTGGATTTAACCTTAAAAAAATGAGTCTCATGGATGAAAAGAAAATTTAAATTGGTCATAAATGGGTAATTGGGTATATAGCCCATATTTGGTCCAACAATTTTTTTCCCCAACCTACCCATCTGCCACCACAATAACGACCTGTTAAACATACGTAGTTAATTTCTGGGCATTGACATTTGTGGGAGAGGGAATGTGTAAAACTGAGTGAATGAGAAATTGAGTTTAATTAGGCTTGCCTGCAACACTTGTGTTGGATGCAGTTAGAAGATCACTTTAGTAGAGTCAACTTGTCCATCAGACTTAATAATGCATTAACAACCAAAATTTCCAGAATAAGATTCAATGTACGATAATAATACACGCACATGCAAACAGTCACCCCAAATTATTAAAGAGTCAATGCCTTTGAATTGCATTTCCATAAGAAAGAGTCAATACCTTTGAATTGTATTTCCACATATTAGTGTTACATATACTCAGAAAATATAGGGGAAGAGGAAAAGTTCTCCCTGTCAGGAAGGAGGGAGGGTAAGTGAATAGAATCTGAAGTTTCAGGGGAAGATAGAGCAGCTTTTCTCGCAGCAGCCAGGCTTTCAACTTCATCTGTGCAGGTTTACATGCATATATATATATATATATATATATTTAACGAGACATATAAGGATGATACATGAACATTAAGTTAGATTCCACCATGTAATGGCTCACCAATCAAAACAAATACCAGATTGTTCATTCATCTCACTGAATTTTACCGACGGAGTTCCTATTATTACCTTATTGATCTAGTACCAACACAGGCATTCTGAAATACGGAGGGTCATAAAAGAGCAAGATGAAACACAGGGCAACCATCAGCAGGTTCTGTTCTATTTCCTTTCTCTTTATTCATCATCTCCTTTTCGGAGGCTTGTGAGGAATATGAAGACAATAACAACAATCTTCTCTTTCCACAATTATATAAAGCAAGTTGTTTGTCCAATGTCTAGCTCGATATGCAGATGTTTCTCGAATGTCCTACAGTTAATTTGTTTATTGTTTCATTTCATGAAACTATGTTATGCATACTGTCAGCCAGCCAGGCGATACATCATTGACGTGGATATGCGTGCAATTGTAAACTAAATAAATACTTCCAAAGTATAACGGTTCCATGAGACAAGAAATGGATTAACATCCTTTTAAGTTTGCTTGATACCAGATTTATGTATTAAGCTGCAAAAACAATGGGCAACTGTGCCATATCAATTAATTAAGAACTTTACCATGAATGAAAAAAAGATAATATTTGTTTACAACTATATTTTTTTTTGGGGGGGAAAACGGTACGTAAAATATTTATGTAAGTTCTGACTTCTTGGTAGCAGATTGAAAAAGGAGTTAAAATGTTGAAATAGAGAGAGGTACAGGTTGGGGGAAGGTGATATTGACATAGAATAAAATGATGCATACTTAACAACCCATATTGTTCTTTTCCCCTATTAATAGATGTGAAAATAATTTGAACAAGTCACAAAAATAAGAGAAAGAGAGAAGAATTTATGGTGCCATGTGTTCTCTACAAATATCGGTACCTGGGCAAGGATATGTCAACAACAGAAACCTGAGTAATAGACTCGTTAAATAGGCAATCGAGCATTCTCACCAGAAAAGACATGTACAACAGACTTGCCAGTAGAAAATAATATTATGATTGTGCATCCATCATCAACCCAAAAAAAAAAAATTTGCAGCATCAGAAATTGTAAGAGGAAAATTTCATTGTTCTTATTATTTCATTGTTCGTCTTCCATTGTCTCCCGGCTATCACCATTCAACTCACTAGGTGTGTTTGATTGATGTTGTTAGACTTGTCAATACGGGGCATCGGTTTAAGGAAAAAATGGACCCGGCCAATTCATTTTTAAACAGGTTGAAAAATGACCATTCTAACCCGTGCTATACGTGCTGGCGGGCTAAAATGGGCTAGACCGCATGTATATATATATATATATATATATGTTATCATTTTTTCAATTCTCAACGTTTCAGTTTCATATCCATTGCTAACTTGTTGTCTGGATTTGGGCCTTAAATAAAGGTCTTCCTTTTGTCACCCACTAGCATCTTGTCCAACAAAAAATAAAAAATAAACCCTAGTTTAGTAATTACCAATTAGTTAATTGACTGAAGCAGCAAACAAAATATCACTGCTCGGGTTTCATCCTCCTCAAGCGCCGCGGCTAGTATTTTGTGAGAGTCAAAATCTGAGAGGAGAGGAGAGATGGGAGCATGCTAGAGAACCAAGAAGAGATGGACAAACATGAACTGAGAGGGATGCCAGTCACTGACTCATGGAAGGGAAGATCTATGATCTCGAAATAAAAGAATGGAAGAGAAGATCTTTGATCTCCTCTATCACCGATCACTCTGTTCTCTCCAGTCTCCTCCATCACTGGTGACCGCCCATTTATTTCTTTTGTTTTCTAATTTCTAATTCTACATCGGTCTATTCGCTTCTCTCCTCGATTGGCTCCATCATTGCCTCTGAATCCGATCTCTATAATCTACTTAAGATCGGCTGAGAGGGGGGAAAGATTAGAAACTATGTGATTTGAATATAGTTGTGTTTAAGATATTGTAGGTTCTCTGTTCTCCTCTTTTGATTTGGATAATTTCAATTTTGGAAAGAGGAAGAGTGACGAGAGAGGTATGGAGGACTGAAGTCAGATATGAGGGGAGAATATAGGAGATGACGTTGTTTAGGTAAGAGTATATATATAAAAAATATATATTGCAGGCTAAACAAGTAACCCGTGGTTATGCGCCAGGCCATTTAGATCTAGTTCTATGCGCACTAGCTAAACCCACCTCTTATGTAGATTAAACGGGTTTTGACAGGTCTAGATATTGTACTAAAAGAAACTATTACTATTTACTAGTTTAAATATCATAAGAGTTGCCACTGAAATTTTCCATTAATTTCAGCACTGAATTGAGTTCACAAATTATCATTGAAATTCACTGTGGTTTATAGATTTATTTATTTTTTTGCTTGGCCAAAACTAAATAACTTGAAATTACATAAGTAGAAGTTAATTGATTGATGTGGTTTATAGCTATTTGCTCACCTCTCAATGGCTGACTAGACATCATCGATCGAAGCTGTAATCGAATGCTATACTCATACATCAACTATTATAGGGATATATAAACAAATTAAATGGATCTGTAAACTAGACCTTGGGAAATTGAAATTAAACAAATAATTAGACGCAAAAGGAGATGTTAATGAGGAGTTGATGGTACCAGAGACGAGAATTTTGTCTTCGAAAAGCGTAGAAGAAGGAGATGAGTCATGGAAAGGGAGGTGTCTTGTCGGGAGATTACGCAGTTTGTAGGGTTTTGCAAATGCTGGATGAGCTCCACAGGAGCAAAAGAGGTTTTACGAATGAGGGATTTTTTTTCCTTGAAAATAAACGAAAAATAACTAAAACGGCTGCAATGCTTAGCGTGTAACAATCTCACGAATTTTCATTTGGATGGACCAAGATTCAGAGGCTTAGAAGCCTCTGCGTTAAAAGAGCAGAGAGCGTTCTCTCCTTAGCTCTCCTCTCCTTGGCTCTCTACAGCCATCCAAGGGTTGTAGAGAGCAAGGACACTGAGAGAACTCCCTCCAGTAAAAGTCGCTAGCATTTTTTTTTTTAGTGTTTTTTATTACAATTATTAAATGATGTATTAATGATAATAAATATAATAATAAACATAAAATAATAATTATAAAATTAAAATTATGTTGAAAAAATATAAGTGTCACATCCCAAAACTTACATGTGATATAAACATAAAATACCTAGGGTGTACCTCCGTGGTACCCCATAATCTCTGTGAACATTCTTAATATCCATAATTATGTGAATCATAAATATTCCAAGAAAGATATTTTGTATACATATTCAGAAAATGTTCAACCTTCAAACACTATACAACCTCCCAAGCCTAGGTGACCTACTAGATTACAGAGCGTTTCTTAATCCTTACCAATTGTTTACCAGACAAAAGTAGAGTATATCCTTAAAGGCTATAAATTCTTCTCCTCAACCACTGTATCTGAAAAGATAATCATAGAGAGTGTGAGTTTATCATAACTCAGTGAGTAAACAACTGTACATGGAAATATCATAAGCACAAACACCACATTTACTAATACAATCAATCTATCATTTATTGTAAATAATTATAGTAATACACTTGTCTAAATTTTGCGTATGATTTCTTGGGTGATCAATCCCTCAATCACTTTGCATTATATGTCATAGATACTTGCACTGAGTGACTTGGGAATTTAACCCTCAAACTCTTGGTGTATAAGTTTTCACAGTTATACACTGAGTGGTATGGGACTCTAACCCTTTCAAACTCGTGCATAGGTCTTCACATTTATACACTGAGTAGTATGGGACTCTAACCCTTTCAAACTCGTGCATAGGTTTTCACATTTATACACTGAGTAGTATGGGACTCTAACCCTTTCAAACTCGTGCATAGGTTTTCACAGTTATACACCGAGTAGTATGAGACTATAACCCTTTCAAACTCGTGCATAAGTTTTCACAGTTATACACCGAGTACTATGGGACTCTAACCCTTTCAAACTCGTGTATTAGATCTCGTAGATCTTTTGCTCGTAAATAAAATAGTGACAATTTATCACAATATAATTACTATGAAATAAATGAATTTACACATACTTTTATTCCCTTGAATGTCTATCATCAACCATAACAATCATCATATATTATCAATAGCGAGATTGATTATTTCTCACTTCAATAATGTTATAAACAAGACTTGTATTGTACTTTATCTAATAAGATCACATTAGTTTAGTAAAGTTATTTACTTACAAAATGTTCCAATTTATTCAAGGAACAATCACATCTAGTTCTTTAGTCAACTAGAGAAATCAATTCTCAAAGGTAATAAAATACCTTCCAATGATATTGTACTTTTTCTCAACCTGAACACACACTGATAATCTTCTCAATTTCACAAATAACGCAAATGGGATTTATATTGTGCTTTGACTAATTTATTAAATTAATTTTGCAAGGTTGCCTACTCACCTGGATTCCATGCTCTCAGCGCTCCCACCTTGTGCCCCCAAAAATCCCTATTGTAACCAGGTAAAAACCATTAGGGTTACAAAATAGAGAAATTTCCTATCACTACTCTCGACCTTTACTCACATCTTAAGTCATAACTCCTAACCGGTAATGAATTTCTAAATGACATTTATACCATTGGAAACTAGACTCAAAGAGCTTTCCAACGATATAAAGTTTGCCCAAAACGGAGTCCGGATGAAGAAGTTATGACTGATTGAAAAATAAGCTAAGGCTTTTCAGCATATCTGGCGCCTGGGCGCCACACATGGCGCCTGGGCGCCAACACAAGCCTGGCACCTGGGCGCCACACCTGGCGCCTGGGCGCCACACCTGGCGCCTGGGCGCCAAGTCCCTTTTCTTCCCAAAATTTTCTGAACTTGGCGCCTGGGCGCCAGAGCTGGCGTCTGGGCGCCAGGATCGCGACCTTTCGCGATTCCTCTCGGTTTTGGCTCTGATCCGGCCAAATCTTCACCGTTTTCCATGATTTCTTCCATAGGATCTCACCCTTAATGTCTAAGGAGCATTTAGACACCAAAAACACCAATTTTAATCGAGAAACGAAGCCGGAATCTCGATTTTTACCCCAAACTTTCTGAAAACTATAAAATAGGAAAAAGCTTGAGAAATAGAAATTTCTACCTCAATTCCTTGCTTTCCCTACGTTGCTTGGCTCCTAGAGGCTCGCCCCGTAGCCCGAGATCCACCCTCCAAGCTCGGTTGTGGAGTTGGAGTGTAGAGAGAAAGAGAGGAGAGAAAGTGAAGAGAGAGAGAGGAAATGAGAAAATGAAGAAAATTTAGGTGAGGCCGCCTATTTACTCGCCCGGAGTGAAATTATCACTTGCTCTTCAGTTGACCCTCAGTCAAGATTAGTAAAAACAAATTCATAAAATCTCACCTCGGGTGATTCTAAATCCTAATTGCCCCACAACTTTCTTCTTTCACTTTAGTCCCTCTCAAAGTCTCAAACTCCACTTTAACCTCGAATCCGTCATCCTTTTGGTACCGGACTCATAATTCATTCCCATAAGCTCTATTCTTCTTCTCAGGTTCCTACTTGGTCATTTCTCAAAAGTACTCCATACTTTCTTTTCTTTTCGTTTTAGTCCTTGAGAATTTGTAAAATGTCCTAAATTAAAATTTTTGAAATTTCTATTTCCAAATTTCCTTCACTAATTCAAAAAAAACATTTCTCATGTAATTAAATTTTTCAATAAACTTCAAATAGACTTTAAATATTCATGAAAATTCTTGGGATATTACATTCTTCCCCCCTTAATAGAATTCGGTCCTCCGAATTCAAAACTTAACTCAAGATTGAAACAAATGCAGATATTTTGTCCAAATCTCGTTCTCTCTTTGAGAATTTTCACAATCAAGTACAAAATATAACAAGTTCAACATATTTTTTTATCTCTCGAGCTTCTTCAGTACAAGAATTGCCTTATTTCTAGTACATAAGTTACAGGCAACAAACTGAACTTGATTTACAAAACAGATAATCTTAATACGCGAATCTCAGATCAAATATTATCTTAAGGTACAAATAAAACAAAGAATAAATTAAGGACGAGGAGGCTTCTGAAATGCAGAAAGTGCTCCAAGTCTAGAAGAGGAAGGTGCTTCAGATCTTAAGGAGGAAGCTAGTCGTTGCAGCCTAGAAAGAGTTTCTGGAGGAAACATTTGGTAAATTTGGCGAAGTGCAGAGGTCACTCCATTCATACAGTCAATACACCTCGCTTGTTGGTCACGAAAATTTTGAGTTGCAAACATCGAATGTCTATCAACTCTATTCGCCAATTCCCTAAAATGACGATTCAAGAGCTTCTCTTGTTCTACAAAGAGACGATTTATCAATCTTCCCTGATCTTCAAAGTGGCGGTTTATCAACCTTTCCAAGTCCTCCATCTTTTTTTCTCATAAGCGCAAGCTCATCATTTGAAGATGTTGCTGTGCTAACATCCTCTAGCTCTACTACATCCCTTTTTCTTTTCTTAGCTTCTGATGACTCTTGCATGGATCTCTTATTCTTATAGTTCTCCAGACTAAGATTTAGATCCAGCTCTACCTTGCCAGCCTCAAAGTTTAAATTGAAAGATTTATTGCCGGCCATATTTTTCTGAGCAATAAAGGTTGTATGGAATGAGAGGTTTGATGCTAGAAAGCTTATAAGTAATGAACCCTTAGTGTAATGAGCGGCGTAATGGGGCATCCATTATTTATAGACGAAATTTAGGGCTACCAAAACCCTTACATCACACTCTAAAGATGGCCTCCAGACCTTATCCGTCGCAATGCCAACGGTCTATAATACGTATGCTAGAAAATAATAAATATAATCTCATGCAAAAGATTTTCTCAAAAAAATTCGGCTAACTTTTGACTCTTGCTCAAATCATTCAACTAATCGCCGCTTCAATCTATGACTTCCTAACTCTGTATTTGTCTTATCAAATAATCCTAGATCGAGATATTACTCGATGAACGGGTAACTTCATACTAGCCTTATCTAGGTTTCTAATCCGTGGCTTTGCTCTAGGCTTACACATTTTAAAAAAAAAATACATACTAAAATAAAAACTTCTCACATTTACACATATCAAGTGTTACTATAAAGTGAGAAAAATTTTTACCTTTCTCTTGCCTCTACGAGCATATATGTATGTATGTATCAATATGGAGATACATCCTTATCTATATATTTTCATCTATTCAAGTCCTTTCTAAATTTCAGACTTCTCAATCTCTGAATGTATGTAGAATCATTACATATTATTCCTGGCTACAATAAATAGCCTTCACTCTCAATGCATGGATAACATACATACATGTCATATGTATTTAAATACATATAATCACAATATAATTCAATCAATCATGTATATTATACTCAACTGAAGGCTTTCAAGAACAATACAAGAAAGCAGAGAAATACATTTTAGTTCATCATAAAAGCATCCAAGGCAATCTTTAATGGCTACGCTGTCGGCTTCTTAGAATTTCAGAAAATGCCAACAAGAGATATGAAAAATAAACAAGTATAAATCGGCCGCAAATCCACCGAATATTGACTTACGTGGTTTTGCCATTAATGTGACACACTGTTGACACGCATGCCTACCCTAGACTTCTGGCTTCCAGCTTGCAGAAATCCATAGGTTGAGCGTGTTGGAGTGCGGCGAAGAGATATCTTCTTTGGCTCTAAGTCTAAATTTTTTCTCTATAAAAACTGCCCCGGAGTTCTCAGTTACTACACCACAAAGAGTAATCATCTCTGAGCCTACAATTTTTCAGCATTTCTCTCTCATCATACTCCTGCAAAAACTTCTAAATTTTCTAAACCATGGCCACCAGAAAGTACATTGATCTCACAGTGGAGGCCAAGGAAGAAGAGCTCGACTTAAACTTAAGTCTGGGCAAAGACAAGGGCAAGAGACCTTTTGAGGGGTCTCAAGAGGATCAAAAGGAGAAGAAGATAAAAATTGAGGAAGCTGAGGAGATTAGCACTGGCCACACGTCAGAAAACAAAATCGCTTGTCTAGAGAAGGAGGTGAAAAATCTGAAAAAGATGATAGAAGACCTGGAGAAGTTAACTAAACACAATAATGCGGCAATGACTTCAAGAATAGACAGGTTCTTCTATTGGTCTACCCAATGCTTCTGCAATCAACAACAAAGAAGTGTTGATTGTATGAATGGGATTTACACTACCCTTCGTGACATTGCTCAGTCTCTTGTTCCAAGAAATGGTCGAGGGGTGATGATACAATACAACCCTCCTAATCCGAGACCACCTCGCTTTTAGATTACTCATGCATGAGTAATTTCTCTTTTTTTTTTTTGCAATGTAATCCTTCCGCTTTTAATGCCAATAGTTTCTTTTACTAGATGGTACTCTAAATAATAATAATAATAAAATGAAGAAAGATAAAAGAAATTAACCACATAAAATCAATAACAAATTTAGCTTGTAAAGCCAATCACATAAAAATTTAATGACCCTATAAGCTGTCACAGAGACAAACAGAAGTTCTGTACAAGTCTCATTATCTTTCCTCTTATCATACAGGAGTAGATGAAGGCTTACCGTATAGATCTATTGAACTCGATATTATGCCCTCGAATTGTCATGAATTCTTGCTTAAGAGCCTCAACTCGCAAGCTTTCCTTAAACTAACACTCTGAGGCACGAACTACTATAAGAACGTCTTTCTAGACCATTCCAATCATACATCACGTTTAACAATTAAGAATGTTCATACGCCAACAGCCTACCTATAACATGCTCTAATGGTTCCAATGTTACAAAACTTCTACACTGTATATATATTTTTTTTTGAAACACTTCTATCACATAGTACCATCATGCCAATCCCTAACTAAACAAGTGCAACTTTGGCAAGTCGCCCCTAAAGAAAACTTATAATTTATCCCAATATCTCTTATGTTAGGTTCCACTTTACCGTAGTATTTCCCTTAGGAAAAACTACCTAGCCCACATCTATTTTCTCAACCAAGCTTTTATCAAGGAACATATTATTTAGGACTTACATCCTCTTCCATAAATTACATCTGTCTGGCATCTATCAAAATCAAATCTTGATCTGCCTCACAAGGGTTCTTTCCCTTTCCTGCATTAGTAATCTGCTCTATATTCTTTGCAAAAATCTTTCTTGAACTCTAGCCCATGCCTCATAATCAACTTTACCCCATCTAATACATCACTCTTGGCCCAGCCCTCAAGCCATATTCTAGTAATTACTAATCCTCAGCTTTCAGAGTACACTCCAGAGTTATGTTCCCAATTTCTCAAAAAGAAAAATTTCATACAGAGATCACCTTTTCCATCGGTATAAAGATCATACCTCCAACAAGTTCCAAAGTTCCACATATGAAATCAATTACCTCATATTGTAACAAAATTATCTCTAACTAACTCCATCGAAGGGTAAGTTATGACAAGAACACTCAACTTTACAAGGTCTTTTATGGAACCTAATCCCATGGTCATGCCGCGGTTCATGACAATGGAAAAGGGCCCACAAAGAACACTTTGCTCTGTAATCTATAGGGGACCTAAAAACCACCTCTGATATCAATTTGTCACATCCCAAAACTTACATGTGATATAAACATAAAATACCTAGGGTGTACCTCCGTGGTACACCATAATCTCTGTGAACATTCTTAATATCCATAATTATGTGAATCATAAATATTCCAAGAAAGATATTTTGTATACATATTCAGAAAATGTTCAACCTTCAAACACTATACAACCTCCCAAGCCTAGGTGACCTACTAGATTACAGAGCGTTTCCTAATCCTTACCAATTGTTTACCAGACAAAAGTAGAGTATATCCTTAAAGGCTATAAATTCTTCTCCTCAACCACTGTATCTGAAAAGATAATCATAGAGAGTGTGAGTTTATCATAACTCAGTGAGTAAACAACTGTACATGGAAATATCATAAGCACAAACACCACATTTACTAATACAATCAATCTATCATTTATTGTAAATAATTATAGTAATACACTTGTCTAAATTTTGCGTATGATTTCTTGGGTGATCAATCCATCAATCACTTTGCATTATATGTCATAGATACTTGCACTGAGTGACTTGGGAATTTAACCCTCAAACTCTTGGTGCATAAGTTTTCACAGTTATACACTGAGTGGTATGGAACTCTAACCCTTTCAAACTCGTGCATAGGTCTTCACATTTATACACTGAGTAGTATGGGACTCTAACCCTTTCAAACTCGTGCATAGGTTTTCACATTTATACACTGAGTAGTATGGGACTCTAACCTTTTCAAACTCGTGCATAGGTTTTCACAGTTATACACCGAGTAGTATGGGACTCTAACCCTTTCAAACTCGTGTATTAGATCTCGTAGATCTTTTGCTCGTAAATAAAATAGTGACAATTTATCACAATATAATTACTATGAAATAAATGAATTTACACATACTTTTATTCCCTTGAATGTCTATCATCAACCATAACAATCATCATATATTATCAATAGCGAGATTGATTATTTCTCACTTCAATAATGTTATAAACAAGACTTGTATTGTACTTTATCTAATAAGATCACATTAGTTTAGTAAAGTTATTTACTTACAAAATGTTCCAATTTATTCAAGGAACAATCACATCTAGTTCTTTAGTCAACTAGAGAAATCAATTCTCAAAGGTAATAAAATACCTTCCAATGATATTGTACTTTTTCTCAACCTGAACACACACTGATAATCTTCTCAATTTCACAAATAACGCAAATGGGATTTATATTGTGCTTTGACTAATTTATTAAATTAATTTTGCAAGGTTGCCTACTCACCTGGATTCCATGCTCTCAGCGCTCCCACCTTACGCCCCCAAAAATCCCTATTGTAACCAGGTAAAAACCATTAGGGTTACAAAATAGAGAAATTTCCTATCACTACTCTCGACCTTTACTCACATCTTAAGTCATAACTCCTAACCGGTAATGAATTTCTAAATGACATTTATACCATTGGAAACTAGACTCAAAGAGTTTTCCAACGATATAAAGTTTTCCCAAAACGGAGTCCGGATGAAGAAGTTATGACTGATTGAAAAATAAGCTAAGGCGCCAACACATGGCGCCTGGGCGCCAACACAAGCCTGGCGCCTGGGCGCCAAGTCCCTTTTCTTCCCAAAATTTTCTGAACCTTGGCGCCTGGGCGCCAGGATCGCGACCTTTCGCGATTCCTCTCGGTTTTGGCTCATATCCGGCCAAATCTTCACCGTTTTCCATGATTTCTTCCATAGGATCTCACCCTTAATGTCTAAGGAGCATTTAGACACCAAAAACACCAATTTAAATCGAGAAACGAAGCCGAAATCTCGATTTTTACCCCAAACTTTCTGAAAACTATAAAATAGGAAAAAGCTTGAGAAATAGAAATTTCTACCTCAATTCCTTGCTTTCCCTACGTTGCTTGGCTCCTAGAGGCTCGCCCCGTAGCCCGAGATCCACCCTCCAAGCTTGGTTGTGGAGTTGGAGTGTAGAGAGAAAGAGAGGAGAGAAAGTGAAGAGAGAGAGAGGAAATGAGAAAATGAAGAAAATTTAGGTGAGGCCGCCTATTTACTCGCCCGGGGTGAAATTATCACTTGCTCTTCAGTTGACTCTCAGTCAAGATTAGTAAAAACAAATTCATAAAATCTCACCTCGGGTGATTCTAAATCCTAATTGCCCCACAACTTTCTTCTTTCACTTTAGTCCCTCTCAAAGTCTCAAACTCCACTTTAACCTCGAATCCGTCATCCTTTTGGTACCGGACTCATAATTCATTCCCATAAGCTCTATTCTTCTTCTCAGGTTCCTACTTGGTCATTTCTCAAAAGTACTCCATACTTTCTTTTCTTTTCGTTTTAGTCCTTGAGAATTTGTAAAATGTCCTAAATTAAAATTTTTAAAATTTCTATTTCCAAATTTCCTTCACTAATTCAAAAAAAACATTTCTCATGTAATTAAATTTTTCAATAAACTTCAAATAGACTTTAAATATTCATGAAAATTCTTGGGATATTACAGTAAGCAGTTGGATCAATTTATCCAATGACTCTTATACCCTAAATCTTCAACTTTATAATTAAAGACAAAAACAAATAGTGCTCCACGTCCTAATTGATGCTACAGCCTTTTCATTTTTAAAATAGATTGAAATATATTTTTGACTTCTATAATTTTACGTAATTTTTAATTTAATTTTATAATTTATTTTCATGTAAAATAATCTTTTTAATTTTTATATATTTGTAAAATAACCCTCATAGTTAAGGAAGCGGATCACTGTCTATTTTTTTTTTGTATTTTTATTATATTTTTAAAATTAAATTTTTTTATATTCTAATTGTTTTTGTTATTTTAGGTTTTAGGTTTAGGGCTTGAGATTTATTTAATCTTTTTCTCTAATTTTTTTTTCTATCTAAGTCCTTGATAATAAAATTTAACTAGAATTTAATTTATAAAAATTTTAAATAACAAAAAAATATTTATTTTTTGTTATTTTAGGGTTTAGGGTTTAGAAATTTAATTATTTTTGTAAGCACAATAATAAGTATAGAATGATAAAATAATTGTAAATTTTTTTTTAAAATTTTTTTAAAAAATAAAAAAATTAAAAAAATAGGAGCCATTTAATTAAATGATCCAACGGCTCTAGATGGATTTGGAGGTGACCTTGACCTGAAATCATAAAGCAGGGCATGGTGGGGACATAAGGATGAGACATTCGTTGGATTAGGATCATCCATATCTGATCCAAAGGTTTTTACTTTTTAGTGTTTTGTTTAAAAAAATTTTATAAAAAAATTTTATAATTATTTTATTATTCTATATTTATTATTGTGCTTAAAAAAAGTTAAATTTCTAAACCTTAAACTCTAAACACTAAACTCTAAAAATAATTAAAAAAATAAATTTTAATTTTGTTGTTATTTTAAATTTTTATAAATTAGATTCTAATTAGATCTGATTATCAATGACTCAGTAAAAAAAATTAGAGAACAAAATTAAATAAATCCCATACCACAAACCCTAAAATAACCAAAAAAATAGAATATAAAATGAATTTAATTTTAAAAATACAATAAAAATACAAAAATAAAAAAATAGAGGGCGCTGGAGTTGATTTGCTTGCCATGGTTTAAGTCTATTTATTTTCATCCAGTCTACGCGGTGAAAATTAAGGTTATGTTTGATAAAAATAAATAATAAGTTAGTTGAAAAATTAAAAGTTAACTGAAAATTTATAAATTAATTTTTAATTGAAAATTAAAAATTATTAAACTAATTTATTTAATTAAAAGTGTTTAATAAAAATAACTATTGAATTAGTTGATAGATGTAAAATGACATAAAAAGAATATATATTTTATAATTTTAGAATAATACTAAATATAATTATAATTAAAGTGCTAATAAATTGTTACATACAAAATGAAATATTGACTAATTTTTAATTAATACATAAATTTTAATAATTATTACTTAATTAATTATTAATAAATAAAAGGAATAAAATTATATTGAGAAGGTTATTGTAATACCCGTTAATTTTGGAATATAATTCGCCTAAGAGTATTTTAGAATTTTACAACGTTACTTTAGTTATTTATTTTGGTCATTTGCAATTTTCATATTTAATTGTTCTTTTTGAATATTATTTATGAAAATTGAGTTAAATGACTGAACTGAATATTTGCATCATGTGGGATATATTCTAAGAATGGTGAAGTTCATGAAAAAGTGGTTTAAGAATGGTCAATTAGTCCATTTATTGTAAATTGACTAGATGAGTTTGGATGTTGGGTTATGGATACCCATGGGTTATTCAATAACCCATTAGAAATATTTAAAATAAAACTTCAATAGTAACTTCTCATAATTCGATTCTGAAGCGAAGCAAAAGGAGCAGTGCCATTTTTCTCTCTCAGTTCTTCATCTTCTTCTCAAATCCTTTCCTTGATTTTCAGAATTTCGATTATTTGTTCGGTTCAAAAGCTTTGTAAGGATCAAAGGTAAGATTTAATCTCATTATTTTCCTTAAATTTCAGTTTATGTAGAAGATAAGAGGAGGTTTTGTTCTTGAAGATTTTGATGATAATTCATGAATCTCAGTTGTTTTAGAAGTTATATTTGAGTTATAATCGGTTAAAAGAGTTGAGATTCTGGTTTTGAATCAAAAGAAAGGAAAGGATGAATTTTTGAAAGATTTTTCTGCAAAACTCGAGTTACTGTAGCGACTAGAAATTTCGAGAAAATCTGAAAATTTTTCTTCAAGTACTGTAGCAGTTACTGTAGTGTCGGCAGTCAACGGTACTATAACAGTCACCGTCACTATAGCGAACCGTCACTGTAGCGAACCGTTACTGTAGCAATCAGAAAATTTTGCGTATTTTCGTGATTTTGTTTCCTTTCTTATGTTTCCTTGTAATATATTTTACTAGGAAATTTTCCTACACAAATTCTAGTGTGAAACAAGGTAAACTTGGACAAACATCAAGGTGAGTGAATAACCTTGCTAAGCTAATTTGATATTACTAGTCAAAGTACAATATAAGTCCCATTTACAATATTATTTGGATAATAAGCAATCAATTTTTCATATGGGAGTATATGATGATCGGTAGAAATAAGAGTATGTAGAAATTATTTTATTTCATGGCAATTGTATTATGTGATAAATTCTCACTATCTTATTAATGAGTAAAGATCTACGGAATCTAATACACGAGTTTGAAAGGGTTATAGTCCCATACTACTCAGTGCATATCTATGAAACATATACACAAGTTGAAAGGGTTAGAGTCCTATACTACTCGGTGTATACCTATGAAATCTTATTCATGAGTTTGAAAGGGTTAGAGTCTCATACTACTCGGTGTATACCTATGAAATCTTATTCACGAGTTTGAAAGGGTTAGAGTCTCATACTACTCGGTGTATACCTATGAAATCTTATTCACGAGTTTGAAAGGATTAGAATCCCATACTACTCGATGTATAAGACAATTAATTATATGAGTAAATGTGGTATTTGTACTTTTGATATTTTATATAATACAGTTATTTACTTACTGAGTTTTTAAATAAACTCACACTCCCTATGATTATCTTTTCAGATACAGAAAACAAGGAAGAAGAGTATCCGTTTGAAGATTAGAAGCCCCTTGGAGTTATTATCTATTTCTGTCTGGTGGGATACCAGTACTTATTAATGTGAATACTAGGAACGCTCTGTACTTTCTATAGGTCTCCTAGGCTTGCGATGAGATAGAAATATCAGACTATGTATGTCTATATTTGCTTATCAGATGAATATAATTTTGTAGTGTGGAATGAATGACTAAGGTTGAATGTAAAACCTTACACAATATATGTAAATAACGTATGTTTGAGAATTTTATCAAATGAGTAGTATCTTTTCACATGTTCAATTTTTGGGATGTGACAATTATGAACAAAAATTTTAAGAAGTGTAAATGAAATATGGATGCAAAGATGAAAAGTTTGAGTAGAATCATTTATTATTTTAACCAAAATAATCTTAGGTGGCAATTTAAGAACGACAGATGTATTTCACTACCATTTTCTTTAGCCTGTTGATGAAGAATCTCGTAAAACTTTATTTCTTTCTTTCTTGCGAGAAAATACCATCAACCTTCTCTTTTCCATTTCATGAGCCCCTTTCTTTCCTCTTAGCAAAACCAAGAGAGAAAACTCTGTTTTCTAGACCAAGAACAAATATGATTCTTTCACTAAAAAAGGTGAAACCAATTAAGTAAAACTGGTCATAGGAATTAAAATTTCAACTGGACTCTTGGGTAGTGATTTGTAGGACTGAAATGAAACCAGAAAATTAAGGAAGAGACTGAACTTAGTGTTGGAAACAGAAGTATACTGTAGAGAATGACAAACAGAGAAAATATCGGGTAAGTATAAAATTCTTTAAATTTTGAGTTTGAATTCATCTCTTTTATCTAGTATGTGGATAGAGGTAAATGAACTATTACACCATCCCTCCCGTTCTGCTTTGGCCTTTCGTTTTGGTAATGTTCCTTATTTTTTTTAGAATGCTTCTTCCCTTACTCTGTTTTCAGAATACGTTGCTGAGTAAGAAAAAAATGAGAAAGAAAAGAGGGAGGATAGGAGAGGAATCACAAACAAACCACGTTAATTTTACAGAAAAAGCTCTAAATTGGCATGGTAGTTCAAACGTAGTTAAGAGATTAAATGTGGTTAGAAAAAAATTCACAACTCTACACCAAACATGACTAAAAATCATACAAATGTGGTTTAGGTTGTTGAAACGTGGTTTATCTTCCCTAACGTGCTCCAAACATGCACTTAGTCATAGATTTCAAGGATCACAATTGGTTCTGTTTATTCTGAGTCTGGGAAAGAACATTTTGGTGCGGAATATACCATGAAAAAATTTCCTTGAAGAGTTCAGAAACAACAGTTTGCCAGGTCAACATTCGATTCTGCTGTCGCTGCTATTTTGCATCTCACAACAGAAATTACCAAAGAAGAACCAACATTAGAATTCGAAACAATATATCGTCAATTAAAAAATGTTCGAACTTTGGGATTCCCAAATTAAAATCATAGAAAAGGCAGCCTAAAGTGATATTCGGTGAGGCAAAATTTTGATTAGAGAAGACAAAAGAATCAATTCCAGCTCAAGAATTGGTGTCATGGAATCAAAGGCATAGTGGGTCGATTGTGTCTATGGTTATGGGGGATAAAGGAATAATGGAAGGGTGTAGCAGTGACATGACAGTGGCTAGTGGGACTGAGTTTTATATGTATAATAAAATTTTAAAATATTCTAACAAATAATTAGTAATATTGGTCGAATAAAAAAAATACTACACTTTATTAAAATATTAATATAATTTACTAAATTAAATTTAAACAAATGACAATAAATAATAATGGTAAATCAAAAAATAAATATAAAATTTATGATCTTTCTAGTAATTATATATCTTAAATCACGTTTATATACAACAACAACAACAATAACAACAACAGCCTTATCCTACTAAGTGGGGTCGGTTACATAGATCGTCCGACGCTATTGAGCTCTATCAATGCCTAACTCTTTAGGGATCTCATTTACAACTCTTTAGGGATCTCATTTACTTAAATCACATTTACACACTAATATCTAAATATCATGTTATGTACTAAATTACGTTTATCTACTTCAAATTATGTTTATCCAAATATTTTTTAAATATAAATAACGTTCATTTCAACTTAAATTTTTTTCAATTACGTTTAATTAAACTTAGTTTATCTCACCTATTTTTACTCACTGAATTATCAAACACACCCCTACGGGGGGTGGCAGGAGGGAGAGAAAGAGAGATGATAATGATGATAAGAAGAAGTGGAAGGAGAAGAAGAAATGGCAGACGAGGCGAAAGAGAAAGCGAGAGGAAATGATGACAGTGATGATAATATAATGTGACATAATGGGTCTAACATGTCATGCCATGTATACAGTTTCTTCTTCACATAAGCATCGATTGGATGAAAAATTAATCGACTTTAACGGGCTGATTGTTTTACAAAAGTTTGAAAATTATATATAGGGATTAATTTATATAAAAATAAATTATAAGACTAAATTAAAAAATTAAGTAAAATTATAGAGTTCAAAAATATTTTTTAACCTTTAAAATATCTAAAATTAAGTGGGCTAAAATACAAATAATCTTTTTGAATTATGTGAAAATCACACAATTCACTGCTTTAATTTTAAAAACCAACAAGTAATCTTTCTAAACTTTTTAATTATGTTTATCATACTCATTTTATTAAAATTTTTATCCAAACTATTTTGGTTTAAAGAGACTAAATAAGTAAAAAATAGATTTAACATATTAATTTTTTTTACATTTTTATAACAAGAAAATCTCTTAAATTAATGGGATTGATGTATTTTGGTAATATGACTTTTTCTTTAACTTCTATAAACAAGTAAATTAAGAATTTTGGACAAAAGAACGTCAAAAAATGAATTATGATGCACAAAATTAGAAGTTTAAAGTTTTTTCTTGGGCAAACAAGATTACCTGAAAGAAAACTAACTTGTAGCAAAAACTACGGAGGAAAAACTAGTAAAGAGAAGCAACCTAATCTCTTGGGACAGATTTTTTCAAGTGCAAATGTTCACATACTATGAAATCTAATCTTGACCAAGGCACCAACACATGGTTAACTTCTCTATAAATATGAGTGATTGGAAAGTCTATGTTACTCTTAGAGCATTCCTTAAATATTTTTGATAATCATTCCCAATGATGAGTCAATGTGTATCTCCATGAAAAAATATCAACTGCTTGTTTCTAAAGACAAACAATCTATTTATCTTTTTATGAACTGTTAGATTTGAGATCTAATAATCTAAATTTTAAGTAAGATTTTTTTGGTAAAAAATAGATATTAAAATTTGGACCTACAAAAAGACAAATAAATTACTTGTTTTCTAAGACAAAGAATGGATTCTTTCTTGTATCCCCATTTCTTACAAGCTATATTGATTTCAATGAGTTAGTCTCTAAAGATACATGAGAAGTGCCAAGGTCACTTGATATCCCAAGGCCCATGCTTTATAGCAGCAAGTTCCACCTGGCTATTAAAGGTGAAGCCAATGAATCCTAAAGAAACTAGTAATCTTCTTCTTGATCTCATCACATACAGTATTTCTCATCCCAGCTCTCCCAGGATTTTCAGACGGAGTATGAGCCTTTAGTGTGACACTTGAACCTCTTGTCCACTAGACCAAAAATTTAGATGGTTTATTTCAACTTTTAAGATTGAGGGAATGAATTGTATGATCTCTTGATTGAAAAAAATTTTATGCATTTTGAAAAAGTAATTAATATGAGATAAAATTATTTATGTAGACAATTTTTTCTTTTTGGAATCCACTTTTTCTATCTACACACTAGTGATGTGTATTAGGTTAGGTCAACCAGTCAACTCACTTAACCCAAACCAACTCATAATATTGGGTTGAATTGATAGGTTAGTTCAATTTTATTTTTCTTAACCTGCTAACTATTGGTTATGGTAACAAGTATATAAATTTCAACTTACTTAACCTGAACTAACTTGGAAACTGGCCCAATTATTTTTTTTTAAAACAAATGTAGTAATCCTATATTATGCACTTGTGTATAAAGTATTTAAGATTTACTTAGCATACTATTTAGTTTTCTTTGCAACATTTCTCTTTTTCAATAATAATGTGTAGTACCACATATGACATCTACCATCTTAATTATTTATTAAATCACTAGTCTCTTCATTTAAAAATTTGTTACTCATTTTATCTCAGTTCTAATAAATAGCAAAAGAAAAAGTTAATTCAATATCAAATTGTAGATGAGATTTTCTTTTAAAAAACATATAACTATGTAAAACTAATTCTATCATTGTTTTTTTCTTTTTTAATTCTAACATTTTAAATTAAACATATCATTTTAAAAAAAAAAATCAACTCATTAACTCAAACCAAATCAACCCAATAGATAACAAGTTGAGTTAATTCGGGTTGAATGAAATAAAATGTCTAAACTCAAACTAACCCAACTCACCTCTTTTTTTAATTAATTTAGTTCTTAAAATTTCCTCAGCTCAATCCAACTTAACATAATCACTACAAGAAAATTGACTTTCAGTGGCGACTTTTTGGTGGCGACTTTTAAAATTGTCACCAAAAGTCGACTTTTGGTGGCAACAGTATTTTTTAAAAAAAATAAAAAAAAAAGTCAAAATTTTTAAAATAAAATAAAAAATTAGACTTTTGGTGGCGACTATAGTCGCCACCAAAAGTATTTTTTAAAAAAAATAAAAAAAACTCAGATTTTTTAAAATAAAATAAAAAATTAGACTTTAGTCGCCACCAAAATTCTTTTTTAAAAAAAATAAAAAAAAATCAGATTTTTTAAAATAAAATAAAAAATTAGACTTTTGGTGGCGATTATAGTATTTTTAAAAAAAATAAAAAAAAGGTCAGATTTTTTAGAATAAAATAAAAAATTAAACTTTATAGTCGCCACCAAAAGTCTAATTTTTTAAAAAAAATTAAAAAAGTCATTTTTTTACTTAAAAAATTTAAATTTTTTTTTATTTTTCTTAATTTTATTCAAAAGAAATTTAATTTTTTAATTTTTTAATTTTTTAATTTTTTAATTTTTTTTAAAAAATTAGATTATCGGTGACGACTGAAGTCTATTTTTTTTAAGTGAAATCGTTTTTTTTTTTATGAAATTAGTTGAAGTTGGACTTTTGTGGTGACTCCAATAGTAATAATATATTTGTTTTTTGTTAAGTTTAATATTATTTTATTTTTGTTTTATAATATTTTTGACCTAAAATATTTTTAACAGATTATATATATATATATATATATAATATTTTGCACTTACATAACACAAATGAAGCAGTGGCAGAATGGCAAGACACACATGGCTGCAGGCAAGGGACACAGGTTCGAATCTCAGGTATGCAAATGTTTGGTTTAATTTCAAATAAACTTGAATATTGCACACAAAAAAATCGAGTCAGTTCGGGATAGCGAGTTATTGGATTGGCCAAGACCCGCACGAGTCGAATGGATCTCAGGTCGACCTTCCGGGCAAATCCGGATCTAAAAAGATGACGATTGACTTTTGGTGGCGACTAAAGGTAATTTTTGGTGACACAAAAAATCATTTTTTTCACGAATTTTCTTTTTTTTTTTTGCAATTAAAAATGACTTTTGGTGGCGACTTTTGAAAGTCGCCACCAAAAGAATCAGCCACGGACTTACGCCAACAACTTTAGTCGCCACTAAAAGTCGCTACCAAAGACTTTTAGTGGCGACTTTTAGACTTTTGGTGGAGACTTTAGTCGCCATGAATTTCGTCTATATATAATGGATGCCCCATTACGTTGCTCACTACACTAAGAGTTTATATCTATAAGCTTTCTAGCATCAAACTTCTCCTTCTGTACAACCTTTATAGCTCAGAAAAATATGGCCGGCAATAAATCTTTCAATTTAAACTTTGAGGCTGGCAAGGTAGAGGTGGATCTAAATCTTAGCCTGGAGAATTATAAGAATAAGAGATCCATGGAAGAGTCACCAGAGGCTAAGAAAAGAAAAAGGGATGTAGTAGAGTTAGAGGATGTTAGCACAGCAACATCTTCTAATAATGAGCTTGCGCTTATGAGACAAAAGATGGAGGACTTGGAAAGACTGATAAACCGCCACTTTGAGGAACAGGGGAGATTGATAAATCGTCTCTTTACAGAACAAGAGAAGCTTTTGAACCGTCATTTTAGGGAATTGGCGAATAGAGTTGATAGACATTCGATGTTTGCAACTCAAAATTTTCGTGACCAACAAGCGAGATGTATTGACTGTATGAATGGAGTGACTTCTGCACTTCGCCAAATTTCCCAGACGTTTCCTCCATAAACTCTTTCTAGGCTGCAACGATTAACTTCCTCCTTAAGGTCTGAAGCACCTTCTTCTTCTAGACCTGGAGCACCTTCTGCATTTCAAAAGCCTTCTCGTTCTTAATTTATCTTTTCTTTTGTTTGTACCTAAAGCTGATGTTTGATCTAATGTTTACGTATTAAAATTATCTGTTTTATAAATCAAGTTCAGCTTGTTGCCTGTAACTTATGTATTAGAAATAAAAATATGTTAAACTTGTTATATTTTGTACTTGATTGTGAAAATTCTAAGAGAGAGAATGAGATATAAACAAAATATTAGCATTTGCTTCAATCTTGAGGTAAGTTTTGAATTCGGAGGACCGAATTCTTTTAAGGGGGGAAGAATGTAATATCCCAAGAATTTTTATGAATATTTAAAGTCTGATTTGAAGTTTAGTGAAAAATTTAATTATGTGAAAAATTTTCTTTTTGAATTAGTGAAGAAAATGTGGGAATAGAAATTTTTATTTTTAATTTAGGAAATTTTTACAAATTCTCAAGGACTAAAGTGAAAAGAAAAGAAAGTATAGAGGACTTTTGAGAAATGACCAAATAGGAACCCGAGAAGAAGAATAGAGCTTATGGGAATGAATTATGAGTCCGGTACCGAAAAGATGATGGATTCGAGGTTAAAGTGGAGTTTGAGATATTGAGAAGGACTAAAGTGAATAAGAAAATTTGTTGGGCACCGAGGATTTAGAAACACCTGAGGTGAGATTTTATGAATTTGCTTTTGCTAGTCTTGACTGAGGGTCAATTGCAGAGCAAGTGATAATTTCACCCCGGGCGAGTATATAGGTGGCCTCACCTATTTTTTATTCATTTTTCTCCTTTCCTCTCTCTCTCTTCACTTTCTCTCCTCTCCTTCTCTCTTCCTTCTCTCTAATTTCTCTCTCTACACTCTAACTCTACAACCGGGCTTTGGAGGCTGGATCTCGGGCTACGGGGCGAGCCTCTAGGAGCCAAGCAACATAGGGAAAGCAAGGAATCGAGGTAGAAATTTCTATTTCTTAAGCTTTTCTCTATTTTCTAGTTTTAAGAGTGTTTGAGGTAAAATCGAGATTCCGGCTTCATTTCTAGATTAAAATTGGTGATTTTGGTGTCTAAATGCTCCTTAGACATTAAGGGTGAGATCCCATGGAAGAAATCATGAAAAACGGTAAAGATTTGGCCAGATTCGGGCCAAAACCGAGAGAAAGTCGCGAAGGGTCGCGATCGTGGCGCCTAGGGTTTAGGGTTTAGGGTTTAGGGTTTAGGGTTTAGGGTTTATGGGGAAGAGAAAGGCATGGCGCCCAGGCGCCGGGCATGGGTGGCGCCCAGGCGCCAGGTGTGCCGGAAAACCTTAGCTCATTTTCAATCGGCCATAACTTCTTCATCCGGACTCCGCTTTGGGCAAACTTTATATCGTTAGAAAGTTCTTTGAGTCTAGTTTCCAATGGTATAAGTTTCATTTAGATATTCATTACCGATTAGGAGTTATGACTTAAGATGTGAGTAAAGGTCGAGAGTAGTGGTAGGAAATTTCTCTATTTCGTAACCCTAATGGTTTTTGTCTGGTTACAATAGGAATGGTCAAGGTGCAAAGTGGGAGTGCCGAGAGCGTGAAATCCAGGTGAGTGGGTTAATACTTGCTATGATTAAATATCTGTTATTGAATTTTTGCATCATACTGGAAATATGTTGTATATCCAAGTTTGAAGAGGATGATGTGGAACGATGAGGCATAAACAAATGTGGAACGTGTCTGGTAATGTATATAATTATATTTTCTTATTTTCCCATGAATGGAGGTTATATGATGGATTGTGAATGACATGTGAACCGAGTTGAATAATTGTTCTATATTATGAGTTATGTTATATACATGCTATGTTGCTGAAACCACATTGATTATGTTGTGGCTTGAATTGTAAATGACTGAGTTGTGTATGTGGCTCAAGATTATGATTGAGGATGTTTTTATATGTGATTGTGATTGTGTTTGACTGGAAAGGAAAGGCATGGTGGTGCACCCCATGGAGAAATCTATGTGAAGCTATAAGGGTGGAGAATATAAATGGAGCGATAAGGGTGGATGCGGCGGGGGCCGCGGGCAACGATCCAGAGGTATTCTGGACGACCCGGTTGGTACGGGAATTGTGTGTGAAATTGATTTCATCGATTGCTGTTGTGAATTTTGAATTATGTTGAAATGCATTTGATTCACTTGGATATTGTTGTGAAGTATTATGAATAATATTATATCATATGATGATCGATCTACGTATAATTGCTGCATGTTATCATTATGATGCATGATTTTTATTTTGTCATAGTATTGTGTTATCTACTCACTAGGCACGTGGTTTGCTCATACCCCTCTTATTGATATTTTTTTTCAGAGTTGACAGCTGAAGGTAAATATCGGAACAAGGAATTATGGATCCTTAGTCCATGATTACCTTTTCATTTGTTCAGGATAAAGGTATAATAGTTAAGTCTTATTCTAAGTTGTATAAGTCTAGAAATCTTTGTAATCGGGTAGGTTCATTCAGTGATGTAATGTGAATGATTGTAGTATGTATAGAGAATTCGGTTTGGTTGCATAAAACAGAATTGTATGATGATTAAGAGAAAGATAGGCTTACGGAGGTGAAATGAAATTCACTTTCCGTGCCGGTCACGTGCTCAGATTTTGGGACGTGACAGAGACTCAGTTGGCTTTGAAATTATGTAGGATGGTCTTGATCCTACAGACCTAAAAGTTAGTCTAACTCTATAGGACTTGTTGGCAAACTTGATCAGTGAACAAGAGCGTACACGGGAATAATTAACCTGATTAATTAGCTGAAATTACGTAAAAATTAATTATTCAAAGTCTTTGCTATTTTGCTACACTTGTTTTATGACAATGACCTAAATTAAAATTATTCTTGTTAGCTTCTTTTTTAGTCAACTAGTAGTCTTTAAAAATTTATCAAACGCTTTAACAAATTTATAAATTAGTCAAATAAATTATAAATTAGTTTTTGACCTTCTCAAACACAACTCTAATTGTTGAAAGTCACAAAAGTCACGATATGGTTACAATTTCATTTTGATTTCTCATAACAAAGATGTTGAGATATGCAAACAAAGTCCTACATTGACTAAAATTTAAGAGGATTATAAGTTTATAAGTATGACTGATATCTCCATTAATACGAGATCTTTTAAATAATGTCCAAAAATAAATTTATGAGGATTTAGGCCTAAAGTGGACAATATTATATTGATATAGAGATATATGTAGAGTCTATACTTACGTAACAAGCCCCATGTTATGATGGTGTGAGACTATATGCGAGCCAGATCTAAATAGATGGTAAAAAAAATCGCTTGAGGGGGACTAATGGACCATAAAAAGATAATGATATAAACTTTACTCAAGGAGATATTGTTGAAATGTGCGAATCAAGTCTCGTATCAATTAGAATTAGGGAGGATAATAAGTTTATAAATAATATAATAACATATTTATGTCTATATATTATCAATGAATTTAATAAATTTGATATTGTGTAACATATTTTTTTAATAAATTACTGTTTAATTATTATTATATAATATATAAATTAACATTTATTTTTATTCATAGCAAAAATGATATTATTGAAAACAATTTTATTCTTATTTGTATGGGTCATATGTAAAAAATTAAAATGAAAAAATAACCAAGGTGACAAAGACAGTATGTGTAAGGGAACGCGGGGTCTCTCCCTTACGAGAGAGTCTTTAGTATCCTACAACTATTATCCGTGTGTAAGGACCAAAATGAGTTGTTAATCCACAAGACAAAATTGCCATTTCGATAACAAAGACAACACTTTCCTCTAACGACGTTCCGTTCTGTCGTCCTCAGCTTAGAGCTTATCCCTTCCCTTCCTTTCCTTCTCCTGAGGCTCTAATTTTCTCAAAAACACCATGACCTCACCTCATGGATCGCCCCACCGCCAAAACCCTTCAACCCCATCACCACCATCCTCCTCCTCAAGACCTCGAAATCCTCAAAGCCGTCGCTCAGGCATGGTACAGCCACTCCGGCAGATCCAGACCCATCAGCGAATTCGACGCACACCGTCGCTGTTTCAGGGGCAAGCCTTCCAGGTTCCTTCTCCAAGCCATGGCCAAGCCTTCGAATATGGACAACACCCGCTCTGCCTCAACAACCTGGGATTTCAATCAGTCGCTCTGGGACTCCTATGAACTCGTCACTGTGTCTCGAAGGTTAGAAACGGGTTTGGGTTTGGGTGGGGATGACCCGCTTGCCGAGTTGGGTCGGAATCGGACACATAGGAGGCGGAAGCAGGAGAGTAAGAACAGCCTGAGGAATTTGTTTAATCAAATGTCTTCTAGGCGATTTAATGAGAACATAGTCCCTCGCGACTGATTCTTTTCTTCGTGATTTCTGAACATTTTAATCAGAAGTTTTCCTTTTCATAGATTGTATACCCGGATTTTTATTTTATTGTGCCTTCAATACTCTGCATCTATATGATTTTAGCAACGTCGGATTATGTGCATTACAAGAATTTCACGAAATCCGTCTTTGATTAGCGACCGTTTCTAATTGCTTAGACAAATTTCGTCTCTAGTTTGACTAATTTCAGAGACAGAAAAAAAAAATTGCATCTCGAAATTTGAGACATTAATATTTTATCTCGAATTACAAAATTTCATCTCTCATTTATTTATTTATTTTTTTTGAAACGAAAAAGTAACTGTGTCTTCAGTTCATGTTTCGTAGGTGACTTCGTTGCAACAACTATCGAAATTTTCTGTACATTGGTCATGGTAGCATTTCGATTGACAACTTATCCATTGGCAATGAATTTTCCGAGAAATAGAATGGAAGCCTTGCTTCAAAAATTTGGTTATATATAAATTATTTAGGAATGAAACTTTTTCTTGTATTGAAGTATTGATAAATTAAGTGCTCGAGAGAACTCAGGATTGAATAATTTGAAGAAGTCAGATAATTAGATATATTAATTAGCTCAGAAACCTGCAGATCTTGTTGAGAAATTATCCACCACTAGATCGGAAGTGAAAAGTGTAGACTCAGAACATGTTTTGATCCATATATATATATATATAAGGGGGGAGGGGAGGAAAGATTTTAACAAAGTAGTTTATATTTTGAGCCATTTTAAAGTGTAAAACTTGAACTTGATATCAATTTCAAAAATCAGGCCATAAATATTCAATTTTTAAAAATGAGGTCTCTTTGTCCAATTTCTTTCTAATAACATTGTCTTTCTCATCACATGTGACTTTCATATGTAGAATATGAGGATCTTGAGATAGTAAAAAATCTAGACGTATCTAGAGTTTAATATGTCAAGAGAGCTTTTGTTGTTAGAGTGAAATTTGATAAAATAATCTATTTTTTGAAGATTCAAAATTCAAAGGCTTAATTACTGAAACTAAAAATTTAGGAGTTTACCTCCATGAAGCAACTTAAAGTTCAAAGATATATATATATATATATATATATATATTACTAACAACAAAACAGGGAAAATATAAGGAACAATAAGAGTAGTCACACTAATAATTATAATATACTATATGCTTTTGATTAATAATTAAACCACAACCCAGATTGAAAAGAGTAGTGTAGTATACATTATAGAACACCAGTGTACGCAGGGCATGCATGCATGCAGGCATTTTATTCATACAATTAATCACACTACTGATTTCATATTATTAACGCACAGCCTGCCTAGAACTAGTAGCACAGCTCATACATGCATATACGATGATGGTGATAAGATAAGCTCAAGGCCGGAAGGTCTTCCACTTGCAGAGTCCAAATCCCCCTTTGCCCCCTCTGTTCCTCCTGGGGTAGGACTCGTCCCTCTCCACGTCCACCTCCTCCTCCTCGTACACCACCTCCGATCTGTTCCCATAGCCGTCGGACTCAGTGGCCCTCTCGTACTCCACCACCTCCACCCTCTCCCTGTCGTCCGGGGTGTGGTGGTGCCTGTGGGGGTAGCGGCGGTAGGCTTCCTCGTCCTCCTCCTCGTAGTAAGTCTTCTGGTTGAAGGCCCTGTGGGCGTTGGGGTACTGAGGGACGTCGGTCAGAATGGTGGGCGTCCTGTGAACCTGCGAGATGTGGGCGTGGTAGTCCCTGGAGTTCATCCTTCTAACAACCTTGGTGTGATTTGTGAATCAGGAATTGCTGTATTGTATATGTGCTCAAGCCAATTCACAAGTCCGCGATTGTAACTGCCTTCCCAAGGTGACGCTTTTATAGGCAAGGCTTGCACAGCACTTGCTTCTGCTTTCATATGATTTGTGCTCAGTATGATAAGCCTGAATCTGGTTCCGTTTCCACTTATAACTTTTCAAAACTACACGTTTCTCCCCTTTTTTATTTCATCATATATTATACTTTACTCCAATTTTATATATATATATATATATATATATGTATATTCTATTCAAAGATACCCGGATAGTATCTTTTAATGTTCAGCATCCTACCGTATATCTTTTAATTATAATATCTTTTATCTTTTATTAACTTAAGAATATCAATTTTTACATATTGTGATGACAGCTTTCTTGTTGCTAATTCAAAATAAAGTGTTATAAGTATTCTATTTTCTTGTTAATAATTCAAGAGCTCCGATCTGCTCTTTTCTTTTTTGAAAAGTACTATGTTCTTTTAATTTTTGACCATTAAATAAAAATTTTAAACAGTCAATGGCCTAAATGACCTAGATTGCATATGTGTTTTTAATGAAACGAAACATTTCATGAGACTATTTTCATCCGCTCCACCTACCTTGATGTAAGTCTGATCCAATGCCTGACCTGATTATGATATTTGGCTTTTTATATATTTATATATATATATTTGCCCATCCCAATCAACGCACGCCACCTGTTCAGGATCAAAGCTAAAAAGTCTTTCTTCCTCTACAAGCTCTTCCCTTCTCTGAACCAATGCACGCAAATACCATCAGTGAATACAGTAGGAAATCAAAAGATATCAAACCCCGCGCATAGCTCCACTTGGTCGTCTGCCGTAACGCCACCGTAGCTCCACTTTTCACCACCACATGCGTCCTCCGTGGATGAGCATATTTGTTTGCCATGTTTCTGGTTTACAGACAATTGCTTCACTTAATATATATCCTTTCTTTTATAATATTGGAATCAGGATGAGCATATTTTTTTGCCATGTTTCTCTGGGACTAGGATATAAAAAAATAATCCAACATTTCAGCAATCTGTTCATTATCCCATGAACTGCTTCAAACAAGTCATAATTTTTTAGTCTTGATATTAAAAAGCTGAAATGTTCATGGTTTTAAGGGCACAAAATTAAAAATTCCTTGGGATTCAGTACTTTGGAGAATAAAAGAACTGCAACAACTTATCAACTTCATGCTTATCTGCCTTTATATAAATTTTGGGCAATTGATATTTCTTTCGTATCAGACATTTTCTTGAAGCTGAACTAGAAATATACTTCAACGTTTAAAATATTTATTTTACTATTTTTTTTACTGATTCTATACACTTTTAATTTGGTTTAAGGCAACAAAAAATGGCTTCACTTGATCTCATTTATTTGGAAATCAAGACAGCAACACATCGGCGCTAATATTTTTTTTTTTGTTAATTTCAATATGCTTTTGGCTGGGTTTGATATCTTTTGATCTTGTAAGTACCAAAGAAATATAAAAAAGTGAGTGGGTTCCATATCTTTTGATTTCCTTCTATATTTACTGATGGTATTTGCATGCATTGGATCCAAGAAGTGAAGAGTGTGGAGACGAAGAAAGACTTTTCAGCTTTTGTACTCAACACATGGCGCACGTGGATTGGAAGGGGTGTTTATTATTTAAAAAAAAAGACGCTAAATACCAAAATGGGTTCAGGCATTGGATCTGAGACCCGGGGCGGGTGGAACAGATGCTAGGTACACGTGTCATTGAGGGACGCATCTAAAAAAAAAAAAGGTTTATGAAATGTTGCGTTTCGTCAAACGCACCTATGCGACCTAGTTGATCTAACGGTTTAGATTAGTCTTTGCTTCCTTCAATCTCATCCAACGGTCAGAAATTAGAAGAGGAGAGTACTCTTCAAAAAGAGAAAAAAGAGCAGGGAAGCGGGATTTCCTACTTTGTACTCAGACTAATTAATAATATTCTATTAAAAAATATATAATATTAAAGTTAACAGACGCCAGGAAATAGACTGTTTGTACAAACTTTTTCTTTTAAAAAATGCACCCCAATATGTACTAAAGTTAACGAATGATATTTTAGTAAAAAGAATATGTGATATTATTAACTTAACAAACATAAAAGAGAACGTTGTAACAAACTTTTCTGAACAAGAAAAAATATTGAAGTGTAGCAATTTTATAATTATTAGAGAAGTGAGTTCATATTTTTAAAATAGAGGCTAGCTAGGAATGTATTTGAAAACATAAAATCTTTTTGGGCACATATAATAATTTTTTTAAAAAAATATATAAACAATCATCCAATGTTTGATTATTAAATTATAAATATCAACTAATTCATATTTGAATCGGATAAGATTATAATAAATAATAAAATTTTTTATTAAATTTTAAGATAATCATATTTTTACAAATTTTAAAATTTTTAATTATATAGAGTTAATAGTTATTTTGAAAATAACATTTGGAAGAATGAAAGCATTAGTTGTTGAAATTTGAACCGCCATTATGGTTATCTTGAGAAATAGTGAAGTTTAGGGGAATCTAATTCACTTGGCCTTGTGTGTATTCGGAACATTAGATTCCGCCTTACAGACAGATAACTCGGGTGGGATGGGATGGGGAAAATTGACACGTGAATAAGAATAATAAATAAAGACGCCGAAATAATAGAGAAGAAGGGTACAATAATTTGGGTGGCACACAGACGCCCACGTCACTCCAAATAGATAACAGAACCTTTTTTTATTCTAACGCTGCAACTTGGAGGTCAATTCACACACCTCTTTAAACAGATATGTTCAATATTCTTCTGGAAGTTTTTTGTTCTTACGCACAGCATTCAGCAACTTATGACGATGATAATGATAGAAGCTTTAAAATCATAAATTATATTAATTTATTTAGAAGACGTTCAAATTGCACCATAGCCGTTAGTGTTTTGAAATATATACAGACTCTTGAAGTCTAAATATTGCCAAAATGTTGCTAATAAATAATATTAATTTCGTTTATAAAAAATACAATCTTACTAAAAAAATCTATTTCAATTTATTTTTTTATATTTAAAATTTTTATATTTTAAAAAATGATTATTTATAAAATTAGCTATATTGTATAAATAACTAATAAAAATAATTTGACCAAAATAAATATAACTACAGCTTATTTTTTAATTTTAAAAGAAATTTGTGCAACGCATATTTAAATTATAAGAATATATTGTTTTAGAAAAAGGTGCAATTTTGATTTCTAGGGTATAAATTACGTTAATATTATCCTATACAGTGTTCTATAACAGCAGCCGGGGGCTTAAAAAAAAAAATAGAAAGTATGCTTGTGAGAATAACACAATGTCATTGTAATACCTGTTAAATTTGGGGATACATGCTTGGTGGTATTGTGGTAATTTTTAAGTTATTTATTTTTCTTAATTAATATATTTTATATTAATTGTTAACTTTCGTATTATGCTAAATGATTTGGTTGTTAAATTGTGATGTTGTGTGGTAAATCCTGATAATTATGTAAATAGTGGGGGAGAGACTTGTTTGAATTAATAGAATTTTTGTAGAAAATATGAATTTCGGCCCATGGGCCACATAAGACTCACCCAATCCAATTTAAACACTTCTTTCCTCCACTCTCCCTCACTTACACTACACATACACATATTTGGAGGAGCAAGCTTCCTCTTTTCCCATTTTTCTTCTTGACCACAAGCCACCATCATCCCCTACCCATATCTTTTGACAAGGGCTCTATTCCCGGTGACATTCCAGCTCACCGAAATCTATAGGAGAGAGGAAAGTTTCCATTCTTCCTCTCTTTCAATTTTCGCATAATGGGAGCCCTAGGTTAGAGAAATGAGATTTTGTTTGGTTTGTGTTGAAACTTCTCTCTTTTTGCCTTTCCCTTCTAGTTTGAATGCTAAAGAATGTTGTACCTATCTCATAAGAAGCAAGGTTGGTGTCATGGAGGAAAATGGATTGAAAGTCATTGGAAAAGTTAAGAGGTTTTTCAAGAAAATCATGGAACCAACATACCTCTGAAGATTTTGAGGGTTTTTAACAACATTACAACATCCTTTTTGCCCTCTTTCAAAGCTAAACCAAAGAGAAATGATAAAAGGGGAAGGAGATAGGGTCTTTGGGCATTTGGGGCTAATTTTCGAAGGGAAAAGGGTGAGTTGTAGATTGGGGCTCCCTCTTGGCCGAGAGGGAGGAGCCCTTCCAGCCCTGGGTGCCCAGGCGCCATTGGGGTAGACAGTTTGCCCTTTGACTCTTAGAGCCCCCAAGGTTCCAAGTGGGCAGAGACGCAGGGCCCTTAGCGCCCACTTGGAGATAGAGCTTGAGGAAGCACAAGGCGCCTTGGGCTGGGCTTGGGGGGGTGATTTTCCATTATGCTAAAGATTGTTGAGGTGATTCTTAGGTGGTTTTGGGATATTCTCTGGCTTCGTTTCTCAATCTTTTCCATAGTAAAACCTTTTCGGCATCAAGGTGAGTATGTGGCCTTGCTAAATTATATTTTCTCCTAAGTGCACAATGCCAAATCCCTTGCTAATTATATCCAATGAATGATCCAATCCTTAGTTAATTGTATTAACTAAAATGTCTGAGTTCACTATATGTGTGAGAATGCTAGTGTGGATTATATATTTGATATATGGATTGCGTATGTGTCATGTGAGTTTGTTATGATGCATATGTGTTGCATGGGGAAAAAACTTTACCTTGGGAATGTAGACCCATAGCAAGACTAGAGTGAGTAGTCCTTGGATAGGTAGATCCATGTCGAAGAGGCTCGATATTGGAATTAGGGGAATGTAGACCTCTAACCTAAATCTCTTGAGTGGCATCAGTTAGGCAAGGTAATTCTCGAGGCTAGAGCCTTAAGAAGGAAATTTGTGAGGACGTAGACTCGTGGAAGGAGAATATGTGACTGTTTATGAATGGCATATCTCATATTGATGTATATACATGTGCAAATATTTGTGGCATTCATTTCTGGCTGATGGTAAGCTTTAGTATTGTACATGAGATGCTATCTCTTTATCTTATGCATAATCCTTCATTCACTGAATTTTGATAAACCCACACTCTTTATGATTTAATATTGTCAGATTAGGTGGTTGAGGAAGAAGAGTATTCAATGAAGGAGTAGCGACATATTTTAGAAAGATCCTCCCCTTTTGTTGGTGGGTTCTTGGAACATTTTGGAAACCTAAGAAATATTCTGTAATCATATATGCTGCTCAGGACTTGTTTGTAATATGATGAATTGTAGTTCGGCTGTAATTTATATTCGCATTCCATATTGAATATTTTCCTCGTGACCTAAGACTTGGAAGATAGACTAAAATTATTACAATGGATTATAAGAATGAATAAATATTCATTTTGTCGGGGAATATCAAATTGCTCATGGATGTATATGTTATGGGTTATTTAATTATTTGAGGAAATTTTGGAGTACCAAGGAAGTATACCCTAAAATTTATGGGATGAATCACGTGTCTGAATTTTGGATTATAACGGTCATCATCATATCTTACCAATCTCGATCAAGCTCATTTATATAAAATTTCATCTTTCAAGCAGCTGAATTTATTTTTATCGTTGAATTATTTTAAAATCTATATATATGATAATTAAAATGTATTTTATATAAATCTAAAATAATCTAACGGTTAAAAACTCAATCTCCTCAATAGTCAAATTTTCCTTAGATTTACCTTTTCAAAAAAAATCTTATTATAGACTTGTCAATTGTCATTGGAGAAATTTTGTTTGGACAAATTTTGTTTTAACCAAAACTATGAAGAAAAAAAAAAGCTTTTCAATTGAAAAGCCCTTTGAAACAAGTTTTCTCAAATCATCCTTTACTTTTAAGTTTTAATACTTTAAAATGACATGCCATTCAAAATTATTAGGGCAAATTGAGTTCACTTATCTGTAATAAAAAAATATAGTATGAATTTAAAGAAGTTAATCCGGTTAATAACAACACTTTTTTCTTTTAATAAACTTAGATTCAATTTTTTCAAATACAGCAAGTGAATTTGACAAAATATTTATTTGAACTTATCTTAGTAACCAATTGAATTGGATAAACATTAAATGAATCAAATAGTTATAAAGAATAAAGTGAAAATTTTATTTATAAATTATTAGATCTATTTAATTTTAATCTTCAAAAATTGATGAGTATATGAATTCTTTTTTTGAAATATAAATTTACTACAAATTAATTTTTTTATTAATTTAGAAAAGTCAACTGACTTACAATAAATTTATAAACAAGACTTATATACAATTTTTTTATATTTTTGTTATTAAATTTTCTATTAAAATAAGACACTTGTAAAAAAATCTTTAAAAAACCAATCATGCAATGATGACTTAGACTTGTCATATTCTAATTAGAGGATAATATATTTGTTATATTTTGATTGAAGAATTTAATAATAAAGATACAAGAAACTATACATAAGTTTTTTCTTAAATTTATCTAATAATTTATCAAACCAATTGTTAATTTACTCAATCATTACCGATCATCAAATTCATGATGCTTGTACCACCATTTCCCCATACATTAAAGGAGATAACTTACATAATTTATTATATTTTTACTATCAAGTTCTTTTTTAAAAGTAAAACATGTGTAAAAACTTCATCAAAAACTAATCATACAATGATGAATTATAAAAAATATAATTATTTTTTAAAAATTATACACTTATCTTATTTCAATTAAAGAATCATACACTTGTCATATTATAATTAGAGAACTTAATAGTAAACATACAAAAAAAAATTGTAATATAAATTTTTTTCCTATACCAAAACAGTGCAACGACGTAGAAACTGGAGAGCATCTGACGACGTCGTTATAGCACCCGTTCCATAGTTTGGGCTTTATGCATTTCTTGCGGTGCCACCAACAAAACACAATGGCGGCGACAGGATATCCGTTTCCCGCCAAAACCGTAACTGCAGTAACCACCATTCCCCATTTCCCTCAAAACCCTAAATCCATAATCCTTCAAAAATGCAGGACTCGCAGGGACATCAACCAAATCCATGCACACCTCATCAAAACCCGTCTGATCCTCAACCCTTCCCTCACCGAAAACCTCCTCGAATTCGCCGCCATCATTCTGCCCGACGCCATGGACTACGCGCTTTCCATTTTTCGCACGATCGATGACCCCAAATCTGCCGCTTACAATGTCATCATCAGAGCCCTCACCTACAAGCAATCCCCTCTCGAAGCCATTCTCTTGTTTAAGCAGATGTGTGGCAACACGGTACATCCCGATGAATTCACTTTCTCCGCTGTCTTCAAAGCTTGCTCCAAATTGAGAGGGTTGGTCGAAGGTCAACAGGTTCATGCCCATGTTGTGAAGCGTGGATTTCACTCATATGGGTTTGTGGACAACACGTTGATCCATATGTATGCCATATGTTCTGATATTGAGGTTGCTCGTAGGGTGTTTGATGGAATGTCTGAACGAGGTCTTGTTGCTTGGAATGCAATGTTAGCTGGGTATGCCAAGAACGGATGCTGGGAGGAGGTTGTGAAATTGTTTGTTAAGATGCAGGAAATGGATATTGGGTTTGATAAGGTTACTATGGTTACTGCTCTGACTGCATGTGGTAGAGTGGCTAATTTAGAATTGGGAAAGTGGATTGCTCAGTATATTGAGGCAAATGGGCTGAAGGAGAACCTTACTTTGATTACTTCGCTTCTTGACATGTATGCAAAATGTGGTCAGGTGGATACAGCAAGAACATTGTTCGATCAAATGAAGCAGAGGGATGTTGTTGCGTGGAGTGCTATGATATCTGGGTATAGTCAAGCAAATAGATGCAACGAGGCTCTTACTTTGTTTAATGAGATGCAAAAAGCTAATGTGGATCCTAATGAGGTTACCATGGTTAGTGTGCTTTACTCTTGTGGGGTTGTTGGAGCTCTGGAAACTGGTAAATGGGTTCATTTCTATATCAATAAGAAGAAACTGAAGCTAACTGTTACTCTCGGGACTGCACTCATTGACTTCTATGCAAAATGTGGGTTTATAGACAGTGCGGTTGAAGTTTTTGAAAAGATGGCTGTAAAAAATATCGTCTCCTGGACAGCAATTATTCAAGGGCTAGCTAGTAATGGCGAGGGGAGAAAAGCTCTGGAATATTTTCATTTGATGAAGGAAGCAAAAGTTGAACCAAATGATGTGACTTTTATTGGTGCTCTTTCTGCTTGTAGTCATGTGGGTCTGGTGGAGGAAGGTCGAGCTCTATTCCTCAGTATGAGGGAGGATCATGGAATTGAACCAAGGATAGAGCACTATGGTTGTATGGTTGATATTCTTGGTCGCGCAGGTTTAATTGACGAGGCATTTCAGTTTATAAAGGAGATGCCTATTAAACCAAATACAATAGTGTGGAGAACACTTTTGGCTTCTTGTAGGGCACATAAAAATCTTCCAATTGGTGAAGAATCATTTAGACAGATAGTCAAATTAGAGCCTCCTCATAGTGGGGACTACATACTGCTATCCAACATATATGCCTTAGTGGGGAGGAGTGAGGATGCTTTAAGAGCAAGATCTCAGATGAGAGAGATGGGAATTAAGAAATCTCCTGGCTGTAGCTTGATTGAGTTGGGAGGGATGGTTCATGAGTTCTTTTCTGAAGATGATGAACATCCTCTTTCAAAAGATATATACAGGGCAACCGAAGAGATGATCAAAAGGATTAAGTTAGCTGGGTATGAGCCAAACATTGCTGATGCAAGAATAGATGCAGAGGAGGAAGCTAAAGAAGCTTCTGTGTTTCACCATAGTGAGAAGCTGGCCATTGCGTTTGGTGTTATCAAAACTAAGCCGGGGACTACAATTAGAGTATCAAAAAATCTTAGAGTTTGCACTGATTGCCACAATGCCACAAAGATAATTTCAAAGGTGTATAATAGAGAAATAATTGTCAGGGATCGGAATCGTTTCCATCATTTCAAAGATGGATCATGTTCATGCAATGATTACTGGTAAACCCAAGCATCAATTGTCAGTAAGATCAAGATTATTTAGTAGATAGCAAGTAGGGAAGTATAAAGGAATATACTTAGCCTGGTCTAGTCATGCCCGTAATTGTGAAGATCCATTCAACGAACCCCAATTTGACTGTTCCCTTCCATAGACACAAGCAAGTTATGTTTCATTATCTAAATTCATCTCCGTTGAAGAAGCCACATCTATTCAACTCTGATCTCTTCAAAGGACAGAAGCATCAAATGCCAATTCAATATTTACATTCAGACCAATTTTTTTTTTTCAAAGAAAAAATCCTGTAGAAAGAAAGATATATTTAAGATGAGACAGGCATCGACATATTTAAGATGAATGAATGAACAATCCTCCTTGGTCTTTACAATTTTCTTGTAACGAACTGATGGATATGCGACTCTTAATGATGGGCTGTGGGATCCTTTGTTAGTAGGCCCAAGTGCTGACCTTAAGCCCAAACAGTGGAAAGTATATACAAGGAGAAATAGGAAAGGAGAATATGCTGAGTTGGAGAAGTTAGTTAGAGTGGAGGGGGATACCTAGTACCTAGGGGATGCCTATGCCTAGGAAGGGGGCACGTAAAAGGGGAGCAGGGCAGAGTGTGAGAGGTAGGTAGTAAGAACTTTTGTGAGGTGAAGAACAGAAGACTCCATGGGAGTGTTTCTGTAGGAGCTTGGCCCTGGTTTTGAATATTGTTTTAGTATTTTTCTTCATCTTTTAGCTATTTTGCTACTGTAAATCCTTATTTTAATAATAACTAGCACTGTTTGCTATCAAATTGGTACGACCTGCTATTTTCTACCATGTCATCAAAACCAACTGACCGTCCAGATGTTTCTGCCAATGTTGAAGCTATTGGGGTTCGTATGGATTCTGTTGAGTCTTCCATTGCATCTTTGGAAGCTTCAATGCGTGCTTCTTTGTTTGCTCTTCAACATCAGGATGCTTCCTTATCTGCTCTTCAGCAACGCCAAGATGAACAGACACATATTCAGCAAGCACTACTCCGTGAGTTGAGTCATTTGACTACTGGTAAACATATGGAGAGTGATTCTTCTATTCCTCCTCTGGCAAAAGCAGCTTCAACCGTTGGGAGACCTTTGGATTCTATTCGTGAGTGTTACGATGAGTTCCGTTTGTTTGTGAAGAAGGTGGAATTATCGGGATTTACTGTCACTGATCCCTTCGGATGGATTTCTCGTGCGGAGACTAATTTTAAGGTTCATAACAACTTTGATGATCTCAAAATTAAGCTGGCTCGCTTTTCTATGGAAGGCCATACTATTCATTGGTTTAACTTGGTTCGTGAATCTAAGGCGAATCTCTTATGGGCTAAATTTAAAGAGGTTTTGTTACATTTTGGTGGAACCATTCAGGGCAACCCGTTCGAGCAACTAAAACTTCGACAGATTACTACTGTAGACGAATACATTGAACGTTTTGAAATTATTTCTTCTCAGATTTCTGGTTTGCCAGAGTCTCAATATGTTGGGTTGTTTATGGGAGGACTGCAAGTTGATGTTCGCCGGTAGGTGAACACTTTCCATCCAATCAGTCGATGGCAGGTGATGTAGCTCGCACGCAACATTGAGCTAGCATTGGGAAGAGGGTATGAATACAGAGACGCCACTGGCGCTGCTTCTCAAGGGTCATCTTTTGGGTCTTGGGGTTGGGTCATTTCTCATTACCCATGGGCGAAGGAGTCTTGCCTAGCAAACTCAGGTTTTTCGAAGCCCACTTCTTCTTGGACTTCAAGTGCGGTGAACATGTCACAAATGAGTGGGTGTGCATCTGCTGCGAACTCGTCTTCAACCTTGGCTTCAGTCCGGATGCCGTCGGCCATAGCTTCTAATGTCATGCGTCGGCCATAACAGGACAGGAGACCATTTAGAGACAAACCGAGAGGTACTCACCATCTCTCTTATCAGGAGCTGATGGACAGGAAGGCCAATGGCCTTTGTTTTGTGGGGAGAAATTTCATCATCTTCACCAATGCTTAAATCGTTCCTTGCGTGTTTTGCTGCTTGATGAGGATGAAATTGCAGATGCGATTACTGGGTTATCAACGATAGAGGCTCCTGAGAGTAAGAGCAAGGACTCCTTCGAATGTAATGCTGTGAGTTTATTTGGAGTTGCTTCTTATGGTCTGGCAGAATATAAAACCACGCGATTAAGGGGTTCTATTAGTGGTGTTCCTATGGTGGTGTTGGTTGACAGTGGTGCTAGCCACAATTTTTTATGCCCACATGTGGTATCTGCACTTGGTCTACATTTAGATGCTTCAACTAAATTTTTGGTCCGTTTAGGCGATGGCCATTGTATTTACACTCAAGGTAAGTGTTCAAAAATTGCACTTCAATTGAGAGATCTTCATATTCATGTTGATGCTCACATTTTTGAATTGGGTGGAGTGGACTTAATTTTGGGGGTTGCGTGGTTGCAGTCATTGGGTAAGGTTCTAATAGATTGGGGTGAAATGTCTATGACATTTGAATTAGAAGGAGTTTTGGTGAAATTGCACACACTAGGGTCCTCGGTTTTGGCCTCAACCAGTAGTTATAGGGCTGCTTAACACACAGATTCTTTATTTTCTCTGATGATAGATTCACACCAAGTATTGGATGGAATACTGTGGCCTATGTCAGTTAATGTTATTCTCAATCAGGAATTGGCTGAAGCACAGAAGACAGATTTACAAAAGTTATTAGATCAATTTAAGGTTGTTTTTGCTGAGAAAATTGGGTTGCCTCCTCATAGAGAAATTACACATGCGATTGTTCTAGAAGAAGGTACTTCGCCTATCAGTGTTCGCCCCTGTCGGTATCCCTATCATTAGAAGAATGAGATAGAACGTCAGGTGCGAGAAATGTTGTCACAGGGAATTATTCACAATAGTTCTAGTCTGTTTTCTAGCCCGGTGATTTTAGTTAAAAAGAAAGATGCTTCTTGGTGGATGTGTTTGGATTACAGGGCTTTAAATAAAGTTACTGTGCAGGACAAATTTCCAATTTCAGTAGTGGATGAATTGCTTGACGAACTTCATGGTGCTTTTTATTTCTCCAAATTGGACCTCAAGTCTGGCATCATCAGATTAGCATGCGTGAGGAAGATGTGGGTAAGACGGTGTTTCGTACTCATGAAGGCCAATACGAATTTCTCGTGATGCCTTTCGGTTTAATGAACGCCTCGGCTACGTTCCAAGTTGCCATGAATTTTATTTTTAAGCCATATTTGAGGAGATTTGTGTTAGTTTTTTTTTTTAATGACATATTGGTGTTCAGTAAGGACTGGTAAGCTCATTTACATCATCTATCTCTTGTTCTTCAAACATTGGTACAACATCATTTTGTGGTAAATTCAAAAAAGTGCTATTTTGGTAGACCTCAGGTGGAGTACCTTGGCCATATAATTTCTGGTCAAGGTGTGGGAGTTGATCCTGTTAAGGTTAAAAGTGTCCTCGAATCCAGCACCATCTCATGTTAAAGGGGTGTGAGGATTTCTAGGTCTCACCGACTATTATCGCAAATTTATTGCTGGATATGGCAAAATTGCTCGACCTTCGACTCAACTAACAAAAAGGGGTGCATTCTCCTAGACTGAAGAATCTCAATAGGCTTTTGATTTATTGAAGACTTCTATCACTTCAGCTATGGTATTAACTTTACTAGATTTTTCTTAACTTTTTGAAACAGAATGTGATGCATCGGGGAAGGGTTTTGGAGCTATTCTAATGCAATATGGTAGACCGATCGCTTTTTATAGTAAGGCCATTTCTGATTCACATCTTTCTAAATCAATTTATGAAAAAGAATTGATGGCAGTGGTATTAGCAATTCAGCATTGGTGTTATTATTTAATGGGCAGAAGATTTATTGTGTATACTGACCAATGAAGTTTAAAAGATCTTTTGCACCAAAGAGTAGTATAATCTTATCAACAGAATTGGTTTGCAAAATTGGTGGGTTTTCGTTTTGATGTTATATATAAGCCTGTGAAGGAAAATAAAGTTGTTGATGCCTTATCTAGAATTCATGAAGGGGGAGAATTAACTTCTATTGTTTCAAGTCCTGTTTGGCTTCAAGGTAAGGCTCTTCAAGAGGAGGTTGATAAAGATGATGATTTACAACAAATAATTTCATCTCTGCAGTACAATGAGAATTCCAAACCTAGTTTCTCTCTCCATCATGGTGTACTGCTATATAAAGAAAGGTTGGTAATTTCAGCTAACTCTTCTTTAACTCCTGAGTTATTGAAGGAATTTCATTCTACACCTATGGGGGGGCCACTTGGGTTTCTTAAGAACCTATAGAAGGATAGCTGAAAATCTATATTGGGTGGGAATGAAGAATTTTGTCAAGCAATTTGTGCAAAAGTGTGACACTTGTCAACGTCAGAAATATGAAACTACTACTCCTAGTGGGTTACTCCAACCCCTACCTATTCCTAACCAAGTGTGGGAAGATGTTTCTCTAGATTTTATTACGAGATTGCCTAAATCAAAAGGTTATGATGCAATTTTGGTTGTGGTGGACAGGATGTCTAAGTACTCTCATTTTATCCATTTGAAGCATCCTTATACTGCTAGAAATATTGTTGCTGTTTTTGTAAAAGAAATAGTTCGTTTGCATGGTATTCCTCTTTCTTTATTGAGTGATCGAGATCCTATATTCATCAGTGTATTTTGGCGTGAATTATTTCGATTACAAGGCACAGTTTTGAAGATGAGTTTCGCTTATCACCCAAAAACAGATGGTTAAACAGAGTTTGTCAATCACTGTCTAGAGACTTACCTTAGTTGTTTTGCTTCCGAACAACCTCATAATTGGTCAATGTGGATGCCTTGGGCTAAATTTTGGTACAACACCACATTTCATTCTTCCATTGGAACAACTCCTTTTGAAGTGGTTTATGGCAGGAAGCCACCAACACTGGTCATGTTCAATTCCATTGAGATAAAGGTTTATGTTGTAATGCAGGAGCTACAAGCTAGAGATCTTCCACTTAGACAACTAAAATACAATTTGTCACATGCTTAAGAGATAATGAAGAAGTATGCTGACAGTAAACGTAAACCCCCAAATTTTACTATGGGTGATTAGGTCTTTCTTAAGTTGCGACCCCATTGTCAATCTTCTGTGGAACAAAGAATCAATGCAAAGTTAGCACCAAGATACTATGGTCCCTTCCGGATTATGGAAAAATATGGTGAGGTTGCCTTCAAACTTGATCTGCCAATGACTTCCTAAGATTCATCCGGTCTTTCATGCTTCTCTATTAAAGAAGGCAGTGGGTGATTATACCACAACTCCATCTTTACCTACTGACTTGGCTATGAATTCTTCTGTGGAACCACATCAAGTGTTGGGATATTGTTCTTTTATGCCGAATGGAGTCCCAACTCAGAGTTTTTGATTCAATGGCAAGGCATGATTGATGGATGTTTGGTCATACAAAAAGATATATGATCCGTAATGATCATATATGAAGTAGAGTTGGAGTGGCATCTATTGAGGAAAAAATGGTTAAAAATCGTTTAAAGTGATTTGGACATGTTCAAAGAAGACCGTTGGAAGCGCTAGTAAGAAGAGTTGAAAAGATGGTTTGAAGTCCTGTGAAAGAAGGTTGAAAAAGACCAAAAAGGACACTTAAACAAGTTATTGAACGGGGCCTTCTGATAAATGAGATACTTAAAAAGTTGATTATTCATAGAGCTCAATAGCGTCATGCGATCTATGTAGCCGACTCCACTTAGTGAAATAAGGCTTTGTTGTTATTAGCAAGGCATGACTGCTACTGATACAACTTCGGAGGAAGAGTCTTATTTTAAAAGCCAATTTCCTAATTTTAGCCTTGAGGACAAGGCTATTGTTCACAATGGGGGAATTGATGGATATGTGACTCTTAATGATGGGGTAGGAGATCCTTTGTTAGTAGGCCCAAACAGTGGAAAGTATACACACGGAGAAATAAAAAAGGAGAATATGCTGAGTTGGAGAAGTTAGTTAGAGTGGAGGGGGATACCTAGGACCTAGGGGATGCCTATGCCTAGGAAGAGGGCACGTAAAGGGGAGGAGGGCAGTGTGAGAGGTTGGCTGTAAGAACTTTTGTGAGATGAAGGATAGAAGACTCCACGTGAGCTTTTCTGTAGGAGCTTGACTCTGGTTTTGAATACTGTTTCAATATTTTTTTTTTATTTTTTAGCTATTTTGCTGCTGTAAATCCTTATTTTTAATAAGAACTAGTACTGTTTGCTATCACGAACTAAGAAAACAATGAACCAGATCAATCACATAAAGTGCCAGCGGGTCTGAATCTTCAGCGATGGCCCCGTAAGTAAACACTAAAACGAAAGTAATAGCCAAAACCAAAAATGGCTATCTACAAGTTGCCCCAACTCATCTTAGTTTATTTTAGTAACTGCTAATGCTATTATATGTTAACTTTATATCCTAGCCAAAAAATGTCGTCAGAACTGATTTGGCAAGGTAGGATGAATATGAAATATCAATCTTGACTCACTGGGTTGGCGTGGATGTCATCAAGAAAGCTCCCACCATGACAGAAAGTGTAGATTATAATTTTACCATCATGCATATTACAATTGAACATCGTATAACACTCGGTGGAAATTTTAGTATCATTGCTACTTGCTAGACGATCATGATACTTGATCAGATTGAGATCCTACGTATATATCTGCATTAGATTAAAAAGGAACTAAATTTTACCGGAAGTGTGGAGTTATCTGTCTGGACATTTACCAAGCTGCCAAAAAGATCTCACTGGACTAGATTCTACCTAACATCCTTTTTATCTATTTTATTACCTTAAAAGGTCTACCTTCTTATTCAGGCATTATTAATAACATTGACTGAAGCAGCAAAGAAAACCTTTAGGCTGAAGTTCCTCCTTTCCTCTGGGAGTATCCCCTGTGTTGTCAAATTTTGCCATCAAAGAGCTTGTACCTGGGGAGTCCGGTGAAAAGACAGGGTTCTCAGAAGTGAATATCCTTGAGGGAATGATTGGTTTAGGAGGTGAAACAGTGCAAAGATAATTGAGGAGCATTTGTATTATTTGGGTGAAGTTGGGCCGCGCATTTGGGTCCTCTCGCCAGCATGAAGTCAGAATTACAGCCAATTCTTCAGCGAGATTCTCTGCACTGGGTCTTACGTTCTGCAACCACAAGGAGTACTTCAAATTTTTAGCTACTAAGTACGTAAGAGCCTTCAGTAAACAACATTAAATGAAAACATGCCTGAAATAAGCCAGATATATTTACTTTAAAGGCTGCTGCATAAGCTGCCTGGAGATTTGACATGCCTTCAAATGGTAGTTTGTTATGTAAGAGCTCCCACAGCACAATTGCAAAACTATAAGCATCCACTTTATGGTTGTAATGCTTTTTCTCTCCCTGCCTCAGCGTGACAGTGCTATACAACTACAATTTTGTGTTGGTGCAATCAGAATTAGTCCATACATGCTCAAAGTTCAAATAAGAAGATGAACACAGAGAAAGCACATCCATTCCTCACTAGTACCTCTGGAGCCATCCAACGGTAAGTTCCTGTTTCAGCGGTCATCATCTCTGTCAATGACTCCTCTCTTGCTAAGCCAAAATCTGCTAGCTTGACCGTTTTCTGGTCTTCAGTTAAGAGTAAGTTTTCTGCATGTTAAAGAAAGAAAATCTTCATTATGTGTTTGTTTTATGTTTTGGCTGGTTATACAATTAAGATAAGCACTGCACAATCTAAAGTTGAGCATAAATATACTGTTTATCTTCTATGTTGTCACTGTTAGGATGATTCAAAGTGTATAAAGTTAAATGAATAGTTATCATGTGTAACTTTTTTTAAGGTCAGTTAAGCATATAAAAAGCTCAATTAAACCGCTCCCTTTAAAGAAGGATGTATTCATGCAAATTCCAGTCCATCTATGCCATTGGACTAACTTTTAATTATTACTATATAACACAAACCAAAAAATAATGAACCTTAATGAAGGGAGGGACCAACACAAGCTTGTTCATTTCAGTAAAATTTTGAGGATAATCCGAACCCAGACATAGACATGATGTGAAGTATAGATAGAAATGATGCTAATTCTTCCAAAGGATAAAATAATAATAATCATCATCTCCATCATCATCATCATCATCATCATTAAAAGAAGAGAATACACTTCCAGACAGTCATGTAGTATATATTCACTATTGAATCAATTTTAATTCTATTTAGAGTATCAATTTAAGTCTTCATGAACATGTCAAATCTATAAACATATGTAGTCAACAATCTGTCAATTCATTGTGTTTAAAGATAAAAATAAAATTATGAGCCTCCAGAGCTATATCTTGTTCTCCTCTGACTGTTCTGCAAAATGAAACAACCACCCAAGAGAAAACTCATTTCAGCATATTCCTTAAGGGTATGTTTGGATGGGGGATAATAGAAGGAGGGAAGGTATCGACAGAACTTTCCCTTGTTTAGAAGTATCAGTGGAGGATAATTAAAGATTTTCGAGTAACCATTCAAAATCCTCTAAGTCCTCCCTCTCTTATATTGTAGGGGAAACTACATATAATTCCCTTGAACTATAGCCCATTTACAACTTTAATACCCAAACTTTATTCACCTAAACTATTGCAAAAAGTGAAAAAATTGCATGCTAATAAAAATTAACATCTAAAAAACTACTTGATTTTAGGAACAAATGAAAGATGATGTAGGCATGAAGCATCATGTGACAAGTCATGTGGTTTTTTGGGAGCTAAAGTGTTATGTTTTAAAGTTCGTGGACTAGAATTGAAATTAAACTATGGTTCAAGAGAGTTATGTGTGGTTCCCCCCCCCCCCCCCCCCTCTCTTCTTTTTCTTTTTTTTTTTTTTCTTTTGGTTCTAACTAATTTGGAAATTTTGGAGGAGAAAGTTTTCCTGAACAAGGGGAAGAGAAATTAGTATTTAACCACCCATTCCCCTTCCTACTCTCTCCTTACATTCTTTGGATTCATTCACTTCCCTTACCCTCCCAACTTCAAACATATTTAATTTCAACAGTCACAGTAAATATACACAACCTGAAGAACCGTTCTGACACAACTACAAATCAGTTATCTAATGCTTGAAATGAGTGAGATGATGCACAGGTAGAAGATGCATTCATCTCTGCAGAAATGGCATGCGATTGAGCATATGTGATAGCTGGGGTGGGAAGATAGTAATTTGAAACCAATTGGCAATGTTTTGGTGCTCTTAAATTCTGCTGATGAGAGGTCTCAACAATCAGTATATTTGAAATAGTATGACTTATTCACACAAGAACACAAGTATATGTATTTTTAACATAAGACACAACTACAAGCACATACAAACGACACCTAATCTGATCTAAAAGCACACATTTATTGCAGAATGAAAACCAAATAAATTATTACCAGGTTTCAGGTCACGGTGGATGATCCCATGAGAATGCAGGCACTCCATGGCACGAGCTATATCAAGGGAGAAACCAATAGCAACATGTATGTCCAAGCATCTTGGTCGCATGTTAAGCAAATACTTACGCAACGTTCCTCCCAATAATAGTTCAGTGACAATCACCATTACAGGCTCCTTGCAGGCACCAATAAACTGTTGAGAAACATGGGGACAACATTTAGTGTCAGGTATTGACATAAAAGTAGCCTTTCTTAAAAGTAGCCTTTCTTAGATGATACTATATCTATTGTTGCTTCAATGACAAGCAACGGACACAAAGGACAAGAATAAGGAGAGCCTAGACCAAAGTCCAACCTTCACTAAGTTCTTATGTTGAACTCTGGACAACATTGCCACCTCCCTTGCAAATCGAGCTTCCCTCTTGGCGATTTCTTCTGGAGTTTCTCCTTTGTGTAAAATTTTAATAGCAACTGTCTGGTTTTTATATCTGAAACGAAGCCAGCAAAAAGAATTAAGTAGAGGGGTGACATTACTGCAACTTGATCAAACACACTATTCCCAAATCTCATAGAAGCCTAACTCAAGTTCTATAGCGATGGAAGCTGCACATTTGACTGCTTTATCAAGAAAAGAAACTGAAGCTCTGACCAAATTTCAAAATCACTATTTAATCTGAAGCCTGACCAATGCATTGCATCACATGAAATGAACACAAAACGAATCAAACAGAGGGCAATTATTGATTTGCTGATATAAAATTCTGAATTCATAGTTGTAGCAAACGGGGGGAAAATAACACCCAACAAGTTTATGTCATTACTGATCAAGCATGGTAGAATTTCTGAAAACTGTAGAAGAAATGAGATATTGAATTTCAGAAGTAAACTTACTTCCCCTCGTAGACTTTGCCATGAGCTCCCTCTCCAATCCTGGGTCCGACATATAGAAGCTTAGGATCAATTAGCCACTTCGCGTCCAATCTGAACTCATCGACTGAGTAGAACCCACTTCCAGATTCCATTTTTGCTATAATGGGAAAGAAATACTCGAAATCTGCATCACCCACAAAACTCCAGCATCTACCGTTACTCAAGAAGAACCCTAGAGGGAAACCATTGGAAGTTTGATTCGCATAGCAAATGGAATTGCTGACAGGAAACAGAGAACTATACAAGACATGCTCTGGAGTGTGTTCTGCAGCTCAGAATCAGAACTCAGAACCACATCTCGAAAAGTGAGGCCCCGAGAACAATTTCAGCACAGATTGATGATTTGCATTTCGTTGGGGAGGCAATAGCATGGAACCCACATGCTTGAAAGTGAGAGGAAGAGAGAGAGAGAAGAAAGAGAGAGTGACAATTAACGCAAGCAAATGCAAAGCCCAAAGCCCAAAATGATTCCTTGAAAATTCGAGGGGGAAAAGAGAAGAATCCCCGGAAAGGGAAACATGGGTAGGAATCAATCAATCAGAAAACCCTCAAGTAAAAGCCAGGTCTTACATCTATGAAGTATTTTTACTCACCAGAGAGAGAGAGAGAGAGAGAGAGAGAGAGGTTCAATTCCATGCCATTAGTGTTTTCTTTTAAGGTTATAATGATAAAACTATGTATTTTAGCTTATTTTATCTGTGAACGTCACACGCACTTGATCTGCAGACAGAATAATGAGATGGGCATTTAATAAAGAATTAAAATGAAGATAGAAGGAGGTGTTCTGTGACAGAAGAAAGGAAATTGAGAGAAGCGTAATGAAGACTGTGGGAGCCATAAACTAATCAGCACATGGAGACTAATCTTGTCAACATGGGACGACCCCCTACATAAGCAACAGCTTAAGAAATAATATAATAATAGTTTTACGTTATCTTTTGGGCGGAGGTCCCCTCTCCACGCACATTTATTTTTAATGGTCCATCTTTGAAATTGTCTTTTGTTTTTATCAGCATGCATCACAATGTACCTTGCTCTGTGTGGGGGATCTGGAAAGGTCAATCTCCCCACAACAAAATTCTTATCTTTTTCGGTACTAAAATATTATATATAAAATATATACAAAGTAAGAATTTCAAAATTAAAACCAAACCAGATCAACTCAAATCAAATCAAATTCAAGTCGATTTTTAAAACATGATAATTGGACAATTCAATTTAGTTTAGTTTAGTTTAATTAAAATTGATCCTTATATATATATATATTACATTATATTATACATAATATATTTAAAAAATCTTATATACTAATGCACCAATTTGATTTCTTTATCATCATTAGATATTAATTGAGATATATTATTACAAATTTACACACTAAAAATAATACATTAAGTTATGATTTAAATTATTAATAAATAATCTAATAGAAGAAATATGCAGTTATAAAAAAGTTAAAAAAAGTTGTTTATTGTGTTCATAAAATAAAACGTTATAAAAGAATTCTTCTAAGTATAACAATGAAAAACTTTAAATATTACACAAGGATTTTATGATTTTTTTTAAAAAAAATTATCTAAAATCAAACCAAATCGTCCTAAAATAAAATTGAATAGGTCTATATTTTTTTAAAATTGATTGGTTCGGTTCGATTTTGGCTCAAAGATATTTTTTATGAATTTTATGATTAAAACTATATTTATCAAAGATATCTTTTTATCTAATAAGATGGAAGATTTTTAATATATATATATATATATTGAATCTTCCTTAAATTGAGATATTTAGAAGTTAAAACATTTGTTGTTCTTGAGTTTGGCTGATTAATCTATATTTATTTATTAAATTCTTTAGCTTATTCAGCTTAAATGGCAGTTTTAGCTAATGTTAGCTTGTTTTAATTACTGATTTGATCTCGGAGAATTATAATATTTTCAATTTAATTTTTGAAAGGTCATGTTTATTTTAATTATATCCTTTTATTTGTCAAAATAATTTTTGGTAAAAAAAATTAATATTTAGAATGTAATTTAGTCATAGATAAAATCAAGTTAAGATAAATATATTTTTTAAAGATTAAATTAAAATACTTAATCTATTAAAAATATCTTTGAAATATTAAATTAATTATTTACTCCTAATAATCTGTTGAAATTTTAAAGGAATAGTGGATTTAGACTTTATATATATATTATGTTACAAGTATTCAAAAATTCACTAAATTTTGACTAAGTTCAAACTATATTCTATTAAAAAGATATAAAGTTATTTTAACATTAACTTTTTTGTTTAATTTATAAGACTCGAATACAATATTTTGGTTAAAAAGAATAAATGTTAAATTATTTGAATCAGTTAATGTTAAGAAACTTAATATTTATACGATTTAAAGTAACTAGATAATAAAAAAAAAGCACTTTTTTTGATATTAACATTTACGTCAAATTTTATTTTTGTTTCTAAATTATTTATCTTCTTCTCCTGTCTCTCTCGCATTCCTATTTCTCTCTCTTTCCTCTCTTCTCTCTACCAATTGTTTGATAGTGGCATGATATGCCATCATCGCCAACTGTGGTGGAAACGTTTGAGTTCCTTCTTCACAAAAGGGTTTGTAGTAGCTTTTGTTTTCTTTAGCAAAAATAGTTGATAAGATAGTTAAAAGTTATTAAACTAACTTATTGAATTAGAAGTATTTAGTAAAAGTAGTTGTTGAATTAACTGATATATATATATATATATATATGTAATTCTAAAATAATATAAATAAATATATCATTTTTAATTAAATTAATTTAAATTATTATATATATAATTAATTAAATTATTATATATTATATATTATATTATATATATGTAATATTTATATATTTTGTATTATATATATAATGTAAAAAAAATCTAATCAGAAAAATCTCATCCAACTTCGCACATATTTGAGGACGAACAACCAGAAGAGGGACGACAGAGAAGATGACCAAGCATGGAAGAGGGATGGCAGACGAAAAAGCATGGAAGAGGGACGATGGACGACGATAGAGGAGGGACGATGGAGAAGACAACTGACTAACAAGGATGACGTTTGGGATTTGGCAGGCGAGAGGAAAGTTGTGTTCGAGATAAGAGTATAATGAGTATTTTTATAAAATAACAAAGATAAAAAAGAAAGAAAAATAGAAAAGTTATAAGTTATAAACTACTCAAATTAGCGTTTTAAAATAAGTTATAATATACTGAAATAAACTCATTTACTAAACACTTTTAAAAAGCTTATAAATTAGTTAAATAAGTTATAAACTAGTCAAATAAGTTATAAGCTAAATTATTTTGTTAGCCAAACACAACCTATATTATGCAGACACATCTACCAATAGTTTACGTTAGCATTTTTTGTTCACTATAATAATTGTGCAAGTCTTAGGACAAAATTAAAAAAATAAATAAAACATGTGAAATCAAATTGAATAAAAAAAACATTAAAGACAAAATTAAAATTTGATGTAAACTTTAATTAAAGAGAAAAAATATTTTAATTCTAATTAAATATAATGTAGGAGCAAGTTGGGGACTCATGTTCTATGCCAAGGAAAGACACCAAGCACCTATAATTTTTGAATGACTGTGAGTTCTATACAGACAAATAAAATCTACAGTTATTTAAAAGTTATAGTGCGATAAAAACTCTTCCGCATAGGAGAGAATTTGATTCCAAAAATTGGAAAGACATACGACGAGGATTAACAGATGACGTCAGCTTACAAATAATGACAGAAGCAATGGATGGACTATAGTGTATGCCGTTTGAGTGAAACAACGCAGACACTGGACAATCCTTGTATGGACTACACTTTATGGAAATTTATTTTTATTATTCCCTCTTTAAGAAAATAATAGGAGAGCGTAATTATATAAAAAAAAGTTTAAAATGTATGGATGTTATACATTATGTGAAATTCATTATTTAAATGAAATTCAGAGATAGTATTATTATTATTATTATTATTATTATAATATTAATTCTTGATATTGGAGAATCTGAATCCCTAATAAAAAGTTATTTGTTTTCCCAATTGAAGACAATACATATTATTCATATAATAGTATTATATTATGATTTAAATTATGCTTAATAGTTAAAAGTAATTAAAGTTCAAACTATATATACTGTTACAAAAAAAAAAGTCATACTTATAGAGCACGTTTGGCATCTCTCTTTTCCATCGATAGAAGGTAAAATTCTATTGCGTCCTCCCTCTTCCTGCGTTTGGTAGCCAGCAAAGATTGGCGATGAAATTTTGTTGATAAAAAATTGGAATTTTATTTTTCTTCATTAATTATACGACATTTTCCTTCAATTTGGTGATAGAAAACATCTTCGTTCGATGGAAAGGAAAAATTGAACTATGTTGTCCTTCCTTCAACTTTGTCTTGGTCACTATTGTTTTGTTTAGTTATTCTTCTTCCACGATTGAAACCTTTTCAGTCTGATTGAAGGAGAAAATCTCTAATTGAAGGAGAAACCCAAAAATCTCATGGCCTTTTCATTCTTCTTCCATGGTCGAAATCCAAAAATCTCTGATTGAGGGAGAAATGTTTTCATTCTCACAGTCGAACACACACGTGCACAGAAGGAGGAAAATGGAGGAATTTTCTTAAAACAGGACAACGTCTCTCTCTTACTGGATATGCTTTGCCTCCCACCACTGTGAACCGCCGCCAACTACCACTTGATCACTATGTCGAAGAGAAATCATTGACATGCAGAGGACAGTAACTTCGAGATAGATAAGTAGCTGAGGCCAAGAAAGAAAAGATAGTCTCAACAATGGTGGAGGATGAAGGAGGAGGAGAGAGGGTGACAACGGGGCAATGGTGGAGAAAGAGAAAGCGTGGTTGCTGGATGGAGACAGAGAGTAAAGATGAAGGGATTGCAAAGACAAATTAAAGATGAAGCGATGATGTGTTACACTTCCAGACTTTTCTTTAAGAGTATTTTTGTTAAATTACGTGTAATTTTTCTTTTTCTATTGTCATACTAAATACAATTTTTTTTCTTTTTTTTCTTTTTCTTTCATTTTTCCTTTCCATCTCTTTTTTTGTTTCCTTAAAAAATCTTCTATGCATACGCACTCATAAGTGATGAACGATATGTCACAAGTCAACACATGGTTCCATAATGCTTATTATATGAGAATCTTGGAAATGTTTTTTTGAGTAAGCCCTTATGTGGACATTAATAAAATAAGAAAAAAATTATTATGATTAATCGTAGAGGACAAAATTTTTTTTTTACGTTGACAAAATAAAAAAGAGATTCATACTCCTGAAATTATTTCTCCAAATTCAGTTTATTTAATTTAGCTCACCAACAATGTATTACTAAATTAGTGACTAAATTAAAAAAATATATATACTTTGTTTTTTTTTCTTAAAAAAGAGAAAAAATGCGGTCAAACTAAATTGACCAAAAATTAGTTGAATCAATCATCCTGAGTCACATACAGACCAAACTGATTGACCAAATCCAACAATTTATTGAAGAATACCATGAAAGTCCATAGCAATTGAACGAGGAAAAACCTAATTACATGTACTATATAGTTAAAATTGGATGAATAAATAGACAATAGAGTAAGTGTTACAAGTAATGAAATTTACAGACACATTTATTTTAATAAAGTCTCACCGATCTAATGTTTAGCCAAATATTATATATACCTAATAAGTATTTACCTGTATATAACATTAGGCTTCTTCACAACAAAGCACTCTTTTGGTTTGCCGTGACTTGTGAGTACCCTAAGGACATTATGCAGTCGCCTTAAAATTTATTTAATTAGTGTCCAATAAGTTATTTAATTGAGCTACATGGGAACGATGACCGTACTAATCATCCTTAATTCTTAAATTGAATATGATACTACGATAATTTCTTTCTTTTGAATTAAAACATTTTCTTTTATAACCTCTCTCTCTCTCTCTCTCTCTCTCTATATATATATATATATTTGTATCACAGTTCGAGAACAAACCCACTCACAAAGTGAAAAAAAAAGTTGCCAATGTATAGAAAGAAAGCTTGTTCTAAACCATACAATTATGTAAATAAAGCTTAACCAATAAAATTGCCAATCGAAGTAGCAATTTATATATACATATGAAAGCAGAGAAACAGTAATAAAAATAACATTACTTATTAACATAAGATCGATAAATTGTCCGAGAATAATAATAATAATAATAATAATAATAATAATAATAATAATAATAAAGAGATCAAGTCAAATAGGACATAATTTAATTATGTAGAGATTCAGCATTAATGGTACGAGATCCATTTGGCTTCCCCCGGAAACCCTACATTCACAATTCGTTGCATATCAAAATCCAGTCCAATAAAGATAAAAGAGCAGAGATCTAATGATTAAAAAAACAAAAGAAAAAAGAAAAATGTATTTCTTTTGTCAATCTAAAATAAATTCTTTAACTATTTCGTTTTAAAAGTTTATTTGTACATAATTTGTTCCTTGAAAATCTAACTCGTTGCTCACTATTCATTTCCAAAAAATGAGTCGTATAAGTTCCATAAACATATATCTTTTAAAGGCAAAAAAGTACATTTCCTCTTGATTTAAAAACAAAAAACTACATATAATCACCATAAACTATAGTCTAATATCAATTTTAATATCTAAATTTTAGAACATAAAATTTTATCTCATAAATTATTATAAAAAGTAAAAATGTTACACATTAATTATTAACAATTTAAAGCTATATGTGATCTAAGCTACAAAATATTAAAGAAAAAAATTGGTAAACATTCCAAAAGCATAAGATATCGTATAACAAATCATGTGATTTTTATATATTAAATAAATGATATGCGATATTTTTACTTTTGATGATAATTTAAAAGATGTTACATCTTAAATTTTAAAGATTAGAATTATAATTACGCTATACTTTGGGGAGTTATGCATAGTTCCACATTAAAGAACATATAAAGTAAAAGAAATAGTCCCATACCAAAAAAAAAAAAAGAAACTTACCACGTCCTTTAACTCTTCCAATGATAGGATCACCAGAGAGACCATCGAGAGACTCCTCCAAATTATACTCAAAAACCCATCTCCTCAAGCTCTTGAAGAAGGGCTCCTTCTAGAAGTCCAATTTTATCAGCTAGAGAGAAGGATGTATCTACAGAAGATATTTTCTTATTTGAGGTAACAACAGACGCTGTGTCTTGCTTATCACTAAATTTCTTCTCAGTTTCTATGGAAGAATTAGAATTGCAGGACTGAAGAGAGGCATCATCCACAGTAGGTTTAATGTTGATACCTATAGCCTTAGGCCCTTTGAAGCCATTGTCACCAAGGGGCATTTTCAAGTTCATAACTTGAGAGCTATCATTAATTGACTCATTGAGAAATGTATCCACCTGCAAGTATGGTCAAACAAAAGAATAGGTAATTTTATCAAGAACATCAGAACAACGCTTAATAATTCACTGTCAAGAAAAAAACTACAAGAAAATAGTAAACTAGCGATTAAAGTATCTCGCTATTTATATTTTCTCTAACTATTCTCTCGCTAATTCTTCTCTAAATAACAACCTATACATAGTGAGAGATATTTCCAAACTAATTGTTTGTTATTATGTCATAAATCCTAAATCCTAAATTTTAAATAATTAGCAAAAAATAGCTAGAAAAAATGCATTAGCGAGAGAATAGTTAGGAATTAACGAGAGAGGTGTCCCGCTTTTTTTGCACTTTTCTGTTGAAATATTCTTTTCCAATATTCTCCCATCTAATCCAGCATGTTCTCCCACCTAATCCAGCATGGTGTTGTCTGCAACTTTTTCTTCTTTATAGTTGTCTGCAGAGTGTATATTTTTCTGTCACATAATTATGTCTCTCTCTTTAGAATCTTTCACAATGTACATATAGGAAGTCTGGTTGTACAGATATGAATTAATGAAGAGCATATTTTTTTCTCTGGAAAACTGACATGGTATCAAAGCCTAAGATTGAATCCATTAAATCTTGAGTGATCTGTAAAAGTGGGTTTGGCATCTCACCGCCCCCTTAGGAAGTCTCACCTCCTCAATTCCGGCCCGTCCCCGAAGTCCGGCAGCCCATTACGGCGCGCGTGAGCTTCACGCGCCACTTCCATCTTTCACGTGAATCTCACGCGCCGGCGCGTGTGGGCGCGTGTGACCGCCGTTCAGGCTCGTGTTCGTACCTCCGGCGTCGACTCCCTATTTCCGGTGCATCCCTAGTGTCAGTTTGGTTATTAGAGCATTTTTGCATTTCTGGTATTTGCAAGATCACGTCTCTGTTGCTGCTGGCTCTCAGATAATCCTGTGAAATAATGTGCTTTGGCCTTAATTGCCATTTGTAAGTGAACTTCATTGCCATTACTGAATTAGCTCCTCCTTGGCCTTAATTGCCATTTTTTTTACTGAGCCAGCTTATTTATTGACCTTAATTGTCAACTTTGAGTGGCCTTCACTACCATCTCCTTTTAATCTCACCAAATTTTTAAATACCCATTGTAGTTGTTTCCTTTAGCTATGTCTGGAGTTGAACAAACTGAGGTTAAAATTCAACCTGAGGAGATTACCCATATAGGGGAATTACCAAATATTCTTGCTTCCTATAGATTGGATGGGAAGAATTACCTCAAGTGGTCTCAACTTATACGTACAGTACTAAAAGGAAAAGGAAAAATCAAACATCTCACAGGTATGGGTCCTAAACCTGAAGATCCTAAGTTTGAAGCATGAGATGAGGAAGACTCCATGATTATGGCATGGTTATGGAGCTCTATGACACCTGAGATCAGTGACACCTGTATGTTTCTAGCTACTGCCAAAGATATATGGGAAGCAATTCAACAAACATATTCCAAAGCTAGAGATGCTGCCCAAGTATATGAAGTAAAAGTGAAAACTATGGCTGCAAAACAAGGTAACAAGACTGTTACTGAATATGCAAATCAATTAAAATCTTTATGGCAGGAACTAGATCATTATAGAGTCATAAAAACTAAATGTCCTGAGGATGCTGCTGTTCTAAAAGAGTATATTGAACAAGACAGAGTGTATGATTTTTTGGTGGGACTCAACCCAGAATTTGACCAAGTTAGAGTCCAAATTCTAGGGAAATCAGAAGTTCCATGTTTTAATGAAGTAATTGCTCTGATTCGAAGTGAAGAAAGCAGGAGAGGGCTGATGCTTGAACCTAAAGTCACTGATAGCTCTGCTATGGTGGCTAAATCAACTACAAATCAAGAGAGGGTTACAAACCTCGAAAGGGAAAAAAGTGGCCAATAGAAAAATTAGAATCGGGATGAGTTATGGTGTACATACTGCAAAAAGTCTGGTCATACACGAGAAAAATGGTGGAAACTTCATGGAAAACCACCAAGTAAAGAATGGGGTCAAAAAGGAGGGCAACAACGAAATAGAAACCAAGCACATGTTGTTGTAACACCACAAGAGCAGAACAACCTTAATCAAGAAGAGATTGAGAGGATAAAGGCTTTTATCAACAACATGAAAAAACAAGAGGGACTCTCAGGTACATGCTCCATGGCTTATTCTGGTAAGTTTCCATTCTCTATTGGATTAAATGCCTCAGATATTACTTTTTCCAACTCTTGGATCATGGATTCAGGAGCAACCAACCATATGACTCATTCATTTAAACTTTTCTCAACTTATTCCCCATGTCCCAGTAACAAGAAAATAGCTATCGCTGATGGGTCTTTGACCACTGTGGCAGGACAAGGTGATATCAAAATTAGCCCAACTATTATTTTAAAAAATGTCCTACATGTTCCTAAATTAACCACAAATCTGGTCTCTATTAAAAAACTCATTGAAGATTTAGATTGTAATGTGGTTTTTCATAAAAATTACTGTGAATTTCAGGACAAAGGGAAGATGATTGGACATGCTAGGGAATGGAATGGCCTCTACTACCTTGAGACTTCAAATACAGCTAAGAGCAAGATGCCTTTTACTTTTGTTTCACAGTTTGCCACATCCAATAAAGAAAGAATTTTTCTTCATCATTATCGTCTTGGACATCCATCTTTTTCAATTATTAAAACTTTGTTTCCTTCATTATTCAAGGATTTAGATGTTGAAAATCTTCATTGTGAAGTGTGTGAATTTGCCAAACATAAACGTGTACCTTTTCCAATTAGCAATAAAAGAAGCCTTGTTCCATTCTACCTTGTTCATAGTGACATTTGGGGACCAGCTACTGTTTCTAATGTTTCAGGGGCAAAATGGTTTGTTACTTTTATTGATGATTGCACCCGAGTTACATGGATATACTTGCTCAAACAAAAATCTGATGTCAGCTATGTTTTTCCTAAATTTTATTCTATGATAAAAAATCAATTTGGGGTTAATATCAAAAGACTTAGGTCTGATAATGCTAGGGATTATTTCAATCAGATTCTTAACTCGTTTTTTGAAAAGGAAGGAATTATACACGAGTCTTCATGTGTTTATACGCCACAACAAAATGGAGTGGCTGAAAGAAAAAATGGTCATCTTCTTGAACAAACTCGGTCAATGTTATTTCAAAAGAATGTGCCTAAAATTTTTTGGGGAGAAGCTGTTCTTACAACGACATACCTAGTAAATCGTTTACCTTCTAGAGCTTTGGGTCTCAAAAGTCCAATGGACATCCTTTCAACTTTCTACCCGAATCTGAAAACTACAAACAATCTCATCCTTAGAATTTTTGGGTGTGTGTCTTTTGTTCATATCCATCATCAAAATAGAGAAAAATTAGACCTGAGGGCTCTAAAATGTGTTTTTGTAGGGTATTCATCAACTCAAAAAGGGTATAAATGCTATCATCCACCCACAAAGAAAATCTATGTCTCAGTTGATGTCACTTTTAATGAGCAAGATTCATATTTTGCTACCCCTTATCTTCAAAGGGGGAATACACCTGAGGAAGATAATGGGTGCGAAGAAAATGGGTGCCTCCTTGATTTTTCATCAATTCCCTTGACATGGTCTAAACCTTTACCCCCAAAAACAGTAGAAACAGTGGCTGAATCCATGTTCAGATCTGAAACACATGATGATAACCATGAAACTGAATCTGAAACAGTAATTGAACCCATGTCCAATGTCCAAGAATCTAGGCCTAAAGAAGAGGATATTTTGAACCCTGCTCCTGAGGAAGTAAGATTTGGCAAAGGCAAGGTGTATACAAGGAAGAAAATGGTCATTCCAGAACCTATGCATGTCCAAGAATCCAACTCAAATCCTTCAAATGAGGTAATGATCTCTAACCATCAATTACAAAATAAAAATGAGATTTTTGAGAATAGTGACCAGGATCTTCATTTACCCATTGCTCTTAGAAAAGGAACCAGAAAAAGTACAAAACAACCTTTATACCCCCTTGCACAATTTTTATCCTTTGATAACTACTCACCATCTTTCAAAGCTTTTCTGACAAGCTTAAATGCTATCACCATTCCTTAAAGTTTATCCGAGGCTTTATCTAATAAAAAATGGAAACAAGCTATGAATGTAGAAATGAAAGCTTTGGAGAAGAATAAAACTTGGGAATTAGTAAAATTACCTACTGGAAAAAAACCAGTAGGATGTAAATGGGTGTATGCTGTGAAGTATAGAGCTGATGGATCAATTGAGAGATATAAGGCCAGGTTGGTAGCCAAAGGTTATACTCAAACCTATGGAATTGACTATCAAGAAACTTTTGCCCCAGTAGCAAAAATGAACAGTGTTAGAGTATTATTATCAATTGCAGCTAATTTTGGTTGGGAATTGCAGCAATTTGATGTCAAGAATGCCTTTCTACATGGAGAGCTAGAAGAAGAAATTTACATGGAGATTCCACCAGGATATGGAAAGAATTTGGCTACAAATACTGTATGCAAATTGAAAAGGGCATTATATGGCCTTAAACAATCTCCACGTGCTTGGTTTGGACGTTTCACAAAAGTTATGATAACTATGGGGTTTAAACAAAGCCAAGGTGATCATACTTTATTCATCAAACACTCTTCTTCAGGGGGAGTTACAGCCTTATTGGTATATGTTGATGATATAATAGTAACTGGAAATGATAAAAAGGAGCAACAGGCCGTGGGTCAATGTCTAGCTAAGGAGTTTGAGATCAAAGCGTTGGGAAGACTGAAGTACTTTCTTGGAATAGAAGTGGCTCATTCTAAGAAAGGAATTTTTATCTGTCAACAAAAATATACTACAGATCTCCTCAAGGAAACAGGTAAAACAGCATGCAAGCCAGCAAGCACTCCAATAGATTCTAACTTTAGACTTGGAAAGGCTGAGGATGACATCCCTGTTGACAGAGAGTCATATCAACGCTTGGTAGGAAGGCTTATTTACCTTTCTCACACTCGACCAGACATAGCATATGCTGTGAGTATGATCAGCCAACCCAAGGGAAACTCATCTACAGGCTGCTCATAGAATATTACATTATCTTAAAGGAACGCTTGGAAAAGGTATCTTGTTTAGAAGAAATGGAGGTTTAATACTTGAAGCATATACTGATGCTGACTATGCTGGATCAATTATTGACAGAAGATCAACATCAGGGTATTGTACGTTCCTTGGTGGGAATCTTGTGACATGGAAAAGTAAAAAACAAAGCGTAGTAGCCCGTTCAAGTGCAGAAGCTGAATTTAGGGCAATGGCTCACGGTGTATGTGAACTACTCCTTATTCTTCAAGACTTAAAGATAAAGTTGGATGGCCCTATGAGACTCTATTGCGACAATAAATCAGCCATCAACATAGCCCATAATCCAGTACAACATGACCGCACAAAACATATTGAAGTGGATAGGCATTTCATCAAAGAAAAATTGGAAAGTGGACTGATTTGTACACCATATGTCTCTACACATGACCAACTTGCTGATATTCTAACCAAAGGATTGAATAGCTCAAACTTCCAGAATATTATATGCAAGCTGGGTATGGAAACCATCCATTTACCAGCTTGAGGGGAAGTGTTGAAATATTCTTTTCCAATATTCTCCCACCTAATCCAGCATGTTCTCCCACCTAATCCAGCATGGTGTTGTCTGCAACTTTTTCTTTTTTATAGTTGTCTACAGAGTGTATATTTTTCTGTCACATAATTATGTCTCTCTCTTTAGAATCTTTCACACTGTACATATAGGAAGTCTGGTTGTACAGATATGAATTAATGAAGAGCATATTTTTTTCTTTGGAAAACTGACATTTTCTTATAGTGAAAAGAGGAATATACTTTTTTATCATGAAATGTATATGCTTGAACTTTTTAGTCTTCGAATCTTAGAAATACAAAAACCAGATAAACATACATGTTCCAAACTTCCAATAACATAATAAGTTAAAAAAACTCAGAGACAAAATCTTCTATTTTTAAGATTCAAAAACCAAATAGATAAGACAAGTTTTTTTTCAGGACCAATAAACGACAAAAGAAAGTAATGCCTATATTATAAGGTTTACCTCAATAAGAACCCAAACACGTTGACCAAATAGTTCACCAGTTGGTGAAGCCATCCTCCAGTATGAAACGTATTTACCAGGCAACTGAGGTGCTTTAAAGTCAACTGCAATGTCAAATTCCTCGTCCACAGGCACACCATACGTAGGAATCTAGCATGTTCAAACAAAGAAAATGTTCAACACATCAACACAATGAACAAACAATAAAAGATAATGCAAAACAATCCTAGATATAAAAAAATGCAATATGAGAATTCTGCAAACCTTTAAATTAACTGAATTAAAGTCGCTAAATCTGTGTCCTCCAATCCAAAAAAGTTGAGTTCTCTTAGGCCACACTAAAATTCCATTGTTTTGCATTCGCCAAATCTTTGTAAACGCAGTACAAGGAGCCATCATTGTGCCATCTATTACATTGACATCAGAACTAAACCGGCTATCTAGCATGGGCCCCACATGCTTCGAAATACCCCCTTCTTGAAAAAATTGTGATAATGCTGGAGAACCCACAAAAGGTGGCTGCACCTAATAACAAACAAAAGGGTGTGTAAATGTGAAAGGCCAAAAGGGATAACATATAACAAAGTGGCAGAAGAGGTTCATTATAAATCTCCATACAAGTTCATAGGCACCCATGTAGGGTAGTGAGGATATGCCCACTCTCGCACAATCAGTTTCATTGCCAAATCCATGAAAACACATGTTGCACAGGTGATAGTTTTGTTTCCTGCAGAAACAGAGAACCCTCTGAACCGTATTTCACAATAGGAGAAAACTTAGGTATAGCTTTTATGTCTTTGATATTAAGTTCTTCGAAGACATAAGAAATTAACATTGCCAAAGTCTAGTTTCTACAATATTAGCATAAAAACAAAGATCTTACGCTTTTGATTTATAGTGAGGCCAGTCTGTTATATTGATGCCACAGCCTTCACAGTATACACTCTTATGGAACATACCACCCATGGTCTCAGTGTGACTAGAACTTACTGCAGAAGCCATCACTGATGTGTTAACAGGAGCTGCGTAACTAGTGGATACAGAACAAATGTAATCATCAAAAAAAGTATCCATTTCCCTCTCTTTGCCATCACCATCAGGGACTGCAGATGAAACTAGTGCATCATTCGCATTTATCAATGGAGATGGATTGAGATCACAAGGAAGGTTGTGATCAACAGGGGAAATTTGTATCGTTACAAATCTAGTTACATCTTCATCCTCATCCTCCACCTGTGGAACTCTTTCTTCAGGAACTGTGGAAGCTACAGGACACTCAGGAACACCATTTTCTGAGATCTTACTATCTGCAACTTGAGGCTGGGAATCAGAATCTAGAAAGGATTGTATCATTTTGGAGATGAATTTAGCGAGAGTAGAAGTGAGTAATGGTTCTGGCAAAGACTTCAACACATCAGCAACAGCATTATTGCATTTCACGCATGGATCATTCTTGACTAGAGGAGATCTTATGGGAATTGCATTTCCATGAGACCTAGCATTGAATTTACCACCAGTTTCATTGCTAATATGTACATCAATGCTCAAGAACTTCAGCTTCTGCCTCATCACATCAGTCAAATCATCGTCATTCACTAGTGTCACCAAGTCACCATCTTCATCAACATATCTCAGGATGAAATTGGCATCAGTGGGTAAATTAAAAAGTGAACGTATCTTGGCCCTCAATCGAGCGACATCAAGGTCTAGTTGATTATTCTCATTTACACTAGCATTAAAGCGCCGGAGGATATCTCCATATTTAACCTACACCACCGTAAGTGATGCAAGAAGAAAATATTTGCATCAGGATCAAGCCAGGGCAAAAAATGAAGAAATCAAAAACCATATGTGAAATTAATCAACAAAGTCATGAAATATATAAAAGAAATTAAACAGATACAAATATTGAGACGACTCTATTCTAGAAAAGAAATTAAAAACATTAAAATATATGTTTATAGTACTGTCTAGTGATAAAATAAGTAATATCCACCAGACCAGTCCTTGATATAATGATCATCAAATTGTGCCTCATGTCCAAATTCTATAACAGTTAACATCAGAATAACTCAAAGAAACTAAAACAGACTAGGAAATCGCAGAAACCTAAGGATTACTTATACCATGAAAATTGAGCCTACTTCGTAAAAGACTACCTAGAATCAGGAACCAACATCCTCCTCTACTAGTTTCAAAAATTTTTAAAAATTAAAGGAATTCAAATAATGAACATTTTAATTGACAGAAACAACTAATGGCCATTCAAAATTGAATTAATGAAAATTCCCAAGTCATTTATAATTTTTCTTTAACAGGATACTTCCAGGCATAAATAATCAAGACATTAAATTTTGAGCAAAAATTAAATTGATTATTTAATTTCCATAAATAACACATGAACCAAAACTTGACAAGCATTGTTTTATATATATATAATTTGAAGCTCCGGTAGAAACAATAACATTTAGATTAAAAGAGATTAAATTCGACAATTCATCCTTTATATGAGTACTCCAAATCAAGCGATCACTTTCTGTGACATTCTAAAACCAATATTAGTTGTGAAACCATATACTTCTTAATAGAAAAACTAACAATATGTCAACAACCCACATTCCCGAGAATGCTCAGCAATTAATTTATATTCCATCGATCATTCTTCAAACAACCAGCATGTACAGCAGAAAACAAAGCTAAAAAGAGAAAAATATAAGATGCCAAATAGCCGAACAGAAGGAGGAAAAAGTACGAAACAGCTAAAATAGAAACCTTGATTACTAGAACAGAAGGCATTGCTTCAGACGACAAAGGAGAACAGACGGCGTAATTCTAAACCCTAACACTGGATAGAGTTTCAGAATTGAGAATGAAAAATGAAGAGCAGAGATTTAGAAGAGATTAATACGTAGAACACGCTCAAACAAGATGGACAATTTACACGTGATCAACATGATATTATCGTTATTTAGGGGATATAATTTGTAGGTTCAATTTTTTTCAAAACAAATCTAGAGAATATTTTTTTTATCATATTCATATAATAAAATATTCTAATTTCCTTTTGATTTCTATTATTTTGTACGTACGTATCTCGTATTTTTGTATTTTGAAGATACAACAGACATTATATTTAAATTTTTTATTTTAAAAAATGATAAAATTGTTAAAACATTACAGTTGATGAATGAATCAATGATCAGCGCTCTACCCACTATCTGAATTTAAAAAAATTTAAAATACTTTAAATGATGTTTATATTTTCAGAGAACACTTAACAGTTTCTTACATATTTGTCATGATATAACATTTGTAAAACTTCTTTTCAAGAGCCTAATCATGTAAAAAGATTATGTATTTATTGTGTTTTATTATAGAATTATATACTTATCATATTTTAATTGAAAATTTAAAGAAATATTTTTCTAAATTTTAAAATAGAGAGAAATATGTATAAGATCAGAAAAAATTGAAAGGAAGTGAAACTATATATTTTGCTCTTAATCAAAGAAAGGAGGTTGAAGCATTTTGTTTTCTTTAAAAAATATGTCAGGATATTTACCTGTAGCTTTGTAGATAATAAAAAGTTATATATATTTATTATTTATATTTTTCAATATTTTTTAATGTATAGTGATAACTAATTAGATATCGTTTGCCAGGATTATCTCAGGTAGTTGTTGAATACAATGTCCGTTGGCAAATGATAACTAATTAGATATCATTTGCTCTTTATTTGTTATCATTTGCCAACAGACATTATTTTTTTTCTTCTTTTTTTAATATTTACCACACAATTGAAAGAAAACTGAGTGTTACAAAAAAGTTTGACTAAAATTTCATTTTGGTCCCTTGTAATTGCTCTTTTTCTCAAGTTAGTACCTTATAAATTTTTCATTTTTAATTTGGTTCCTTATAGATTAATATGTTATCAATTCAAGCCTTCACAAATTTTTATTTTCAATTTGCTCCATTACATATTGATATGTTATCAATTTATTCTGTCATATATATGCATTTCAATTTGGTCTCTCATATGTTGATATATTATCAATTTATTCTTTTCATCAAAAGTAGTGACTATCAAAAAGTAAATATTAAAAAAGAAGAAAAAAAAAGTAATTGATATTTTCCCTCACATATTCAATGTTTTTTTGGTGGGAAAGTCATTTTTAATTTATTTTTGTTTTCTTTTTTTTTAAATAAATTGATATTTTATATAAAGAAGATAGCAGAATTCTCATAACTAATTTTTTGCCCTAAAGCTACCTCATAATTAAAAAAAAAGTTATAATTATCTTGATTGCTGCAACAAAAACAAATTCACTTTTGATTTATTAATCAAAGATATGGTTGACAATTAATTTTTTGAAAAAATAAACTCTTGTTCTTGTGTTAATTTTGGAGAGGTATTGACCATCGAGTGTGAAAAATGTTAAGTTTTTTTTTTTGGGTAACGAGAACAAAAGGTAGAAAAACTACCAATCACCTAGCCTAGGACAACGCTTCCCATTTCTTATCTTCTTCAACAAATTTGCAAACTTGGTCAAGTACCTAGACAATATATTGGCTCAATGGGTTTCACTTTGTAATTTAATGATACCAAAATCATATAAAAGACATTTTTCTAAATTATTAAATAACATTTTATTTGAAATGAAATTTATAAATATTCATAAAATATTTTCCAATTATTTAATTGACCATCGAGCTTATCATTTCTGAAGAATTATTTATTATCAAAATTAAAATATATGATGGTCAAAATTAAATTGTGATGGTCAACAATCTGGAGTATATTCTCATAATATTCCTTGTAAAAATATATGAGAAGTCAAATGGTATATTCTTAATGGACCCATTTGGTAGCTACAGCACCGCTGCAAAGAACGTCTCCCTTCCTGTGTTGTTCCTTTCTTCACACATTTGGTGATTGTAATTGTAGAAGCAGGACATAGAAATGGGAATTCTCTCTTTCGTTTTATTTTTTTGTGATTCTCCCTTCCCTCTCTTCACCCATGGAAAACCAGTCAGCTGATGGAAAGGAAACAAGTCCTTCCTCATTTGCCCCTGTCCTATACATCGAAATGCCAAGGATGCCCTCAGATGATGCCTTACATTGATTAAAGGACATGTGTGTGCTTGTGGTGGCTGCTGTGAACTCTCCCTCTTCCTGTTGTGAGCTTTGCATCGCCGTTGGAGCTTCTGAGTGAGTTCTGCAACATCAGTGAGATCCTTGTCCTTCCTCTGTGCCTCCGTTGTGCACGCCCTTTACTATGGTGTCTCTGATTCATCTTTATCTCATAGTAAGGGTCGATGCCAAACTTTGCCATGTCTGTTCGAATTTGTGAGGAAGGGAGAATCGCAGTTTGTGAGGCAGATCTGGAATGCAATGTAAATTGAGATCTTTTTTTTGGGCAAAAAGGTACTTTATTTTACACCAAGTTTCACCTATGTCCCTAAACTTTTTTTTGGCTCATTTATGTCCTATATTTTGCAATTTTTGTCATTTATGCCTTTTTTTTTGTAACTCCATCTACTAACTTAATAGACTTGTTGACGTAGCGCCACTGTGGCTAATGTCTTCTTCCACATCAGTTGTGTTAGCCCTAAGGCTATATGCCATAAGTTTTGATGATAACAAATATATGTGAATTATAGCATTGATATATATATATATATATATATAAAGGTTAATTATCATATATATGCTACAAGTATTTAAGCATGATTATGTTATTTAATATGTGATGTTTCATATATGAAATCATGATATCCATTATGAATTGAACTAACCATTTGGTTTGCAAGTAAGATATATTTTATAGGTTGGTTCAAAACAAGAAGAGTGAACATTGGATTGAAGAACAAGGAAAAACAACATCATGCTTCACTCAAGGAAAATAACATACAAGGATAAAGCTCTAAGAAATGAAGAATTAGAAGATTTGAAATCTTGGAAGCTTGGATGTATTGAGATAGCCTATGTGTTTACATTAGATATATTTTAAATAGGCTAGTATACTTGTGCAACTCAATGATTTAGATTTGCATACAATGGCTCAAGTATTTTGAAAAAAGATAGTGAAATATGAAGTTTTACAAAAGTTGATTTTTGACCTTTAGTTACTCTTTATATTATATCTCCTAAATGGAAAATCAATTTTTCAAGAATCTTAATCTCATTTGATAGTAGACTCAAAAAGCTTTCCAACGGTATATTATTTACTTAAAACGGAGTCTAATAAAAAAGATATGACCATTTAAAGTATAGTTTTTACAGTACTCAAAAATTAATTTTTTCTGACCTATGGTTAGTGTTTTGATCATATCTTTTAAACCAAAAATAATTTTTGAGTGAAACGTCTTTTGTTTGAAACTAGATTCCAAGGGCTTTCCAATAATATATTATTTGTTTAAAATAGAGTTCAAATAAGGGAGTTATGAATTGTTAAAGAGAGCTCAAATTTCACTACTATAAGCTGGAGGTCAACTGGTAGCCTTTGACTAGTCGACCGGTAGCCCAAAAATTACTGTCTAACGGTCATATTTTTTAATCTAATAGCCATACTGAGTGACTAGTCAATCGGTAGCTCCTGGTAGTCGACCGGTCCACCTGGAACTACAACAAAGTGCTACAATGTGATATTGAGTTCTTCTATCATCTTTGAGAGAAAGAAAACTCCTTTTAGTCAAATCTTGCATATTCTCTATCATTAGAGTTATAAGATCTTCATTTGTATTCATCTACTCTTTTGAGAGAGCTTTTTTGTATTGTTGATTTTGATCAACACAAATATTATTCTCAAGTGTGGTTTGCAAGTACCAGTATTGGAAGAACTTGCTTTGGGTTCAGGAGGAGCCTGGATTTATAAATTTTCCGTTATGTTTTCGCAAATGCCTGGATCGAATTTGCATGCTTGTAGTGGTTCACAAGTACCCGGATCGAACTTACAATTATAGTGAAAATACTCAAGTGGTTTGCTTGAGAACTGGATGTAGGCTTAGTTTAGCCAAACCAGTATAAATTGCCAGTGCCAATCTTCTTTTTCGTTGCTCTTTAATTTGTGCATATTTATATTTGCTCTTTTATATCTTGCTCTCTTCAATATTCATCTTGAGAGCATATTGATTTTATATATTATATTTATTATCTTAAGCATTGCACTTTTATAGAAAATCATTTTAAACTTCCAACAAAGTTTTATGAAAATTTTATAAAATTCAATTCACCGCCCTCTTGGGATCCAACCATTCCTTTCAAGTTGTCACATGGCACAAAAGCCAAAATGTCAAAACTATCCCTGAGTCTTATCTTATCTCTCTCTCTTCCATGGCTTCCTCTGCCGTCACCTTCGATTCTCCCTAAAATCCCAACTTCAATCAACATAATCATCCATAACCACCACAACAATAGTAGCAAAGTTTGCAACATCAGCCTTCGGTGTACAACATCAACAAAAACGACTTCAGATATATGGTTTAGGAGCTCACAGGTTCAACTGCTTACGAGTGTATATCTACTCCACCCCCTATTTAGCAACCCCAACCCAAAAGCTCTCACCTCCAGAGGATTTGCCCTCCTCCCCTTGAAGCGTCATGCCCCTTCCTCAACCTCAACCACGCTTTTTCAACCCTACCTCCGCAATCCCCAATAACCCCCCATCAACGCCTTCTCTGTCAATAATAACTTCTCCAGCTTCGGAAGACCCGTCGTTCCTTTGTCCCCTATTCCACCATTTCTGATTGTCCATGTTGCCGTTGAGTCTCCCGTCTCCACATATATGTGATATCTACATAATTCGGCATCCAACTTTGATTCAAATGCCAAGTAGTTCTCAGGATTCATGCCTCAAGCTCCTATAGTCTTGCCTCGTTGGAACAATTTGGCTCTACAACAAGCCAAACCTATAATCACAGCCTCAAGGGATGGTTCCTCCACAAACATCACTGCTGATCCTTGCAAAGCCAATGCTGCTCTTTGTGGAGCCATCGAGCCTCTTTGTGATCGGCGAGCGAGGAGCAGTGGCAGAGGAGGGATCTGAAGGGAAGATGAAGAGAAGAGTAAGATTGGAGAAATGAAGAGTGAGATTGGATTCGGAGATAGTAGAAATTGCAAAGAGTGAAGAAGAGTGAGGAAGAAGAAGAGAAGGAGAAGGTAAAGGAAGCCATGGAAAAGAAAAAGAGAAGAGATAAGACTCAGGGGTAGTTTTGACATTTTATGGCTTTTGTGCAATGTGGCAGTTGATGTGGAGGACGACATTGGCCACAGTGGTGCCACGTCAGCAATTCTGTTAAGTCAATAGATGAAGTTACAAAAAAAAAGGGCATAACTAACAAAAATTGCAAGATGTAGGACATAAACAAGCCAAAAAAAAGTTTAGGGACATAGGTGAAACTTAGTATAAACCTTGAGGATATAAAATACCATTTTGTCTTTTTTTAAAATAATTTTGAATAAGGGTAATTTAGTAAAACTACTCTTATATTTCATTTCATTCCCCTTAAAAAAAATACATACTAAACAAAGTAAAATACCTCTTTTCCCTCTATTCCTTTCCATCCATTTTTTTCCTTTTCCTTTTTCCTTTCTCCTTTCTCCTTTCCTTTTTATTTCTATCTTCCTTTCCTTTCTTTTCCTCTATTGCGTACCAAACAGGCCCAAAGTTCTTTATTTGAAAATTTGCATGGAACAAAATATGCTTCTAACAATGCTAACATTCCTTGTCATATTCAAAAATGGGTAGAACAAATTGAACCTTTGACTTATTTGCACAAATATTCATTAACTTGTTTCTCATTGTTCAACATGCATATATGATGTAGAGACAAAAAGTGAGGTATTGTCTACTTTGTCGTTTCAGTGATTATCTCCTAAAGCCACAAAATAGAAGGAAAGTCATATGAATGAAAAAGGAAAGAAGTCTTGTGCATAACAAGACAAAATGTATTTCAAAAGAGAAAAGCTTCTAATACTCATTTGTTTTCTATATATGTCCTTCTTTGTCTTTTTCTTGAAGTATAAATACAGGATACTTTTAAGAAGTCAAAGGCACATAGGCACAAAAGAGATTATACTAAACAATGATAAAAAAGGAAGCATGTGCAAAATGGTGACATCTAATGAACTTCAAACCAACATGCTCTGCAATATTGCTATGCCAATGTGCTCCAATGTTCACAACATTTGAAGAAAAAGCAGAAAGAAAAGCTTGACTAAGAGTGACTTGTGCAATCCTCCATCAAACTTCTTTTGAACAAATTCTTGGGAGCAAGCTATTGGTGTTTCTAACACCATAAATACATCAAATAATACAAATTCATGATTACTGTATATGGAATAAACTTTATATACATGTATAACTCAAATCATGAATCTATTGTTTAGTATGATCTTAATAGACAAATTGACAACATTAAAAAAAGTATAAACAAAAGAAGAGCATACCTTGATAAATAGCTTTGCTCTTAAAACATGTTAAGCTCTTCTAGATTGATATAGGGAGTTTTCTAAAGTTTCTATTTGGTGTCCAACAAAAACTGAACTTAGCCCTATATAACCTAGTAAAGCATAATCCGTTTGATATTTTCATAGGTCGACCCTATTTTAATAATATCTCATCATAATTATTAATTGGATCGGGTATCTATACATACATACACACACACACACACACACACACACACACACACATATATATATATAATTTTACCATCACTTCAAACTAACTTTCAATATATCAAATAGGCCCAATAAAAATTATACGCTTTATAAAGATCATATATTAAGACTCAATTAATAGATAGCAATATATATATATATACACACACAATTATTAATAGGAAAAATACACTTTATTCTCATGATTTTTTCTCAATGTGCAGAAAATTCTCATGAACTTTATAAACTTTTCATTTTGTGTAAAAAAAAAAAACCCTTCCATCCAATCGATTGTTAGTTTGACTAACAGTCAACACTGACTAGAATTTTTTTAGTGCCACATCATCTTATACATATAAGTTGATGATGTGAACAAGAAAATTCCACATCACCCACAACAAGATTTGACTCAGGGCATGGCTGTTGTAGATTTAACGGAAATACCGGTAACCCAAAATCAAATCCAGTCGACTCCATAATCGCCTTCGCTTCTAATCACAATCTCTTTGATATCCCCTCCAGCCAATTCCTTGCCACCACCTTGATCTTCCAACTATACTCGTAGGTAACCTCCTTGAGAAATAGAAGCAGTCAAACAGGGAAAAACAAAGAGAGAATTAGAATAACAAAGAGGTGTTGAATTGAACTTATAAACCAAGGTGTTTGTGGGGGAAATTGAATTATGGGTGTGTGATGACCTTGAGGTAATCTCTCCAGTAATGAATTGTCTCTACTTGAGGATGGAAGCTTGTGCTGTATCTAACGGGGTCAAGGGACCCTTGTCACTGAACTCTTTCTTTTCCTCCGCCGGCAAGTTATGGAACTCGTGAGATTCTTATTTGGGGTTCATTGATTTCCAATGCTCTATGTTACTTCTCGTCAAACCACAACTTTATTAATGGTAAATTAACTGAACCAACTTCCAACATTTTCATCACCATGTGGTCACTCTTTTGTACTTGCATCAGTGAAATTCCATACCTAGCCATTTAAAAGGTTTTATGGAACTATGCATATCAATACCTAAAATTTTAATTACAATATTATGATTTAGTACCACTTTCTCATAATGTCAACTTGATGATATCTTTGGTTTTTGGCTTATAAAGAATAATGACGAGATGGACTATCTTTTGAAAGGGGGATATCTAATTTGGTTTTAATAGTTAGATAGGACAATTTCTGCTCATTTTGATTTTATTTGTATCTTTGAGCAATATTGCATTGTATTATTCCCTTTACTAGATTCATTGTTCATAGTTTCTTTTGATGAATTTTTGTGTCGAAGTGTGTGAATACTCTCAACTGAAGTGAGAGGTGTCTTCTACTTTGCGTGGAGACATTATTAATCTGTCAAGAATTTAGCATATGTTAGTGTGACATGGATCCCAAAATAGAAACCCCAAGTATGGGAATAGAGAAAGGTTGAAGCTTTACCATGAAGAAGCCCCAGTCGGCGTAAGCCTCACCGAGCTGTTGAACAATGTCGGCTAGAGTTGGGGGTCATTGGAAGTGAGGAGAGAGAAATTGATGACAGGGACGGAGGCGACGATCTTGTCTGTGATGTCATCTCGGGGCTTTGTAAGAGAGTAATAAGAGGAAGGGATGTGGGAGACTCCATTCTGAAAAGGATGAGTGACGTGGAAATTTCTTGCCTTACGTGGATAAAGAGAGATGATGTGACACTTAAAAAATTTTAGTCAGCATTGATCGTTAGTGAAACTAACGGTCAACTAAATGGAAAAGTTTTTTTGCACAAAATAGAAAGTTTAATTTATAAGGGTTCTTTGTTAAGTTTTATAGTTCATGAAGGTTTTTTATACATTGAGAAAAGTTCTCAAGTTAACACTAATTTCATGCATTTTATTTGAGAATTTTACCTCTACCTTCCCTAAACATGCTTACTCTGAATTGATTTTATCGTCTTAATCACCTTTTGAGCTTTAAAGACATCTTGTATATTTCTTATCTTAAATCACAATTCTTTACTAGTGATATGTGTTATTTTTAGGAATTAAGTGCATGCCCAAAAGTTAGGAATTATTGGAAGAAAAGAAGCTTTGGTGATATTGAGTAAAAGAGATCAAAATATCAAAAAAGCAAGTGAATTCTGAAGCAATAAATTTCATTGTCAATCTCTGCCTCCCACCACTGCAGTGGTGAGTTTGCACTACTGCAGCATGACTATCTCGCTGCACCCTTAAGCACCACGCTGGATATTTTCTCATTTCTGTTTTTTTGTGCTCCACCATTGTAGCAGTGAAATCTTCCCGCTACAGTGGTTGAGCGAAAAATCAGCACATTTCGATCTATACTATATCATTGCAGTGGTGAAATAGTACTACTCCAACGGTGGAACCAAAAAATAGCTTTTCAGAAGGCTTTAAATAGCTTCAGGGATATATTTTTTAGGGTATTCTGATACAGAGGAAGCGAAAGACGCCATTTTTGCTGAGAATAGAAGGGGAACTTGATCTTCAAGGCTTTGGGGGCTCAAATCATTAATCCAACTTCATATTCGTGGCTTTTCCTACCATTATTTCTATTTGTTGTCATTTATTTTTCATCAGTAGCTAAATTTTCTATCTAGGGTTACTATGAACTCAACTCCAAAATAGTTTTTGTCTTCTCTCATGTATTTGCAACTGTTATTTAATCAATATAATTTTTTTTATTCATTTTACTGCTGCTGTATATGGATCTAATCAGTCTACATAATTACTTGTTGCTGTCATCAAACTTGGGAGAGGGAGGTGAGAGTAGAACTTTGATTAAGAAGAACAAGTGTGTGAACCTTAAGCATTTTCGCTTGTTAGCTAATAGGAATATTAGTTAATCTCGTTTAATCAAAGCTAGGTTGGTTAGTATAGACTTAACTCACTTAAGAAATTGAGTAGATGTTAAATACCTTAATTGAAATTTGGGAAAATTCTTTTAAGTTAATAGATTTACCTAGGATTAACTTATGCGGTTGATAGAGTTGTAAGTACATGAGAGAGGTTTTACATTTCCGAAGACAGAGAAGAGGAATTAGTAACTCTAGGTTTTTAAATAGATTAATTTCTTCAATCTGAGTGCTTGTTTACTGTTATTTAAGAAAACATCATAAAAATTTACTGTCATTTGATTTTTCCTTTGTCAATTCTTGATTAGAGCTGTCTTCAATCTAACGTTTTTATCTAACTAATTCGGTTAAATTTCTTAGGTAATTAGCCACTTAGTCCTCGTGGGAACGATACTTTTACTCTTTAATTCACTATATTACTTGTGTGACTAGTGCATGTGCTATATCGCTAACAAGTTTTTGGCGACGTTGCCGGGGACTAAGTGTTGAGCTAATATTCAAAGAAATTTAAAATTGCTAGATTAGACGCTTCTTTGCTTTGTGTTTTTTTTCTTTCTTTTCTGTTCTTTTTTATTATTGAGTCATTTTTAGTTTTTTTAGTGTTGATTTGTGTTGATTCTATTTTTCATTGCTAATTGGTGTCTCCTTACTATGTATGCGAGGTGCCATCAATCAAGCTGATCTTCTTTTTGATCCTGAAATCGAGAGGCTTGCAAAGAGAACTCGGAAAGAAGCTAAGGCTAGAAAAATCCAAGAGGGGCAAGTTTCTCAAGAAGAAATGGCAGAGGATAATGTGAATCTGGGAGGTATGAAAAACAATGGAGGAAATAGAGCTGCACATTTACAACAAGATGATAATAGAGCTGTGTAGGACTATATCTCACCTAATAATGATGAACATGCTTTACGCATAGTGAAACCCCCACTCCATACAAATAACTTCGAGATTAAGGCGATCTTGCTGAATTTGGTTCAACATAATCAATATGAGGAAAGTCTCATGAAAGACCTGAATAATCACATCACAAATTTTCTTGATATTTGTGACATGTTAAGGTTAATGGAGCCAGTGACGATGCCATACATCTCCATCTATTTCCTTTTTCCTTGATGGATATGGCTAAAAGCTGGCTGAATGCTCAGCCAAAAGGAAGTATCATGACTTGGGATGAGCTACAGAAAAAAAAATTTGGGTAAATTCTTTCCTCCATCAAGGTCAATAAAATTGAGGAATGAAATCGCCACCTTTTATCAATATGAAGGTGAAAGTCTATATAAGGCTTGGGAACGGGTCAAGGACTTACTGATGAAGTGTCCTAATCATGGTCTTTAAGAGTGGCAGCAAGTCACTATCTTTCATGGTGGTCTCATATATGAAACTCGAAATAAATTGGACACTGCAACTGATGGTGCTTTGATGGCGAGATCGATTGTTCAAGTAAAAGATATAATAGAGACCATGGGGGCAAGCTAAAATACGTCCATCCGGACCAGAAATGCTTCAAGGAGGGGAGTCATGGAATTAGACACCCTAAATGGTTTTTTAGCTCAGAATGAAGCATTAACCAAGAAGGTTGATATATTATGTGTAAGATAAAAAGAATCAGCAAAGGTGAATGCAATAGTAATATTGGAAGCAAATTGTGATTTTTATGGAAGGGATTACGCCAACGGGTGTTGTGAGGAATTTGCTTCAGTGCAACAATTGAATTACATGAGTAATTTGTAAAGGAATTGGAACAACCCGTAATCTAACACTTATCATCCGAGCTCAAGGAATCATTCTAATTTCTCCTAGAGCAATAATCACTGTTTGAACCCATCAGCTTCATCTTATGGTAAGCCATCTCACCCTCATAGCTTTAACAATTAGAGTAACTATCTTCCTCAAAATTGAGCTCCACCATCTCAGGTGGAAAAGAAGCCATCTATGAAAGAGATGTTCATGAAATTTATGGAGAGGATTGAGGCTATAAACCAAGCTCAAAGTACTACCATCAATAATTTAGAGACCCAAATGGGCCAATTGGCTAATGCTTTGAACAATAGGCCTCAAGGGTCATTGCCTAGTGACATGGTTCTCAATCTAAAAGAGCATGTAAATGCCATAACCATTAGGGATGGGAAGGTGATAGAACCTATGTCTAGGAAGGAAGTGGTAGCTAAAAAGAATAGTAAGCGGTTGACTAAAGATGACAATTCTACAACTCATAGCACTTCCCAATATGATTCGAGAAGTAAGGAGAACATTGAGAAAGTTGACAAAAATTGTATTGCTACACCACACATCAAGATGCCCTTTCCTCAAAGGCTTCATAAATAGAACAATGAGAAGTAGTTTAACATATTTTTGGAGGTATTTAGAAAGTTGCAAATAAACATACTTTTTGCTGAAGCTTTGGAACAAATGCTTATTTGTGCAAAGTTCATGAAAGAGATGTTGTTGAAGAAAAGAAAGATAGGGAATGGTGAGAGAGTTACATTAAATGAAGAATGTAGTGCAATTATACATAAGAAGTTGCCTCCGAAACTCAAGGATCTAGGGAATTTCTCTATCCCTTGTACTACTGGAAGTGTCACATTCAAGAGGACCTTGTGTGATCTCGAGGCTAGCATCAATCTAATGCCTTTATCAGTTTTTAAGAGACTTGGGATTGGTCAGGTGAAACCAACTATAATGACCCTTCAGCTTGTCGACCGATCATTGAGACATCCATATAGGGTAGTGGAAGATGTGCTAGTCAAAGTGAAAAAAATTTTCTTTCCTATGGATTTTGTAGTCTTAGACATATATATATATATATATATATATAATTATTAATATGTAAGTCTACACAAATAAAATTATTAGCACCTTGTGTATGTATATGTGTCTATATATATACACACACATACATTTATATAAAATAGCTAACACAAACAAGCACTCCAACTTTCAAAATTTGAAGAGCAATGGCTATTTTCTTAACATAAAAGGAAGAATTTTTGAAGAGGTGAATAGAGGAAATGAACTATACAAACAAGAAAGCAAACAAAGACTACTCTACTTCTTGCACTCTTTCTCAATTGTAGTCGTACTTAGTCTTCGTTATATCTAGCTATTTGAGAGTAAAAAAATGATCTTAATAGAAACCCTTGTGAGTTCAAGGGTGAAATCTATTCACATATTTGAGAAATCTTTGCTTGTGATAGGAAAGTGAGTTGGGGGTGAACTTTAGAAAACCTTTGTCAAAAAGGTGTGGATGAGCTTGGTTAAAATTCTTGTGGAAAAACTTCAAGTGAGCTTGGTTAAAACCCTTGAGTTGCAAGTGAGCTTGGAAACCTTCAAGTTGTAGGTAAGCTTATAAATTGCTAAAGTTAGTGGTGAGCTTGTAAAACCCTAGAGTTGGTGATGAGCTTAAGAAAATCATCCGTGCATTGTGCTTGAAATAGTAAAGAAAATCTGTTGAAATTTCAAGAGAACTGGATGTAAGAGGGTTCAAATTAGGATAAATTTCTGTGTTTGCTCCTCTTCCCTTAACTTTGATTTAATTTTGTCGGTGTGAATTGTTTTAGTTCCTAATGCACTAATCATACTTCTAGTATATTATAAATAATTTATTTCACTATTCATTTTTGAAGTATTAGTACACTATAATTATTTTTGTTACGCCCAAGAGCTTTATGGGATTCTACTAAGAATTTGAGTGAAAGTGAGAGATATTTGGGACCAAATTGAAATGGGAAATTAGGGAATAATATTAAGGTGAGTATTTTGAAACCTATTAGAAATTATGACAACGTCAATGTCATGCCCAAGGACCCAATTGAACTTTCCATATGAAACTGGGGGGACTAATTTGAATAAGAAGGAATTTTAAGGTTGAATTGGAAATATTGGGAAACATGTAAACCTTCTTGAATAGAATATTAAAGATGAGACAAAGGAGTAATAAAATAAAGGTTTTGGGTTTTTTAGGTGTGATTGGAATTTGCAAGAAAATTTTACAAGGACCTAAGTGAAACTTTAGCTAAGAAAGAGGAGGTTTTAAGTAATTTAAGCTAAGAACATATTATATCAAAAAGATGCTCCGGGCAGAATAAAACTCGGACTCCTCTCTTTTCCTTCAACGTCAGTTCTACTCTTTCTTGCTTCTCGGAGTTCTGTCACCGGCGTGAGTGCTCTTTCCTTTGAAGTGGCGGTCAACGGTGGCTCACGGTGGTAGAGCGATGTGACACGGCGGGTAAGAAGAAGAAAATAGAGCGGTTTTATTACATGTCCTTTTTCTTCTCTCTCTCTTCGTGCATGTGTGTGAGTCTGACAGATAGAGTGAAAAACTCTTGTTCCCAATCAGAATTTTGGGGCTAGAAAGGGGAAATCCTAAGTTGAAGGATGATCTTGCGGAATGAGGTACAGTGTCCAAGAGTTTGAGGGAGAGCTAGAAACAGAGCAATGTGACTGTAAGGTAGGAGCTTCTATCCTTCAGTTTTTCTCTGTAATTCATAGTTATTTATGTGTTGATAATCTTGTTTGACGCTGGAAGTTTTGGGCGTGCAAGTCTGACAAATGATTTTAATGTTAATATTTGTTTGAGTGTGAATGAACAGGTTAAGTTGGTGGATGACGAGTTGGGTCTTTTTCTACTGTTGGGAGTTGTTTTCTGTATATGATAGATGGGTAAACTTTGTGTAAGATACATGGATGTTGGATGATGATTTTGGACTGTTTGAGGGCAGAATAGAAAGTGTAATACACATTAAATCTGTGAAATTATGAAAAACAGAATAGTCTGAAGTGTTTTATGTTCTTTTTGTATTTTGGGTAACTAAATGAAGTTCTTAAATCTTGAAATTTTTATAGGGAGCTCTGGACAATATTATTAAATTTAACTGGAAAGTTTTAAAATTTTTAGAAGTGTTTTGCCTAGTCAAATATTATATAAACAATACCTAGTTCAATTCGAGAATAGATCTGACCGAGTGGTAAAGAAATTCTGTTTCACTGCCTAAATAATCTTATTTTGCCCCAAAATTTTTATGTGACCTAGATAAGACATTAAGGTAACTCGTTACCAAATTTCATGGCATTTGGAATTGATTTAATAAGTCAATTCAGTGATTTTCTGAATCTTTGCGGAACTAAGACATGACATAGTTTGCTAATGTGGTTTTTTAATGGGACAAATGGTGGAATGATCCCTTGAAATTTTTACTGTAGATATATAGCATGTTAATTAGGATTCTTACCAAATTTGGCAATTTTTGGAGCTCCTAATAATTCCCAGAATTTTTGGAAAGTTTGGTATTCAAATCTGTCTAGGATACAGAATTGTGTTAAAAAAATCTGAGTATATGGACATTATTGTAGGTAGTTTAACCTCCTATGGCTCAGGGAAAGGGGGCAGAGCAGAAGAAGAAAAAAAACTTACAAGTTTCTAAAAGCAAAGCTTAAACTTGATTCTGAATTGCTCAGTACAATAAAGCCTTAACATATTTATACTAATTCTAGGGGAACAAAGTCACATGGACATAGCTGGAAGAGGTTGAATCTAGCAGCTTAGGAGGTGCAGCCATTGTGGACTCTTGAAGATAGGTGCATGTGGGGAGGTTGAAAATAGGGTATGAATGCTAGCTGGAAGTTGCGGCTATGGAATTCTCCCCGGGTAAAACAAGACTCGTCCTCGAGTCTAATTCGATCTCATCATCAATGTATGGAAATAAATCAGCAACATTAAAAGTAGCTGAAACTCCATAGGTTCCGGGTAGTTCAACCTTGTATGCGTTGCTATTAATCCGTTGTACAATCCTGAATGGACCATCAGCTCTTGGTGATAATTTGGCATTGGGTTGATTCGAAAAACGTTTTTTGCGCAAATGAATCCAAACCAAATCACCTACTTTGAAAGTTTGTGATTTCCTATGCTTGTCACGTTGAGTCTTATACCTCATGTTTTGCCTTTGGATCTTGTCTCGAACTTGCTTATGCAGCTTCTTAATTTCTTTAGCACGCTGGTCTGATTGGCACTATATTGCTGTTTATCAGTAGATGGGGTCAAATCCAAGGGGCTAAGTGGTCGAGTACCATAAACCACTTCAAACAGGCATCTTCCAGTTGCTTGATTAGAAGAGTTATTATAGGCAAATTCAATTTGGGCAAGGATAAGATCCCATTGTTTCAAATTCTTTCCTACAAAACTCTGGAGTAGGTTTCCTAAAACCCTATTGACGGCTTCCGTTTGACCATCCGTTTGAGGATGACTAGCACTGCTGAATTGGAGCCTGGTACCCAACTTCTTCCACGGGGTTCTCCAAAAGTGGCTTAGGAACTTAACGTCTCGGTCAGATGTGATAGATTTTGGAATACCATGAAGACGAACAATTTCTTTAAAATAAAGGTCTGCAACTTGAACAGCATCATTGGTCTTCTGGCATTGAATAAAGTGTGCCATTTTTGAAAATATGTCTACTACCACCATTATGGAATCCTTTTGTCGTTGAGTTCTTGGCAATCCAAGGATAAAATCCATACTGACATCTTCCCAATGTGCTTCTAGAATTGGAAGCGGCATATATAACCCTGTATTTTGACTTTTGGTCTTGGCCAAGTGACAAACTCTGCATCTTTGAATGTGTTTATTAGCATCTCTCTCCAGTTTTGGCCAATAGAAATTTTCCTTGATTAAGGCTACAGTTTTGTCTCGTCCAAAGTGTCCTGCTAGTCCTCCATCATGGGTCTCCCAGATAATTGCTTCTCGTAATGAGCATTGAGGGATGCATAATGTCTTTCTTTTGAATAAGAAACCTTCATGCCTGTAGTAGTCTTGGAAGGACTGCATTTTAGTATTACCTCAAATTTTACCAAAATCTGGGTCATCTTGGTATAACTCATTGATAACCTCAAAGCCGATAATCTTTGTTTGAAGGGTAGAAAGTAAAGCATAACGCCTGCTGAGAGCATCTGCTACAATATTTTGGACTCCTGCCTTATGCTTGAGTAGGAATGGGTATGGTTGCAAAAACTCACTCCAAGCAGCATGTCGTCGGTTGATCTTTTGTTGAGAGTTCAAGTGCTTGAGGGCTTCATGATCAGAATAAAGAATAAATTCTTTATTCAATAAGTAGTGGCTCCAGTAACGCAGGGCACGAACAACGGCATAGAATTCCTTGTCATAAGTTGAATACTTGAGTTTACTGTTGTTGAGTTTTTCACTGAAAAAGGCTATAGGGTGCCCTTCTTGACTCAAAACAGCTCCAATTCCGGTATTTGAAGCATCACAACTAACTTCAAATACTTGGTCAAAGTTTGGAAGTACTAGTACTGGTGCTTCAGTCAAACATTTCTTTAGTTCTTCAAAACTTTTCTGGGCTTGTTTGGTCCATTGAAATTTGTCTCCTTTGGTACAGTCTGTGAGTGGAGCAGCAATAGAGCTAAAATTTTTTATGAATCTTCTATAAAATGAAGCTAATCCATGGAAACTTCTCACATCATGGATGGAGCTTGGAATAGGCCAGCTGTTATGTCTTCGACTTTACTCGGATCTACTCGAATACCCTCAGTGGTGATAATATATCCCATGAAATTTACTTCCTTGGTTAGAAAAGAACATTTCTTGAGATTGGCATAGAGTTTCTGCTCTCATAGAGTCTGTAGCACTTGTCGTATATACTCTAGATGTTCTTCTTTTCCTTTGCTATAGATCAAAATATCGTCAAAGTACACAACTATAAACTTGCCAATGAAGGGGCGAAGTACCTGATTCATCAGACGCATGAATGTACTGGGAGCATTAGATAATCCAAAAGGCATCACAGTATATTCATACAGGCCATCTCTAGTTTTGAAAGCAGTTTTCCATTCATCACCTAGACGGATTCTGATTTGGTGGTAGCCACTGCGAAGATCAATTTTGGAGAAGATGGTAGCTCCATGTAATTGATCAAATAGGTCATCGAGCCTTAGTATCGGGAATCGATACTTGATAGTGATTTTGTTGACAGCTCGATTATCAACGCACATTCTCCAACTTCCATCTTTCTTCGGCACTAGAAGGACTGGTACAACACAAGGGCTAACACTTTCTTGAATCAACTCTTTCTTAAGCAATTCTTCAACTTGGCGTTGAATTTCGTCATTTTCCTTAGGGCCCATTCTATATGCTGGCTTATTTGGAATGACAGCTCCAGGAATAAAGTCAATGGCATGCTGGATATCAGCTCAAGGACTTGAGGGATTTCTTCTGGTACAACATCCAGAAATTCAGCAAGCATTTCTTCTATCTCCAAAGGAAGAATTGTTTCTTTATTTGCTTCAAACAAAAAGACGAAGTTTGTGGTCTGAGCTTCTTTTGCTGTCACCCTGAAATGTGTTTTCGTAACTAAAGACACAAGAGGCTTTGGATCCTTCTTGTCTTTGTTCAGTTCACTTGGTGGCAATGGTGTCAACTTGACTTTTACTCCATCTTTGACGAAAGAGTAGGTGTTAGCATAGCTGTTGTATATTGCACGATGATCATATTGCCATGGTCTCCCCAGTAGAAGGTGGCACGCATCCATAGATATCACATCGCACCATGTGTTGTCGTGGTATTTCTGACCAATGAAAAAATTTACAAGACAACGTTTAGAGACTCTTACCTCGTTGCCTTTATTGAGCCATTGTAACTTGTACGGATGCGGATGATCTTGTATGGGCAATTTCAACTTTTCCACCATATAATTTGACACGACGTTCTCACAACTCCTACTGTCAATAATAACATCACAAACCTTGCCTTGCGCAGTGCAACGGGTGTGAAAAATGTTGTGCCTCAGCCATGGTTCTTCTTTGGCTGTTGCAGTATGCAAGCTTCGTCTAATTACCAGTGATTCTCCTTGATCAGCAGGGGTGACCTCTTCAATGTGCACTGGTTCTTCATCAAACACTGGGCCATCATCAAATACTGGTCCTTCATCTTCTTCAGAAACTTCATGGATTTCTCCTTCAATGATGGTGATAATCTTACGGTTTGGACAATTAGAAGCAATGTGTCCAAATCCTTGGCACCTAAAACACTTGACGACTTTTGAATTGCCCTCTCTGTTGGCCTTTGGTGGTTGCTGTTTGAAGTACTTGCTTGTTGGATATGAGGCTTACGGGTATTTGCAGAATTCCTATAAGGAAAAGAGGGAGAAGATTGATATGAAGGCTTCTTGGGAAGCTATTTCTCAATTCGAAGAGATAAACGAATAATATCGTCCAAAGTCCAATATTGTTGAAGTTGGACCAGGTGGGCGGGCGATATCTACGTTTAATCCTCCAAGGTAGCGAGCAATTGATTGCTCATCCCTCTCTTGAATGTCACACTTCATCATTAGCTGTTCAAATTCTCTGGTGTATTCTTCCACAGACAGGTTCTTTTGACGAAGATTCTGTAGTTGAATAAAATTATCTTGAAAAAATTGCGGAGGTAAGAACTTACGAGTTAGTTCTTTACGCATCTTTTCCCATGTCCGTATTTTGCTTTTTCCTTCTCTCTCGCGCTTCTTCTTTAAATTTTCCCACCATATGGAAGTGTGTTTCTTCAACTTGACAGCAATGATTTTTACCTTCTTCTCCTCGGGTACCTCTTTATACTCGAATATTCGCTCGACAGTTTGTAGCCAATCGACAAATTCATCTGGTTGGAGTTTCCCTTCAAATTCTGGAATTTTCACTCTGATATCGTCGATACGAGTGACTTGTCTGCGTTGTCGACGGTTACTGGTGGACGTCGAGGTATTATTGTCTGAATCATCACTTTGATGCTCCTTCCGGTCCTCCAATTGAATCTGTTGGGCATTCACAATTTCCTGCAACTGTTGAATTTGTTGCCTTAATTCTTCTAATTCAAGTTCTTGAACGGATCTGCGTCTGGGAGGCATTTTCTCTCTCTTTTTTTTTGAAGAAGATTAAGTGAAATTTTGGATGACGTAGGGATTTGGGGCAAATTTGACGAGAAATTGGATTGGATTACAATTTTGAAAGTTTTGGGACTGATCGGTAATTTTTGAGAAATTTTTTTTTGGGGGTCAAAGTGTAATTTCGAAAATAATTGTGGGCAAAAATAAAATTTCAGAAAGTTGTGAGGGTAACAGTGTAATATCAGAAAGTTCTGGGGTAAAAGTGAAATTTCAGAAAGATCTAGGGCAAAAGTGGAATTTTAGAAAGTTTTGGGATAAAGTTGTAATTTCAGAAAGATCTGGGGCAAAAGTGAAATTTTAGAAAGTTCTGAGGTAAAGTTGTACTTTCAGAAAGTTTTGGGCGTAAAAATAAGATTTCACAAGACTTCCGGGGTCAAAATGAGAATCTGGAAATTGATGGTGACATGGCTACAACTTGACACGTGGCGATCGGTAATTGGCTAACTCTCTGATGATGTGGCAGCAGAATCTCAGGACACGTGGCAGTTCGAACACGTGGCAAACTTGGATTGAATTGACTGATGACATGGATGATGACGTGGCGTGATGACATGTCAACCGAATCAGCTGGACACGTGGCAGGTGTGACACGTATCAACCTCTGATTGATTGAGTGGATGATATGGATGATGATGTGGCGTGATGACGTGTCAATCGAATAAGCTGGACACGTGGTAGTTGTGACACGTGGCAACCTCTGATTGATTGAGTGGATGACGTGGATGATGACGTGGTCATCTTCAACCTTTGGCAGGCGCGTGTGGCACGTGGGAGAGATGGCCGGCGGGTGATCTTCCGACGGCGGCGCGTGAGAGCGCGTGGATGGTCAGGCGGCGTTGATTTTCTCCAGTCCAAGGTTTTGGACCCTTCCGATCAAGATTCCGATGTCCTTTTTCCTGAAAGAGCACCGGAGATGGGACTTTCGAAGTTGGCCGATTTCGACGTCGCCGAAAAACTTTGAACAGTGAATCTCAGGCGGTTTTTCAGGCGTTCCCTCTCTCTGGAACCTTGCTCTGATACCAAAATATGGCTCAGGGAAAGGGGGGCAGAGCAGAAGAAGAAAAGAAAATTAAAAGTTTCTAAAAGCAAAGCTTAAACTTGATTCTGAATTGCTCAGTACAATGAAGCCTTAACATATTTATACTAATTATAGGGGAATAAAGTCACATGGACATAGCTGGAAGAGGTTGAATCTGGCAGCTTAGGAGGTGCAGCCATTGTGGACTCTTGAAGATAGGTGCATGTGGGGAGGTTGAAAATAGGGTATGAATGCTAGCTGGAAGTTGCGGCTGTGGAATCCTAGTTGATTGATTGTTAGTAGAGGTCATACACAAAAGAAATTTATGTAAATTCATGGTTTAGTTAGAATATTTTGAGTTGTTTAAGTGCTGGAAGAATGGGCTGCAGTATGAGGGATATTGAATTGTGAAATTCTGTTGTAATTTTGTTTGTTGAAATTTGCTCATTTATAAATGGCTTATGTGAAATTTTGTTTGTTGCTAAAACTTATGATTTATAAAGTATGCTTGGTTTGAAAACTACTATAGCAAGTTTCATGAAAAAATCTTTTACAAGAGTAGTTGTATGATAAACGTTTTACTTGGAAGTTTTAAATGTGTTTCAAAGTATTTTCCCAAAATGGGCTTATCTTATGTGTTTTCATGAGATTTGTTAAGCATGTTTTTGTTGTGAAATATCAAATATGTATGGAGGTGTTGGCCCCATAATTAGGGCTACTCACAAGTTATAGTTCTAATTGTCTGAGATGTGGATGTAAGGGTCACGTCTGGTGACTAGGCTAATAAACGAGGAGATGTTAATGATATGTTGTTGATATGGAGGGTTGACATGTTAATGAGATGTTCCTAATGTGGAGGGCTGAAGTGATGCAAGCCTGTAGGTCAGTTGACACAGGATGAAGGGTTGAGATGATATAGATTTGTAGGTCGATATGGCACAAGTTCAAAGGGTTGAAACAATATAGAACAGATGGTTGGTACGATGTGGATCTGGAGGGTTACGAAGTTGTTCGGCTTGAGAATTTTTCATGGAAATATTTTTTCCTTACAAACTAAAAATTTTAGTATAAAAATTGTAATTTAAACATGAAGCTATTACAACTAAGTTATATTTTAATGTTATAAATGATGATTTGAAGCATATGATTCTTTTACTTCACCTTATGTTCTAATAAAAAAAGGTCCAGGCTACAGTGGAGAGACTCCACCATTGCACCAGACTCCACCTTATGTTCTAATTCAACAAGGTAAATGTTAACTTTTTCATCTTAAAATTGTGTTTTGGAACAAGTATGATTTATGTCTTTTAATGATGTGTCGGTTCACTAGAAAATATGTACTGTGTCTTGGGATGGTATATCATTTTTGAATCTGTTATGTACCCATGTATCTTTCGGAACTCTAGAACAGCACTATAATCCCATAGGCAGGTTTCTCACCAGTGTATGTTTAAATAGGTGTTTGTATATAAAAAGAAAGCTATGTTTTGAGTTAACATCTTGAACTAATGGTGTATGATGGTTTATGAGAAATACAAGCAAGTTGTTTCAGGAAATCTTCTTGTGATTTGTAAAATGTGCAAGTATGTTGCTGTGATGTTTGAAAGAAAGTTTTATGCCAGGTCATGTGATCTTTCCAAGTTTAGGCTTACAGTTTGGAGCGGTCTCAATCCGTGCCGATCACATTTCCTAAACGGGGTGTGACATTAGTCTACTAAGAATTAATACAAATACAATTTCTGAAGGGACAAAATTTCTAAAATTATATATTTTTCTGCACACATCCATTCAATCCCCTCTAGGTGTATCATCACAACACTCATAATAAGAGGCAGAGCCACCAATAGAAACCCCACAATCCTTCAACTTTTTGATTGCCTAACAAAGAGACAGTACAGGACACAATTAGAGAGACGAACAGTGACATGGTGATGGTAGTGTTGGACTTGGTTCTCATGGATGTGAAGGAGCTCCTCATGGAGAACGGAACGAGGATGCAGAAGAAGATGCTTTTGTGTTGTGGGTTGGATGCTACCTTGCTAGTGCTAGTGCGTAATGCCACTTCTTATAGAAATCAAAAAAGAATTGGGATTCAAACTGTCGATATTATTGCAACCAACAAACATTCCTTTAAATGTGGTTCAAATTGTTAACGTATGCCTTATAAGCACTTTTAATGAAATAAAATTTTGTCAAATGATTAATAAGTGCTAATACATTTTATTACAATAAAGAAACCATTACGCTTGTATAATAAATCTTGATCCTATTTGTGATTCGTCTACCTGAGAACATCTATTAAAAAAATCGGCAATTACATCACATAAGACTCAAATTTTGGGTCAAATATTAATAACGCATGAAGCAGATAAAACAAAACAGGGGGACAAAGATAACAACCACAGTCTGTCACCCATTTTCTTGTACATGCATTTGACACAAGTGAAAAAGCTTAGTAAAAAAATGTAAAAAGAATTGCAAAAACGTCGTGATTATTCTAGTACAATTAATTTGATAGTTCGACAAAATTTATAAGTTAGACATAAAGGAACCAGTGGCAACCAAGAAGGGAGTTACAAGGAATACTTCCTTTGGCAACATAGCTTATCTATTATCTTCTTCCTCCGACATACATGTCAATGAGAGCTAGCAAGTTATTGGACCATCCCATCATATTTGCTCATGAAGATAAGCCTCTTTCTGAGATACAGGAGGACCTGAAGCATATCCTGTAATAGCTCCAGAAAAGCTCCTCAGCAAGGAGGCACTTCTTGTTAACCAACCTATCTCTTCTTGTTCTTGCATTGCAACCTTGCTTCTTTCTTGCTCGTTTAATATTTCAACCCATCGGTTAGTCATGTAAGTTTTCACTGTTTGAATTCCTTGCCTCACAACCTCCTTCGGTGGTATTTGCAGAGGGTTCTGCTCTAAGTTGAGTTTGATCAAATTGTCAAGACGACCAAATGTATCCGGAAGTGCACTGATCTGATTGTTACTGAGATTTAATTCCCTGAGGTTAATCAGATCACCAAAAGACATAGGAAGTTCTTGAAGGTCAGAGAAGTTGCTGCTAAGATTGAGAACTTCAAGATTGGTCAGTTTCCCAATTGAATTAGGAAGCCACTGCAGCTCATTGAAATGAGCATCCAGATAGCGCAAGGATCTCATCTCACAAATAGATGAGGGAAGCGATCGAAGTTTGTTCAAATGAACCAAGAGCTTCTTTAAGTTCTTTAATTCATACCCAATGTTTGTAGGCAAATACCTGAGACCATTGAAGCTCGCATCCAGCTCTACCAATGACCTAATCATTTAAGATGCAGAATTAAAAATTTCAGATCAAAGAGTTCTGTCAATCACTGTAAAAGCCTTTATTCTTTATTATATCATATATATTAGAGTATTTATAGTTCGACATTTGAAAATTTTCTTAATTGACTTCTGTAGGGTTTTCAACCACTATCATTGGTTTTAGAAAAGGGTGATAACTAAGCAGAAAGACTAGAGTTTCAAAGAACTAGTAAGATAATTAACAACGAGACACAACAAAAGTGGAAAGAGACCAAAATATAAATTATTGCATGATGTAATAATTACTCCAATTTTCAGAAGTCTAAAAGTATTACGGCTTCCTAAATTCTGATTCTTCTTTCAAGCCTATCCACCATGATATGGCTACAAAATTAACAATCATCTTTTATCACAGAAATGTTATTTTCCAGATAAATTTTATAAAGATCCGCATTCATAAGATTAATTTGTGACTTTTAAATAACAACTTAGTTATATAAAGAATGGTGGTCTTATATATTTTCCTGTAGTAAATTTGTTTCTCTCATATACCTGCAATGACAGATGGAATCAGGAAGGGCACTTAGTTTGTTTCCAGAGACATTCAGGTATTTCAACTTTTGTAGCAAGCCAATTGAATCCGGCAATGAGTCTAGAAGATTTGTAGCTACGTTAAGCTCCTCAAGATTTTCCAATCCAGCTATTGAGTCAGGAATCACCTGTTGTATTGCACAAAATGCTCATACATAAGTGAAATTATAAGAAAGGAAGTAAACTAAGAACATACTTGCAGTTGCACTATGCCTTCAAACATATGAAGAAGCCCTAGCATTCAAAATGAAAGCTGCCATGAACAAATAATTTCCATCTCAAGTAGATGCTGGTTTATAATGCCTAAGGATGACAATTAGAACTCAACCCGACCTTAGCTAGCTCACCCTACCTCATTCAAGTTGGGTAATTCAACTTTTGACCAATTAACAGGGTAGGTTCAAGAAAAACCAAAATGCTTGTCTGCGAGTATGGAGCAGGGTCAGGGCATGCATGCTCCATCCTGTTATACCTGCTCCAAATCCATATATGTATAAAATATATAATATGATACATTATGTGTGCGTGTGTTTTTTTAATATAATTTATAACATGTTTTTTATATGTTCTTAATGGTTTAATTTGAATGAAAAGCATCTTATAAAGTTCAAATGTTTTAAAATATAACATATTTAACTTAGTTTAATAAAGAATGTTATATGTAAATTATTGAATGCTATTAAACAATTTATTAGTAAAACACTTGTATAACGCATTCCTTACCAAAAAAGTTATGTAAGATCTAGTCTCTTAGAAAATTTAATGTTATTAAATATAATTTAGTTTAATAATAAAAAGCTCAATGTAAAATATTGAAGGCTATTGATAGTTTAATTTAAAAAAACTTATATAAGACATAGCATTTTATAAAATTTAAATGTTTTAAATATAACACATATAACCCAATTTAATTTAGTAAAGAATTTTTAAGTATAAATTATTGAAGGATGTTAATTTGATAAAAAAAAAGTATGCATTTTTTAGAATTAAAAAAAAAAGTACGGGGTGGGGGGAGGCAGGCCATATGATGTCCTACAGCTACAGGTTTAGGTTCTTAGAAGAAGAGAAAAACAAAACCCGCAAGACACAGATGGGGGAGAGAGAGAGAGGTAGTGAAAGACCCACTCGGATCCATCCTACTGCCATCCCTACCAATGCCAAAGTTGAGATCAGAACGACTAATTATTATCCATTTTTGTATAAAGACACAGTCCCACAAATCATGTTGTTTCTATTGTCCATTTATGTGTTTCCTTTTTGCTCTTTTTTACTGGTTGAGACTCAAACAGATGCCCAAAAAATTTCAGGACATACAGATATATAAATTGAACTTAAAATGAGTACCAGTATCAGAATATATTTTTCTTAAGGACTATGTGGATATGACATGGCATTTCAAAATACATTTGAGCAAAGATTCTTGGGGGCTTCGGTGATTCTTAGTTAAACAGTGATGCTACAACAAAACTCAACAACCACAATGTTTATTTTCACATATAAGTGGCTATATATTCCAATTGTTTTGGTTTGAGGCATAATATTTGGAATCTAAGTTCAACCAATATGGTTTGACGCAAAATAGAACGTGAAAGAGGTGTCAGTACTAATTTTCTAAATCAAAAACCTTGTTTAAAGGAATAAATACTAATCCACTTAAATCAATTATTGTTGATTTGTACATTCCAATTTGAGTTACTGGAAGTTGTATTGCCATAAGTTTGACTCAATAAATAAAAATTATAAAATTAATGCTAGCAAACCATCATATGCATTTGAAGTGGACTTACCGTGAGTTGATTGTTTGAAACAATAAGAACCGCCAAGCCAGAAATCCGTCCAAACGCCTCAGGAAGCACCTTCAGGCCGCGACTGGAAATATCGACTCGCTCCATCCCTTGTCCATAAGCCTTTTGCAGAATCCCGACGACCTCTTCATTGATCTCCTCCTTCTCCGGCTTACCTTCCTCATCATCTCCTGCTCCGTAGTCGCCGGCAGAATTGTAAATCTTCACCAATCTCTTCTCTGCATCCTTGAGCAATTTCTCATAGGCGTCGTGCATCTGGTCCAATTGAATCACTGCTTTGTACACTCGCTTCTCATCCTCCGCCAATTTCCTCAACTCCTTCTCCTTCTCGGCCTGGTGGTTCCGCCACTGGTTGACATCGGTCTCTTGAGGCCTGGGGGAGAGCACGATCCCTTCGAGCTGTCTGGACAAATGCGCTTCCAGATCGGCAACCTTCGCCTTCGCATTGTCGACGGCCTCGTGGTCGGGACGGTCGCCGAGGAGTCGCAGCATGGATCGGGTCTGCACGACGTCGTAGATGGTGCGGGTCATGGAGGCCAAGAGTTCGGGGTCGGTGATTTGAGGCAAGGAGGAAGGAGAAGAGGAAGAGGAATGATCGGAGGAAGGAGGAAAGCGGGGCTGTTCGACGTCGACGAAATTGGGGGAATCGGAGGCGGTGGGTGGTCTGGGAGCGACGGAAGAGACACGAGACATGACGTATGAGAGAATAGGGAAGTGTCCAGGATTGGGATCCATGGCTGACGATAGCTAGCTCTGTTTTGAGGAGTCTGAGAACAGAGAGAGAACAATGATGGTGATGTTGTGGAAGTGTTGTAAATTGTTGTGAGTGTTGTGAATGTACGGCCTTCTTGAATGCGGAAGATGAGAGATGTGTCCTTGAGAATGTCGGGTTCACTTGTTTAGTGACGACAAAATGGGCAGCTTTGTTTGGCATTGCCTCTAACTGATAACGGAATGTTGGTGACGTCACCATTCAACTCGACTCACGTGTCACTTCTACGCCTTGCCTCTTTTAAAACTTATAACTCTAGTTTCTCTCAAGGAGAAAAAGTCAGCAATCAACCAATTTACTAAAAGAATCACACAGTAAATAGGAATAGACTTTTATACAATTTATTTATAATTTTACTAAAAATTAAACCTGTATAAAAACTTTAAAAAATTAATCATGCAATATTAAATTAAAAAATATATAATTATTTTTTAAAAATTGTACATTTATATCCTGATTAAAAAATTATACAGTTTTAATTAAAAAAATTAATAGCAAAGATATGAAAAATTGTACTTAAATTTATCCATAATTTTTTTAGTGTAAGAAGATTACACAATTTTTCTTTAAATTTAGTTGTACATCACACTAACATTTTTTACAACAAAAAATAATTATTTGTTAAATTTATAATTTTAAACACAACAAATGACATTAAAATGAAAATTTTTGAAATAAAATTTAATATAAAAGAAATTAATTTTATTACTAAGAATATTTTTAAAAATAAAAAAAGGTCGAATAAATTGAGCATATCTCCAAAAAATGAGAGTAATATACACTACAAATTTATAAGAAAATTTCACTGTTTTGCTCTTTGAAAAAAAAAAAACAAAAACAAAAACAAGTGTTGCTAGAAATTAAATCATCAAATTGCTAATGAGACAGAAATCCTTTGGGGGATTAAAAAAAAAGGGTGTAATGATAAGATTGACGTCTTATTTGCTACTTTCATTATTAGATTTTACATTTTGTGCATCCCATAAACTGCCAAATAATTAGAAAAAAAAAAAGTTACTATAACTGAACAAAAAGTACTATAAATGGGGAGACATTGAATAATTCAACCCCCCCCCCCCCCCCCCCCAAAACCCCGGCCCTTCTTTTTTTCCAAAAAAAGAAAGTCAAAACAGTCGTTAGAGAAAATGAAGAAGTTATCTCCATTAAAGGTTGATCTCATAGCAGCCTAGTAGTCAGTAGTGAAAGCTAGCTTGGAGCTTCAATGGAACTATCCTCCCGAGACATGAACAAAACCTCTTTCTGAAGCATTTGAAATATTTCCTTCAAACGGTTGATAAACTTAGCCGTTATGTTCCTGTTGATCCTTTCCTCAAACTTGGAGCTTTTGAACCACATTATCTTAATGTAAGCATCACACTTGCATGCACACTCACCCAACAGAGATTTCTCAATTTGGTATCTAAAATGAATCTGCAGGCAGGGATAAAATATCAGAAAACAAAACCCATTTTCGGAGCAAGATCAACTAACTTTCAACTACATTGAACAATTCATTAAGAGACAAATATGCATGCTAGACGTGAGTTCCATTAGAAAATGCGTCTGATATGCTTTAGTTCAGTAAATAATGAAGTATGAGGTTCCATTTAACTTACACGGAAGTGATCAGCAAATGGGACACCATGAAGGGCCATAACCTCGTTGATAATCCAGCCTCCGGGGTTTTCAACAGGAATTTTTTGTTGCGTGCATGTGACATCACCACCAAAAACCGATACTTGGCGGTTGAATTTGTAAGAGACACGTCTCTCAAAGACATTGGGCTTTAAAGATTCCCATGCCGTTGTCGCATAATTAATGCATCCAGTTCTTTGCATAATCTTATGCTCCAGGTTTCCTCCATCAAATAATTCCATCAATGATCTCATCTGCAACAGTAACACAATGAAACCACCATAAGTAAATAGTAACTATATACTATGAACACAGACATCATAAGGAGCATGTCCACCCACTCATCTAGTAGGATATATGCTACTTTTCAAAGGAAACTGCAAGACAACATGCACTAATCTCTGCTTTCATTGGTAAGCAGAGAGAGAGTGAGAGAGAGAGATTCTTAGATATACCTAGTCTAGAAAAGATAAGAAGACCAAGTAAATTACTGATTTAGTCCATAAAATATTGCAATTTTTTCAATTTGGTCTTTAACAAATCGAATGTCTAAATTTAGTTCCTCAGTAAATTGCGTTTGTTTCAATTTAGTTTTTTTTGTTGTTAAAGCACAAAACCTACCACTGCTCAAACTAAAAATTTTTGTTACTCGAAGTTATTTTGATAAACAAAACCAACAACAACAACAACATAGCCTTATCCCACTAGGTGGGGTCGGCTACATGGATCGTACGACGCCATTGAGTTCTATCAATGACTAACTCTTTAAATATCTCATTTACTAGAAGGTCCCGTTCAATAATTTTGATAAACAAAACCAAATTGAAATAAATACAATCTTTTAGGGACTAAATTAAAACAACTATAATTTTTTAAGGACCAAATTAGTAATTTACTCTAAATTATAAAGACATGTAAGTCTGTCAGAGCTTGGTCCTACTGCCCATTGTGCCTGATGTCTATTCGTAACTGGAATGATCTACTCATCTTTCATGCATCGGATCTACCTAAGAATTTCTTGGGTAAGAGAAACTCCAGGCAACATAACAACCTACTTCAATCCAAATCGACTGGCCTCAAAGTTGGAGGAATCAAATTCATTTTTTAAGATAGCAATAAAATCTCTCAATGCTGATCCAAAAGATATTTACTTCTTGTTTCTAACCCAATAGTCTTCAGTTCGATCAGCAATGGCATGCATAAATTAGTTTTTTGGGACAAGCAACTAGTTACTTACCTTCATTGGGAATTCTGCAGAGAAAATATTGGACATCTTTGCTTCCTCTTCCAGGATAGATCCAGAGTCTTCAGGAATTACTAAGCCTTGTTCTTGAACCTCCTGCTCTTCTGCAAGTTGAGCTTTCTGATCAGGGGGGACTGTTCTTGTTCTCCACAAGGCCTTTATGGTTCTGTTTTAGAACAAGGAGTTCTGTCAGTTAAACACAGAAATGCCATCAAATCAGTAAGCTCACACTGAGAAAATATGCATGGCTCTGACTACTACCTAGAGGCAGCACCGAACGACACAAATGACTGAAAATGGAACCTAAGCCTTCCTTCCTCATCTTGAGTCTTTGCACCATGCCTTGCATCAAGACCTCGATCCCTTCGTAGAATTATGACCAGCATAGGGCTACCTACTGATGCCAGGGAAGGAGGAAGCACCTGGATATCTTCAATGTCCTCCCAAAGGAAGAAAAATTTGGTTTTATGTCCAAAAAAGTTGGCATAAAACCCCAGAATCCTTGCAGAGAGAAACAGACGACCCTGCAGCATAGAAACAGATTGTTGTGCTAAGTTCATCATGCCATTGTATTCAACAATCCTCTACTTTTGTGTGTTAAGTTTTGAACAAACACATCAACCATATGCAGCACCTGTAAAGGCAATTTTCTCTTCAGGTAGCACGTGAAATCACTGATTAGAAATTCATCTGGAGGCAATCCAAACAATTTCTGGAATGTAGAATTCCTTTGAGGTGATCGAAGATTTAGCTGCCATCCACCAATTAGTTGTTAGATAAATAGTTCCATGACTGAAATTGAGAACAATTTGAAGTATAACACCAAGACAGGAGGCAATAAACGTTAGTATCAGACATTTTTTCAAATAATTACCTTTTTGCCAACTTCCTTTCCCTTCCTCATCAAATAGCCCCTAATTGTTTCAACTCCTTTTCTATTGTCCAAAAAGATTCTCAGATGCAACTTTGATTGGGAAGACTGAGCGAGCTTTCCTTCGAGGGAAACCCACAAGTCTGCCAATTCAGTAGATGTGTGCTTCAAGAAATTGACCTCAGCGTGTCCAAGGGAAACATCCTGATCAAATGGACCATCAAAATCAAATACTTCCACATCTAAAACTGATGGCGGTTCTTCCATAGCATCAAACTCTAATATCTCTGCATGTTGGTTTAAAGACCAATAGAGCTCCAGTAAACATAGATTTATAAACAAGAAATTATGAATGCAAATAAGTACCAAGTTAAAAAGCTACACCATTCCATTGTGGATTGCTTGTTTGGAGCTTGACAGAGCTTGACCTTGTTTTTCCATTGCAGGTGAAAACCACATAAGGATCCGACAACCCTGATGACTCCAATGATGCCAGGTCAATCCCCTCAATTAAGGCCACAGTTAGAACCCATCCATCACCATGGGCTTTGAGACCATGATCACTTCCTGCAAAAACCGATGGAGCTTATAGGTGAACCCTGAGATGAAATCTAAACAGAAATAGCAAACAAGGGAGTGTTCTAGAATTTAAACTCAAATAATGGGTAAGATAGATATCCGGCATAAGAGCACAGTATACTTACCCATCTGAAATCTAGCTTGTACAAAGTGGACAACCATATTGCAAACGCGCTGCAACTGGATGACTAAAATTCCACTTGTAATGAGCTCTCCAAAGCTGTCTGGTAATTCAAATCCCTTAAACTCCAAGCCTCGGATTTCATTTGAACCACAACGTACGATATGCACCAGCACATACAAAAACATGATGATGGTGGAAACTACTGTGAAACTACAAAAATATTTCATTGCTGACCACCAGTTAGACAGCTCTTCCGTTTGCAAAGTTGCCAACCCCTGTTCTTTGTCTAGTAAATTTGAGGAATCTAGCTTCTTAAAACTCTGGGCAAGTAGGTTGGAGAACTGCTCAAAACTCTCTTTCAATCCCTGACGAGCCCCCCCTTCTATCATACCTTTCATCATCGTGCTTTGCAGGAAGACAATACCCCAGGACACCACAAGATGGGAGGATTTCTCCTCAGAAGATGGCTCTTTTCCAGGCATTATCTTGTATAGCAATTCAATCCTAAATGAATTCCCATATGGTACCTCTGGCGTGCTTACATTAACGAGTACAGCAAATTCCTCGTTACTCACTATAATATAGGTTTGCTCCTCGGTGGCTTTAACAGCCTTAACTAACTTAGTAGCAGATTTTGTATAGGTAACAACTCTAGCTAAACAAGACATATCTCCAGATTTCCATGTCCAGGGCCCCTCTTGTACATTTGTTGTTCCCTGCAGTTCTGCCAAATCTCTCCTGAACTGTGAATTGGGTGCAAAAAGAAATGCATTAAGATCATATGGAGACACTAAATAAATCTGATCTACCAGGATACCACCCGGCAGATTTTCAGGCATTTCTTGTTTATTGTCTCTTGATTCCATTGATGCAATGGCTTCTTCAAAGCTACAAGGAGATGGATAATCCTGTACAAAATCTTCTTTATCTGATAATGAACTGGACGGTTCTGAAGAATCATCAGCTTTTAAACTTTCTTCTTTCTTTCTGAAAACCCTGTCCAAATGTTTAGTATATTTAAAAATAGCCTTCAATAGCTGTTTTCCTTCACCCATTTTACAGCGCAGTGGTCTGGAGATATTAGCGTCCTGAGATGAAATGTTTGGACCTGCCAAGTCTTTAGGGTCTTCCATTGCAATATTTGAACTTGGAGCAAGCATATTATTAAGGAAAGAAGAATGTCCTTTGCGGTGAAGAGAAACGGTAAGGAGAATTTTCCCTGGTTATACAAGACAAATACTGGATGATACCTCAAAAATGGAGTAATGTAATGTGAATAAAACAGAACACTGTAAATATTAAACTAGCCTTTAGACAAATCTCATTATCAGTTTTCTATTTAAATTCCTTAGCAAGTGTTAATCTGCAGATTAAAAAATCATAAGTGAATGAAATTAATAATTGTAATGCTTCAGCATTGTGGCACAGTGGAAGTAAAATAAAGAGAAAGAATCGAACGTTAGACATAAGAAAGAAATGAATTGCTCGAAAGCCAATGCATTGAAGACCAAATGTTGTCTCAGTACACAATTTCCAATACCTCTGAAGTTGTTTATAGACAAATGTTCGCAATTCGGTGACAGATATTGTCTGTAAATTTCAGATTAAAATATTAAAAATCTCAAATAAAATAAAAGCTGGCAACACAAGCATCTACATAGTTCCATCAAACATTCTAACCCAACAAACATCATTCGTCATTCTAATACACAACATGTGCAATGTGCCCATTATTAAAACTGAATCTATGACGCGATTAAATTCCTAAAAACCTTTATCTTGTTACTCATTTTTCCCATCATAAATAGTGCAATACATGCTAAGGAAGAAACAAGTAATGAATAGGTACCAAATATATATATATATATATATATATATATTCTTCAAAACTAATACTGAAAGGAAATCAATGAGAAACATAGACATGGAAACAAACCACAGTGTTTATGGAAAAATTTCCCACTCTTGGTACATTCAAGAGAGAACCATGTAGGCGGTAAGTTTTGGTTATCCTCGGAGGCAACTGAGCCTACCGGAATCCGTACCTCACCCAATAATTCGAGAGAACCATCGATGACTACGGATTTATCGTTATGATTGAAGACAGAAACAACAAGCTCGTCTTCTGCATCATGCACCCTGAAGACGAACTCTTCACACCAAACGGGGTTGGAGGTGTGGCTCGATATCCTAGTCCTGGACTTTGACTTGCCGAGTTTAAGTTTCACATAGGAATTCTTCACGGGCAAGTCTTTTGCTTCCAAAACGCACACGTAAAGCCTCAACATAGCGATATAAACGTCGCCTTTTCAAGTCCCGAAGCAGGGTAGCTTGCTGAAACAAAAAGGGTTTCAATGGGTTAAGCAGGGAATTGTTGGAGATGAAGGAAAAGTGCACGTGAGAGCGAGAGCAGAAAGCCAGAAAACGGGGAAGCAGAAAAGAGAGAGGCGGCTTGATTGCGATTAAGGGAAAATGAAGAGTGGGTCAAGGGATTATTGGACACATCGTGGCTTGGAGAAAATGGTTTCGTCGTGAGGCTTTTGAACGCTCTTCTTGGGTTTGTGTGAGCTGTACGTTTTGATTTCGGCGCCGAACGGTTTGGGCAAAAGGAATGAGAAAATAGTAATACTGGAAAAGGATAAGAACTCTCTCAGTCTCTTCCGTCATTCGGTCCAATCGCTTCTTATTATAAAATTAATGCAAAGATGGCATGTGGGTTTCGGCCATGAGTGAACATGCTTGGGAGGTTACCGAACAACTTTTGCACCTGGAGAAGCAACATACGAGAGGAAGACAGAATTTATCAAAAATAGAAAAACGGTTTATCCTGTTAAGATATAGGCGTTTTGTTTTTTTAATTAATTAATTCACCACAAAATTATCCAATTATCAAATATTAACTGAAAATATCAAAATATTATGGACAGGTACAAGACTACTTATATGTAAAAGGTTTTTTTAATAAGCCAAACGTGCAATAATGAATTGTATAAGATATATAGTTATTTTTCAAAAAAATTATACATTTATTATATTAATTAAAAAATCATACACATATCATATTTTACATATAAAGATAAAAAAATGATAGTAAAAATATAAAAAAAAATTGTAAATTACAGGGTAAATTTTAAAATTACATTTAATACGAAAGTATTAATTTTTACTACAAGATCTGCATATAATTTTTTTTCTTAATCTTTTAAGAGATTAAATTTTCTAAATAATTAATTGCTTTTAAAACTAAAATCAACTTTTATTTTAGTTATGAACTTTTAATAACTAACTAGATTTTAGAAAACAAATATATTATAGTTCAATTACTGTATGTTGTTTATCCCAAAATAAATTTATATTTAAAATGTGGCATTCAATATTTTGCAGTTTATCCAATTATCATTTGATTTTTTCTTTTGTGACATTGTATTTTAAGTTTTAATAAAAATTACGACATGAATATAAAATTATGAAGAGTTTTATTGCTAAATGTATTATTAACTTATATAATAAATATGTTCATAATAATAAAAAATTTATTATTGAGATTTGAGATAAAGGAATATTTTTAATTCAAATTGTCAGCTTAATTTCAATAATAATCGCATGTTTAAAGCACAAACAAATATACTTTTAATAATGATACTGTTTAATTTTTACATAATTATTTCAATCAATATTAAAAACAAAAACACCATAAATGCTTTAGTAGTAACAAAATTAAAAAAATAATAAATGAACACTTTAAATTATTAAAATAAAATAGATGAATGCTGATGATAATAATAATTGCAAAGCAAAAGGAGATAAATAGTAATTTATCCAAGAACAAACTACAACTCTAGATGTATTTGGTACATAAGTTTATTTGAATAGTTTATAATTTTTTATCTACTTTAAATAGTTTATAGCTGATAGTTTTTATATTTTTTTTCATCTTTTATCTTTATTATTTTATTAAAATCCCAACATTATACTACTCACAGCCCGTAACACATTTCTTATTTTCCAAGTTTCTTTTGCATATCAATAATATAATATTACTAATGTATTGTGAATGCTAAATAATATATTTATGTTTTATTATTTTAGAATTACATAATGAATTATAATTATTAACAAAAAATTATCACTCTAACACTATTTTGGAATTTTAATTTTTGATAAAAATATCTTCAAACAAAATATTATAATAGTTCAAATTAGCTAAAAAACCTAAAAGTATAATTACCTAAAAATATATTTTAGTTTAAAAATAAAATTTGTATAAAATATCATATAAGTATGTCTTTTTATATATATCATTTTATATTTATCAGCTAATTCAATAGCTAATTTTACTAAACACTTCTAATTCAATAAGTTACTTTAACAAATATAGCTAAAAATTAGTTATTTTATTAGCTATTTTCGTCAAACATATTCATAGATTACATAAAAGTAAATCGACGCAACAAAATAATATATATATATATATATATATATATATATATGATTTAATATAAACTATAGACTAATATTCAATTATTCATGCACTAAAATTTTAACCATTTAAAGATTTTAAATAATTTGAAAAATTGTGACATACTTTAGCCTTATACGAATCTCATGTTTACATCAACTTAGCAATGTGTGTTGAAAATATTTCTTCTTATGCCTCCATCTATACAGTATGGCACCACAAATAAAATGCATTCTTACGTCCTTATCTAATATAACAATACATGCTCAAATTTTTAATGCATATTGCTAATTTGCTATTTTAAATACCGACATAAAATTTTCAATGTCTCCCGCATACGTGTGTATTTTAAAATTTTCAATATCTTATATATATAGAGAGAAGATATTTTAAATAATAATAAAAATACTTTAAAAAATCGTTGTTTGCATTTGTATTAATAACTATTCCCCACTCTGACTTTTCCTTTTACTTCAATCTAGAAAAAAAAAAATATGACTGCATTTTAATTTTGATCTCTTAACTTTGCCTCGAAATTTCATTTTAGTCACTTGCCTTAATTTTATTCCAATTTGATTCTTGAACTTTACCTTATATTTCACTATCTCTTAAAATTTACATTAAGTTTTAATATGATTCAATTTTTTTTATTCCACTTTAGTGTCTTAGCTGCGACTTAAATTTTCCTTTTGTTTACCTTTAACTTTCAAAAATCACTTAAATATTTTCTTTGCTCCAATACTACCAAGATGTTTAATTAAAACCAAAAAAAAAATTATGAAGCTAGTAGAGTTAAGCAAAAACAATAATAATAATAATAATAATAATAATTGTTTTTTTGCTTCCCACAAGTATCCTCTATTGCAAACAATTATACTCAAATCACTGTCAAACAATAAATGTAAATATCATTTTCAGTGAAAATTTGAACAATAATTTACTACTTTATAGGAAATTAACTCATTTCATTAGACCAATTCCCGTTGGTAAAAATTTTCTATTAAACATCTTAATGATGTAAAAGAGAATAAAATATTTGAGTGGCTCTTAGAGCTAAAAGACTGAGTTGAAACATAATGAAATTAAGACTAAAATGATATTTTGGGTCATTTATCTTTATTTTAAGTTTCATTTTGGTCTTCCATATTTCATATGTTTTATATTAGGCCTTCATATTTCAAACTCACATCACTTCAATCCTTTTCTGTTAGCTTCGTTATCTCCATTAACAAACTTCACAACCATTGACCCTAATACTGAGATGAATTGCTTGGTTGTTGAGTGTAAATGAATGATCCTAGTGGCCCAAACCATATTTTACTTTGCATTTTGCTTTGCCCCCAAATCAGAGTGTTCTTCGAAGGATTTCAATTCTATCATGTTTCTTTGAGAAACAAAGGAATCTTATCCAAAAAGATTTGAGCCTCAATTTTCACAATCAATGACTCAAATTAAGAGTAGAACTCTCTTGTTTCTTTGAGTACTAGGAGAGAATCAAAATTTGTTTGCTAAGACAATAAAAGAGGAAAAAAATGCAACCTTCATCCTTGGACGTACACTTGATTTAGGGTTTCATATATACACATGGGGCCTAATCAAGAAATTTTCCTCAAGAAGGACTTTGACTAGAGCTTAACTAGATCAAAATTGCAGTAATCTTTTTTTTTTTTGGAAAAACCATACTTTCTTTTTTTAACCTCAAACACAAGAAGTTGCATCATCAAGGTATCCCCCTATATACTTAAAGCCAGTTTGGAAGAGTTTATTTTGAATTTATTTGACTTATCTTATATCATAAGCACTTATATACGTGTTTGGAAGAGCTTATAGAAATAGCTTATGATATGTCAATAAACTGTTTTCAACTTATTTTCATAAACTAAATAGCTTATGAAAATAAGTTGAAAACAGCTTATATGAAGTTTGCTCTCATAAACTCTTCAATTATAAAAATAACTTATATATAAACACTTATTTTATAAGCACTTAAATATGTTATTTACCTAAATAGAGCCTTAGTCATTCATCCTCCACCATCCATAGCAGAAGCTAAATGTATTGCATTTGCAATTTCATGCGCTAACTAATTTATTTTAAGGCCATCTTATCAGTTAGTCTATAAAAGTTCATAACTTGAGCTCTTTCTATGCAATTTTGGGTAGAGTTATCAAAGTGGGCAAGTTTGACTCTTACAAGTTGGCGGGCCTGTTTTTTTTTAAAAAAAAACTTATCACTTATCTTGATTAATCTGGAAACTAATTAGCCAATTATGTTCTGATCCATATAATTAGAAAATAATGGGCAAATAAATTACTAAATTAGTAGTAATAGGCTCATTTTTATAGTCTAATAGATGAATTGATCAATTTGATCTCCTTTGTGGCCTTTGACAATTAATCCAAGATGAATAATAATTATAGCATGAATATTCATCATATCTTATTAAATATTAATGGACCAAAGCTAATTAGTTACATGTCATCCCATCACTTCCTAAACTTCATACACCCCACATCATCATATTAATGGTATGACACTAAGAGACCGTTTGGTACCTAGGAAAGAGTAAGAATGGAAATGAAATAGGAAAATGAAAAGGAAAAGAGAATGGAAAAAGGAAACTTGTTTGGTATACACTGAAAAAAAAAAGGAAGAAAATAAGATTATTATACTTTTTAAAGATAATAGACTATTTTGCCCTTAACTAAAAATTCATTAATTAACCTACCCGAGCCCTGCAGCAACTGGTCGCAACTGGTCGACCGGCTACCATGCACCTAGTAGGCGTCGGTCGACCGGCTGCTAGGCACCGGTCTATCGCCGGCCATGCGCCTGGTAGGCACCAATCAACCATCGGCTAGAACCTGCACAAATCGTTGCCAGCCTGGTTGGTTTGGGACTTGCTTTTATTTGAAGATCGGTTTTTTATTTTACAACTAGAAAAATTCTCTGGTCTTAGAAATGGTAATCAATGAAAGAAGACGGAGGAAGAAGAAAAGTGGTGTTGGTGATGCTGGGTAGAGAGAGAGAGAGAGAAAGAGGCAGTAGATGAAGGAGGAAGAAGAAGGGGTGCCCGGCAGAAGGACATATTTGGAAACACAACAATTTTCTAGATGGAAACCGGCTTTCCATCACAATTCTAGATGGAAAATTTTCAATGGAAAAAATTACTATACAGAAATCACTTTTCCATCATTTCCTGTGCCCAAATACATACCAAACAATAGAAGAGAATGAACAGTACAGGAATTAAATATTCCTTTCCAGCCAATTTTGCCATACCAAACGGCCCCTAAGAGTCTAAGATAAGAATGTAAGTTGTAACCACCTCCCTCCCAATACATGGACCTGCTGCACTTTGACAACAAACAATAAATATGATAATATGAACAAGTTTTGGTTAATAATAATGTCATATTAATATAAATTACTACATAGAAAATCATTCATCATCAATGAGTCTACAAAAGGCTCTATTACAATATTACTACATAGAAAAGGCTCCAGTGCTTATAAATCAACAAATCAGTCATCATTTGTTCTGTTATATTCTTGACTTACATGTCTACGTATTGTTTCGCCTCACACAGCCTCGGCTCCTCGCTTGCACAACCTTTAATGGGAAAAAAAAAAAAAGAAGAACTAATTTAGAAAGAGACGAAGGAGGAGGAGAAATACAAAGACGAAGGATGATGAGAAATTTCTTACTTTCACGAATGAAAATGAAGCCCTGTTGCAGAGTGGCTATGATTCAAATTTCAACCAGTGACTACCGCCAACTGCAGAAACGATTTGCCAATTAGGAAAGCTGAGATTTGGGACATAGGGGATGGATTTAGGGATTAGGGTTTAAAGAGCTAGAGGTAAAAAGACGAAAGACAAGATGAGAGATAATGCTGTTGTGCTTATGTGTGTCGTGCACCTGTGTAATAACCCTAGATGAACCCTAATTTGCTGTTTAAAAAAACAGGTTGTTGACGGCTTGGCAAGCGTACCAATCGTACAAGTAATATAGTGAAAATTAAGTAAAAGAATCGTTCCCACGAGGATTAACTTGCTAATTACTCGAGAAATTAAGTTATATTAGTTAGACAATGCAAATTTCGATGGTTCTTGACAGAAGGAAAGTGAAAATGTAAAATTGAGTTAGGAGTGAATTGTATGTTGTATGAACTTTAAACAAGCGCAATGAAAATTACAAGACAAATGCAACTTAAATCACAAGATGAACACAGCCTAGGATTACTAATCCCCCGTCGCTCTTCATAAGTTTTAATCCCTCTCCCTCTTGTTCTCACCGGCCATACATGCTAATCTAGGATACTAATATGCTTAGAAGGATTCTCTCGAATGCCAACTAAAACTCAACCCGAAATATCATAATTCCTTATGTATTCTTAAGTTTCGAAAATGCACAAACCCTAATCTGACTATATGAGGCTAATATCTATATTCCTATGATATTAACGAATCTATCCCCTCTCCTTTATGGTTCAAGAACTCATACTATCCATTCTATGGTCTAGGTTTCACATTCCTCTCCCAAGGACAGCAAAACCACCAAACATTCCATTAAATTGATCAAGTTTAATGAAAGCAAGAGAATGAGAATGAATAAACATGTATTAATGGCCAAACAATCACAAGAGTCAAGAGATTAACAAAACTTAATCCAAACTAGGGTTCATAGCAATCCTAGTACAGAAATTTAGCTACACATCATTACAAAATACAGAAAATGAGAGAAGATAAAAGAAAACTCCATGATTCCAAGTTGGGTGGAAGAAAAATTGCTTCAATCTTCTCCAAAAGTTGGTTGCCCTAGCCTCCAGAGGTGAAATCGCCGCTCCCCCTTCGGTTCCAACCCAGAATGACCTAAAAAAATCCATTTGAAGCCTTTTATAACAGCCCAGAATCGCTACTTACCGCTATAGCGGTAAGTCTCCACCGCTATAGCGGTACAGGACAGTAAGGAATTCTCCAGCAATGTTTGTTCCAGGGCCCACCGCTATAGCGGTGGTAGACAAAAAGTGGGCCTTCTGCTTCTTCAGCTTCAGCTTCGTCCATCTTGCCTTACGTCAGAGAGAATAAAATGATGATTAGCGACATTCTTGGTCAAAAAATCACATGAAGAAGACTAAACTCTAAAAATTCCTAAACTAACTAAATCAATCAAAAACAACGGAAAAGACATACAAGCAACCACAAGTAGGCGATAAAATGGATCAAAGATTCAGCACCAAATGGTACTAAATCTAGCACTTAACACTCCCCCAAACTTGCACTTTTGCTTGTCCTCAAGCAAATCAATCCTCTCAACAGACAACAGCATAAGGCAGTCATAAGATAAACAGATTCATTGCCAAAATTAAACTGCATTCGAACTCGGCAAGATAGAAATGCTAATTGCATACTTAAAAACATTTCCATCCTCTAAAATTTAAATTCAAGAAGTGCTTTTAACAAAGAAGGAATCATACAACCAATAATCATCAGGAAGTTTAAACCAAAACTTAAGTTTACAATTTGAAACCACCGAAACTTTAAAAGCGGTCATACTGTCACCCAAATCATGCTTCCCTTTCTATTATTTGACACTCTCAAGGATGCACAGCTCAGATTCCATTGTTCAACTTAGCCCGCATAGAACAAGAGGCATCTAGCAAGAAGTAGAGTCTGTGCGCCCAATCCACACAACTCTTCTTCCCCCTTCACACTCACAGAGAATATTGTAGAGTAAGAGAAATACCCGTGCGCCTAATCCACACAATACTTCTCTACCCTTTCATCTTCTTCAAGCAATTCAAAAGCAAGGTTCATTGGCTAAAACAATACCCGTGCGCCTAATCCACACAATACCGTTTTAACATAAACCTCACTCCAAGCTACGACTATTAACTTATTTAACTTATTTAAGAAATCTGAAACTGTTACCCCTTATCGAGTTTATATCCTTTTCATGCTTCTTTAGGGAAGAAAAATTTAAACAGTATTCACTTTTAGAATTTCCTAGGTTTCAAACAGCCTACTCAAATTTTTAGAAAAACCTCCTCAAATTATAGAAAATAAGATTAGTTCTTAATTAAAAACAGATTCATGAATTTAAATTTTAAGAACATGATTATGTTTGAGTCAACAAAACACATTTTTCTCTTGCCAAGGCCAAAAATTTTTTTTTTAAAATAAACAGGAATCTGTCTACGCCTATATCTGCTTTACACAACTGCCTGCTTAACCCACATATTGCATATATTGCACCAAAAACATGGATAAGACATATTAAAACAGAGATTTCCCTCCCCCAAACTTAAGTTGACAGTGTCCCCACTGTCCTATGTTTGCCCAACAGGAGTAAAGAAATCACAGCACGAAGAATATATGCAACACACATAACTGCTAAAATTTTCATATTCTGCTAATCATATCACTTCATGCAGATATGAATATCACAAAGCAGCTCACAAAAACATAAAGCACTTCTATAAAGTAAGCATGTCACTGGCAGAAATGAAAAGACAAGAAAAGAAAAGAAAAGATAATGTCAGAAGTGGGTGGTGAGGCTCGCTTCTAGTCTGACACCAGCTCCTCAGTATCACCAGCTCCCTCATCGGTCTCTCTTTCAGCTTCAGCACCAGCGCTGGCTGCCTCTCCTCTTACCGGCAGCCTCAAGGAATCCAGGCTGAACTTCTCAGCCATCAGCGATCCCAATGCAGTCATGTAATCCATCGTGTAGCGTACATCCTCTTGCGTTCTACCCAGCTCTGATCTGAAATAGGTCATTGACTGTTTTACTTCTCCTAGCTCCCTGTTGACATCTGCCAACGTCACAGTAGCTGGAGCCTGAGGTACCGTGCGTCGAGGGCGGCCGACTGGATGCCGCGGTGCTGGTCTTCCTTCCACAGGGAATAAACTGTCAATGTAAGTTCTTGTGATCCCAAGAGGCCTCTTTATTTTCATATCGTCTGTGGGAACTTCCTTCTTTAGCAAAAATGCTGTCAGGATGAAAGGGTATCCGATAACCCCAGTTTTTGCTTGAGCCAATTCATCTATCTTATCTGCTATTAATTCCCCAAAATTAATTGTGATCCCTTTCATGATGCAGTAGATCAGCAGGGCTCTCTCGGCGAAGACATATGAAAAGTTTGAGGACGGAAGCATAGTGTATTGCACAAAGCTGAACCAAGCTTTGGCAATTGGCAATAAGTCTGTCCACTGTACCTTGTATGGCTCACCCCTTGCATTCAGTTCCCACTGGGCCTCAGGTTTACAAATCGTTTGGCGCACATCTTCGGGATCCCAAGACTTCAATATGGACAATCCATGATAGTCCTGTTCTCTTGGGTTCCACAGATCGAACGCCTCATTAATAGCCCCTTCAGAGAAGTTAATCTGTTTGCCTCTAACTTCAGTGTTATAATTCTGCATTGTGTCATTTATGGTTCTGAAGGTATTGGCGTAGAATTCTTTCACCATATCCACATATGCATGCTCAGGTAAATTGCATATCTTGTCCCAACCCCTATTAGTGATATGCTCCTGAATTTCTGGATATTCATCCTCCTCTAGATTGAAGACTTTCTCAGGAAGGATTTTTCTTCGGCTTATCTCCTTGTCGAATCTCACCCCATGGTCTGGAGTCCTGAACGTGAGGAATTGTGCTGCTGATGACGATGCCCCCGGGGTTTCTTTCCTCTTGGTTGGGAGTTTCCTCTTCTTAGGGACAGGGGGCACCGTAAGGAATACCAAAACAATCAAGGTTCCTGTAATTAAAAACATATAATTCAGCCCCAACAGTCATGCTCAATTAAGTCACACCAAAATGCATGCAATGTCGGATTATAAAGAGAGTTGGTAACCTGCATTCTCCCAAAACTCAGAAAGACAACAACTATACTTCACAAGCAATCTTATCTTTCATCCTTCATTGGGCATACAAGCTATTCCCAAAGTCAGTGTATATTAACCATCAGGTCTAAAAATATTCATCCCTCTTAAAACCCCAATGCATGCTTGGTTTGGCTTTATAGCGAAAAAGAAAATAATTGTTTGTGAACTCTAGCCAATTTATGCATCAAACATCAAATTGTACTTGAGTATTTCAATGTCAAATCATTCCGGCAGTACATTCAAGTAATTCATGCATAAATTTCAAATTGAGGTTCTCTTGGGCATTTCATCGAACATCTAGTGTGCATCAATCACTTAGACTGTGTTTTATAACAATTTTAGGCCCTAATCTCCATCCTTAACCAATTATGCAGCACATTCATCAATCAACAATCAAAGCATGTGAGCAATAGACCCTCAGAAATCGAAGAACACCCTACCCACGACAAAAAGAAACTAAAGGCTAAATCGATTTCAACAATAAATCATCAAGGGAACCCTCCAAACTTTGAAAACTCAAACAAAAATTTCATGAAAGTAGCGAACGTCATACAGAAACTGAACAAAATGGGAAGAAAAACACTTACCTAGCATGATGACTCAATCGAAGACAAGGAGAACACCAAGCAGAGTTCCAATCGGTTAAAACTCACCCAAACACCCAAAATTAGCCTCAAACCGTGATGAATATGCAAGGAATTCTCTGGGGGGGCTTCGAAAATACACTAAGGGGGTGGTCGCACAAGGGAGGAGGAAGAAGGAAGGGGTCGACGGCATGGGTTTGGGGATTAGGGTTCAGTTTGGGATTTAAATCCCGACGCGCCGCTATAGCAACACACACATACGGCTATAGCGGCACAAGGCATAGAACGTTTTATTATTTTTTTTTCGAAGTTAAAGTGCTACCGCTATAACGCTAAAATTATGCTGCTATAGCGGTACTTGACAGAACACAGCTTCTTTTTCAAAATTTTTCAGAACCTCACCGCTATAGCGGTATTTGACAGAGGAGGGCTTAATTTCCAGGCTTCACCGCTATAGCGGTACAGTCCTACCGCTATAGCGGTACTATACAGACATTGCCTCTCCAAAATGCAGATTAACACCCTGAAACTCCACAATGAACCCTTTGCCCTTCATATGCAAATTCTCTTTCTTTTAACCATGAAAAGCCTCACAAAGCATGCAAAATTACTCATGTTCACACCCCTTTTCATCCTATAACCCCTTTACAATTGATCAATCAGCACAAAAATCAGGTTCAGCACTTACAATTCAGTAGTAACAGTCATAGCAGCCCACATTATTGATTCATAACATTTAATACTGCCAATCTTCAACCTCTAAACCATTTCATAGACACTATATGCGAAAAATAACACCCAACATCAGCAAATTCCAACACATCACAGTGACACTAATTGCAGCAGACACAATGATCCAGCAACAAAACTAAAAGACAAAAATAACAATTAACTACGAAAGCTAGAAACTTGGGTTGCCTCCCAAGAGTGCTTTGTTTATAGTCCTTAGCTGGACTTTACTGGTGCGCCTATGCCATGGGTTGGATGAGTGGTAGAGAGGTCTTCTCCCGCTCAATTTCGCCACCAAGATAGTGCTTTAATCGATGGCTATTCACTTTGAAGCTTCTAGCACCCTCCAGATCTGAAATCTCCACAAATCTCCTTAGCTGGACTAACATTTCTTAATTCCTATTAATATTAGCAACAACCGTTAATCCCCGGCAACGGCGCCAAAAACTTGTTGACGGCTTGGCAAGCGTACCAATCGTACAAGTAATATAGTGAAAATTAAGTAAAAGAATCGTTCCCACGAGGATTAACTTGCTAATTACTCGAGAAATTAAGTTATATTAGTTAGACAATGCAAATTTCGATGGTTCTTGACAGAAGGAAAGTGAAAATGTAAAATTGAGTTAGGAGTGAATTGTATGTTGTATGAACTTTAAACAAGCGCAATGAAAATTACAAGACAAATGCAACTTAAATCACAAGATGAACACAGCCTAGGATTGCTAATCCCCCGTCGCTCTTCATAAGTTTTAATCCCTCTCCCTCTTGTTCTCACCGGCCATACATGCTAATCTAGGATACTAATATGCTTAGAAGGATTCTCCTGAATGCCAACTAAAACTCAACCCGAAATATCATAATTCCTTATGTATTCTTAAGTTTCGAAAATGCACAAACCCTAATCTGACTATATGAGGCTAATATCTATATTCCTATGATATTAACGAATCTATCCCCTCTCCTTTGTGGTTCAAGAACTCATACTATCTATTCTATGGTCTAGGTTTCACATTCCTCTCCCAAGGACAGCAAAACCACCAAACATTCCATTAAATTGATCAAGTTTAATGAAAGCAAGAGAATGAGAATGAATAAACATGTATTAATGGCCAAACAATCACAAGAGTCAAGAGATTAACAAAACTTAATCCAAACTAGGGTTCATAGCAATCATAGTACAGAAATTTAGCTACACATCATTACAAAATACAAAAAATGAGAGAAGAGAAAAGAAAACTCCATGATTCCAAGTTGGGTAGAAGAAAAATTGCTTCAATCTTCTCCAAAAGTTGGTTGCTCTAGCCTCCAAAGGTGAAATCACCGCTCCCCCTTCGGTTCCAACCCAGAATGACCTAAAAAAATCCATTTGAAGTCTTTTATACCAGCCCAGAATCGCGACTTACCGCTATAGCAGTAAGTCTCCACCGCTATAGCGGTACAGGACAGTAAGGAATTCTCTAGCAATGTTTGTTCCAGGGCTCACCGCTATAGCGGTGAGTATCCACCGCTATAGCGGTGGTAGACAGAAAGTGGGCCTTCTGCTTCTTCAGCTTCAGCTTCGTCCATCTTGCCTTACGTCAGAGAGAATAAAATGATGATTAGCGACATTCTTGGTCAAAGAATTACATGAAGAAGACTAAACTCTAAAAATTCCTAAACTAACTAAATCAATCAAAAACAACAAGCAACCACAAGTAGGCGATAAAATGGATCAAAGATTCAGCACCAAATGGTACTAAATTTAGCACTTAACACAGGTTAAATGGGTAGCCCGTGGGTTACCTTGACCGGACCAAATAGACTCTATTTTTTACCAGCACAACAAAAAGCCAACCCAACTCAAGTAAAAAGTAAGTTAAACGGGTTGGACCTATTTTGACAACTCTAATTCTGAGTTTGTATACAAGACACCCCCATTGCACAATTACACAATAGACAAAACTCAGTCACTTTATCATTGTGATTTTGCTTAAAATTTATCAACCAGTTGATTGTGCAACAAAAAATTGCACAACCAACAAAGTAATAAACTTCAACTTATAGCTTTATGATGTATAGGCAACAAAAGTAATGACATTTCAAATTCATTAAGACATGTTTTTGAAGTTTTGAATTTGCATAGAGCCCAGTTTCTACATTTATAGATGAAATATCAACTCTCTTTTACACCAACTCAAGTTACTTATAATTGTCCATAATGGTGGTGGAGTGGCCTTTGTGTTTTGCAAGGATGAAGATGATGGGGGCTGCATTTTGTAAGGGAAGACGAAGACGACTATTTTTTTCATTTTTGGATGAACACTTTTATATAGGGAGAGGCAAAATGCAGAGAATAGTATTTGTTTTTAATTTGGACCATTGATTGCAGTCAATCTTGTGGATCCTATTTTAAATTGGGTCGTTATCATTGATTTTTAAAATTAACAATAAAAAAAACTTTGTTTTAGGTCTTTTTATTTTTTAATTCATTTTTTTGGACTATTGATCAAGATAAATGGCTATTGATCTTTGATTTTTTGGCTTTTGTGTCTTGTCCCTCATTTCAAATTTTGCTCCTATCCCTATTTTTTTTATTTGTCAATGTATGCCACTTTTACTGTAGACACATTTCATTTGCAAGCATAAAGCAGTGGCGTTCCTCACTGCACAAAACACTTTGTGTAAATCTCGAGTCCATCGTGATTTCTGAAGTGGGGTTCACAGTCACTCACCCCAGTACATCACCACCGTCATAAATTATTTCAATTCTAGTGGAGAAGAACGGCCAGGGTGACACGACTTATGGGAATGGAATAAATGGAAATACAAGTGCTGTGAAATACTAGATGATCCTTACTTTATTAACATATTATGAAAAAATAATTAAGGATAAAAAAATATAACATGATAAAAAACTAAAAAAGATAAAAATAAAAAGTAAAATCTTGCTTAATATTAAATCCTATATTGTGAATTTTTGTTTTTAATTTGCTTTTACAAAAATCGATTCAATAGTTTTTGACCAGATTATTAAAAGGTGAATCGGACTGAACTAATGACTAATTTTCGATCGAACCAACCAGTCTAATTAAATTATGTAATCACTGATAATTATAATCTTTTTTCTTCTTTGCATATATATATTATTTTTCTTTAAACATTGTGAGGATCGTGGTTAATTAATATGGTCTCAAAATATTTTTTTTACTTGCTGCAACTATTGTACTCTACAACGATCCTTGCAATGCTAAAGAAAAATAGTATATATATATATATATATATATATATATATGTGTGTAAAAAAAATTATAATTATTAGTGATTACAAAAAATTGATTAGATTAAAAATTGATTATTAATTTAGTCTAATTCACCTTTCAAAATCAACTAGTCAAGTAACCGGTCAAAAACTGTTGAATCGATTTTTGTAAAAAAAAATTAAAAATAAAAAACAAAAAATCCACCATATAGGATTTAATATTAAGCAAGCTTTTATTTTTTTTATTTTTATCTTTTTTAGTTTTTTGATCATGTTATTTTTTTTATTCTTAATTTTTTTTTCATAATATATTAATAAAGTAAGGATCATCTAGTATTTCACTGCACTTCTATTTCCATTTACTCCGTTGAAATAAGTGATGACGGTGGTGATGCATTGGGGTGAGTGACTGTGAACCCGACTTCCGAAATCACAATGGGCACGAGATTAAAGGTGTGTTTGGGAGCAAGTAGATTAAATGTGGGTGGGATAAATTAAGTTTGATTAAATATGGTTGGAGAAAATTAGGTTTGAATAAACGTGATTTATGTTTGAGAGACATTTGGGCAAACGTAATTTGAGGCAATAAAACTTGGTTTGGGGTAGAACATGATGTTTGGATGTTGAATTACAAACGTAGTTTTAGAATGTATAATTACTAGAAATGGCATAAATTTTTTATTTAATTTTTTAATGTATCATTATTATTTATTGTTATTTATTTAAAGGAAACTTAATTTTTTTGTTTATTTGTCTAATATTGTAAATTAATCACTAATGACTCATTTTTAATTAATAAATTTATTTTTTTATTTTTTATTCACTTAAGTGCTTGGTAATAATTTTTCCTTTATCTTTTTCATGTTCTAAGACCACAATTAGTGTCATCTAGGTCCATAGGTGACAAATATATTTTTTCCTAAAATTATAGCTACTGCTACAAACTTTTAATTTTATTCACTTAGGTCCTTGGTAATAATTTTTTCTTTATCTTTTTCATATTCTAAGACCACATTTAGTTTCATCTAGGTCCATAGGTGACAAATATGTTTTGTTCTAAAATTATAGCTACTCCTACAAACTTTTGATTTTATTCACTTAGGTCATTCATAATAATTTTTCCTTTATCTTTTTCATGTTCTAAGATCACATTTAGTTTCATCTAGATCCATAGGTGACAAATATATTTTGTTATAAAATTATAGCCACTCCTACAAATTTTTGATTTTATTCACTTAGGTCCTTGGTAATAATTTTTCCTTTATCTTTTTCATATTCTAAGACCACATTTAGCTTCATCTAGGTTCATAGGTCACAAATATATTTTTTTCTAAAATTATAGCTACTCCTACAAACTTTTAATTTTATTCACTTTGGTCCCTATCATAGAAACCAGAAAAGTTGCTCTGTTTTCTGCACTAAAAACAGAGTAGTCTGTGGGTTTTTAAGAGGAGAAGATGGAGCCTTCACAGCTTCAGAGAAGACACGCCTCACACCTTTCTATCTTCCATCTTCCCGATCTCTCTCGCCTCTTGTCATCTCACTTCGACCTCCCTTGTTTTTACGTTCTTAAACAGGGGAGACACACACACAGAGTCAACATAATATATACTGAGGGGCAGAATGCCATACTGGAAAATTGACCTACTCTATCCACGTTACATTCACTGGGAAAGTAACAAATTTGCGCTGCAAATCAACCGAGGTTTCACAGCTCCCAAACTTAGTTCACCTTCAACGTGGTTGGCATGTAAAATCTTCCAAACATCCTAGATTATGGCCAACCACAGTTGGAGCTACAGTAAACATGGGAACGGCAGACTTATCGCGCTCCCAAACACGCACTAAATAATATTAACCACAAAGCGTTTTGTGCAATATATGTGTGGTCTTTGATACGAGTGACACCGTTTTATCTAACAAAAACAATATCATTTTTTACAGAGGCGATTTGTTTGCAAACGAGACATGTCTACAATAAAAATAGCCTATATTGAGAAATAAAAAAAATAGGGATGAGGGCAGAATTTAAAATAATGGGAGGGACACAAAAGTTTTAAAAAAAAAATCATTGATCTTGATCAATGACCCAAATTGAAACAGGACTTCCTATCTTTTGTAACAGAAGAAGATCTTGATCCACTATGGTTTAGGTAGGATGTGCTTAGGAGTCCGATGAGTTAAACGTGAGTTGGATAAATTAAGTTTGATTGAACGTGGTTAGAAAAAATTAAGTTTGGATGAACGTGATTTATTTTTAGAAGACATTTAGGTAAATGTGATTTAGAGCAAACAAACATGGTTTAGTACAAGAACATAATATTTGGATATTGGTATGTAAACGTGGTTTGATATGTGCAATTACCAAAAAGAGCATGAATTTTTTATTTAATTTTTTGATATAACATTATTATTTATTGTCATTTATTTAAAAAGAAACTTAATTTTTTTTGTTTATTTGTCCAATATTACAAATTAATCACTAATGAATTATTTTTTATTAATAAACTAATTTTTTGTTTTGCAATTACTAATTAAAAATTTAATTAATCAATAATTATTCACAATAATTTAAAGATCTCTAATTAAACTTCAAAACATTTTTCTTCTCTATTAAATTAATTTTATCTTTAACTAAATTTTAATACAATTTTTTTATCTATTAAATTAATTTTATCTCAATTAAAATTAATGAAAACAAATTTATAATAATTTAATGAAAATAAGATTCCCTTTAATTTGGCTAATTAAATTAATTAATTTATAAATTTTTTAATTTGCTCAGTTAGGTCCTACATCAAAATTTTTATTTTTATCTTTTGTTTAATTTAAAATCATATTTAACTTCATTTAAGTCCCTAGTTCCAGAATATATTTTATTTTTAATTTAAATCGATCCCTATAAACTTTTTATTTTATACATTTTAATCCTTATCAATATTTTTCCTTTTGTTCTTTACTTGATTTGAGCTCATATTTCACTTCATTTAGGTCTCTCGATTAAGAATATATGTTATTTCGAAATTAAATCAACTTCAGTAAACTTTTCAATAATTGCAAGTTAGTTCCTACTGCAACGTTTTTCAGATCTCTCTCGTTCACACTCTCTCCTCTGTCTCTCTATCACTTCCCTCACACCCTTCTAACTACCTTCTATCTCTCTCATATTTTGAGCTTTCCCTTAAATCATATTTTTTGTCCTGAACAAATTGTATTTTAGATAATGCTGGTCACTCCACTACTACCCTTTTGACTCTCTTCCATCTCTCTCTCATCTCACCTGTTTTTTTAATTCTATCCAGCCAGTACTGCCTTCACCCTTCTCTCTCTCTCTCTCGTCTGTCTCTCTTTCATCTCTCTCTCATCTTTCGTATCTCTCTCTCTCCAGTTCTCCCGAGTTCTACAATCTTTCCAACTCTCTTCCACCTCACCTATTTTTTCGATTTTAAACAGGGTAAACACACACACACAAGGGGGGCACACAGAAGTGAACAATAGACACAAAGGGAAGGGCAGTATGAGGGTCTTTAGGAAAATTATCTGCCCAGCCACGTTGAAAGCGACGAAGAAGCTACAAAATGAAGCTTCAGTACCAACCACGTTAAGGGCTTCAGTACCAACCACGTTAAGGGCCCATTGCTGCCTACCTCATTCCCACTACCTCAGTTTGTCATTGCTGCCAAACATTTCATTAATCCTTCAAACGTGGTTGAGCAACAAAAAACATGGGTGACGGCAACGAAAACATCCTCCCAAACAAGCATGTAATTTTACACTTGTATCACTTATGTTCACTGAACAACCAAGTAAGCAATTCATCTGAGTGTTAAAAATATAGGATTGTGAAATCCGCCTAGGACTTTAAGGGAACTAACATAAAAAGATTAAAATAGTATAAATTTGAAATATAGAAAATCGACACAAAGCATATAAAATATAAATGATTAAAATAAAATTTAAAATAAATATAAAAGATCAAAATATTATTTTCACCTGAAATTAAAAGACTAAAGATAAACTTAAAGACAAAGTTAAGAAACTAAATTAGAAAAAAAAAATTAAGAAATCAAAGTAATACCTAAAATAAATTTATGAAACTAAGTTGAAATTTAAAGCAATATCAAGGGACTAAATTAAAATAAAACAAAATTAAGGAGTTAAAGCCTCATATAAAAGCTACGGAATTAAATTAGCATAAAATTAAGTTAGAAGATTAAAATAAAATTTGAAGCAAAGTTAAATTACTAAAATGATATTCATGTCAAAATAATATCTTAGGAAAGGGAACACTTCACAATTTATCCAGGCTTAGGGCGAAATTATATCCGTAACTGGGATGTAGAGCCCGTGGGGATTGAAGGAGATCATTGTCGCAGTGTAGAAGCTGAGCTCCGTAGAGGGAAGAAAGGAGGGTTGAGTGTTAAGAATTGAGACAAAAGAAGCTGTGATTCGCAAAATGTTGCAATTCCCGGCGTTTATGACGCAATACCCATCGTCGACGAGCAGGATTCCGACTTCGTTTCTACTCCCATCTCAGTGGCCCCATCCCCACAACGAAGAACTCCTTCTCGCGATGGAGGAGTCTGATTTCGAAGAAAAGGTATTCTAAACCAAAACCCCATTCTTCCCATTTAACCAACAAAAACATAGGGCTTTTTTGTCCTATTATTTTTGTAATCGTACATTTGCTCTGACAATTGAGGAACTAGTATCGGGATTTAGAAAAGAATTCGATTGGGGAATGCTGATTTTCTTATGGTGTGACGGTGTGCGCTTTCGGTGAAAGAAATTTGCTTTGGTAGGTTTATTAGATTTCATACAGCTTCGGGTTTTAATGTTTTGACATATAAAATTAATTTAAGAACAGCAATGCCAGTATAGCGGAGGACGTAATCTAGTTCATACGTTCAAAATCATGTGGGAAACGGTAAAATATTGGCGTTTCTTAGTTGTGATAACTTGCTCTTTTTGTTCCAATTTTACTAGCAATGATGCTCACAAACCCACCATTAAATATATTGGCAATCTCTAGTCTGAAGCGGACTAGTTTTCCATGGGTTGCAATAAACCATTACCATGAACCTCTGAATTGTCCCATGGCAGTCAAATCATATGCTTATCGAAATTAGCTTGTACTTCTCAAGTATGCAATTATCTCCAGTTGATTACCCTTTATACCTTCTTAATTCATGTCTTAGTGAGAACTATCTTATTTTAGAAGCTATAAGAAGTTGTGTGTAAAATAATGACTGAAATATACAATACTCCTTCTGGTTACTTTGATCAGCTGGGAGGTGCAATACAAGTTTTAAAGGGTTAGCAAATTCATAATGAAGCTTTTGGGGACTCATTTATGTTTGATTTCTAGTAAAAGCATATTTTGGTGATTTCTGATTCTTCAGTATAAAATGTGGGTCTGTTGAGAATTGCTGTATAGAAAATACGCCAAATGAAACATTATAGAAAATACTCTTTATTATATGTTGATATTTTGGAAAAGCATTTGAGAAATTATAACATATTAGATAAGTTAGGGATATTTAGGGATTTAGTAATATGAGTATGCAATTTATGCTTGACATACAGTATGAAAACTTTTATATTGTGAAGGTTTGTGATTTCTCCTGGAGAAACCGCATTTGTACCAACCATGAATTGCTGAAATAGATTATAGCCCTAGCTAGACATGTTGGTGAAGCATTCTAACTATAAAGTGGATGATGAGAAATTCTGTTCAAGTTGAAAAATTAGATGCATCGTAAGAGATTGGGTCTTCTTTTTATACACACGCACACATAAAGCCTTCAAAAGTGTATTTTTACATGTTCCAACTAAAAGTTACTTAGGATGAATGACGGAGAAGCTCAAATGCAATAAAGAAATCATATATGATTTGAAAGTATACCAAATAGGGGCAATACAAGTTAATTGAATGTTTGTACACATTGTCTATCTTCTCTGTCTTGTCTTCTACTATCTGTCGCTGGAGGCACAATAGGTGAAATATGTTTTAGATGTAGTTGAGGGATACGTTTATATTTCTAGCACCCTGCTTCCAGAATTTCTTGGTTTCACTTTCGTATGTTCAGGAGGGTTAAAACCTCCGGTCATAAAATAAGTTGATTAAAATCAAATTTTGTTTTCATTGGAATGGTTGGGATGCAAACTCGAAAGTGTCGTTATGCATGCAAGTCCCTAGAAGACAATCTCTCAGGTATATCATTCTCTCTCCAATATTGTCTTTACATGTTGGAGGTGGGACCCATTTTTGCTTTTGGGAAGATTGTTGGATTAGTCATACCCCTTTTATAGAAAGGTTTCCCTTTCTTTATTCCTTATCTTCTTTGCATAATGTCCCCATTGTTGATTTTTTATGTTTTCAAAAGGACTAATTTTCTTGAAACTTTCATTTTTCCAAAAATATAAATGATAGACTTGTAGGCAATATTACTTTAATGCTGGACATTTTGGCCCCATTTCGCATCTCCTCTTGTCCTTATAAGAGGTTATGGTAGGTGGATTCATCGAGCTCATACACTTATGCTCCCTTTTATAATTTTTTGATTCGTAGCCCACAAGTTTCGTTGTTTTTTAAAAAGTTGTTTTGGAAGGTCAAGGTTTTTGTTTGAACAGCATTACTCGATAAAATTAATACAAATGATTTGCTTCAAATTAGGTAGCCTTCTAAGGCCTTATCTCCTAATGTTTGTGTGATGTGCTTTAAGAACTTAGAGACAAATAGTCATCTTTTCTTATATTGTGAGGTGGTGTGAGATATTTGGAATAGACTATTTGGGCTTTTTTAGGAGAGTTGGATGTGCCAGTTAACCTTGGTGCTTTCTTTGTCACTAATTTTATGGGTTTTAGGAGAAAGGAGAATAAGTTTTTGTGGAAGGTGGCTATGTTTGCAACTGTGTGGTATTTTTGGATGGAAAGAAATGCTAATGTTTTTAAGCAATGGCTTCTTCCTCACTTGCTTTGGGACATGATTTGTTACGTTGCTTCTCTTTGGGTTTCGGCTAAAAAGTCTTTTAAGGGGGTGTTCTTTGTAGATATCCATAGGGATTGGAGGGTTTTGTTATATTAGCCCTGTTTTTGGACTTCATGGGTTGGTTTTTGTTTGAACTTTGTCTTTTTTAGGAGGATCTCTTGTCCTCTCTTGTCTTTTGTTTTATTTTCCCTTTGTAACCTTCTCACTTCTTTAATAATATTTTCTTTTTCTATCCCCAAAAAAGAAAAAAAAATTTAACCTCCTCAAAGAAAACCCATTAAAATCTTTTTTCTCATTACATATCAGCTTGGGCTTAAATTATAGAGATTTTATTTTTCTTGAACTAGTTATCACATGCGCTCGATTGTCACTCTGAGTTTTATGGCATATTAGTAGTCAGGAATAAATGAAATATCCATGAACTAAGGCAGTGAGTACATAGCCATATACATGTAAGTATGCATATTGCAAAATGTTATTGGAGAGGGAATAGGCTTCATGTTCAAGATACAAGGAATCTGTGTCCTTATTTTTCGTCGTCTCATACTCATCTTCATCAATGCTGGCACGTGTTCATTGCAGTGCAATGAAATCAGGAAGATGAATAGCAACTTTATTGTGGTTGGGAAAACATCTGCTGGCAATGAGAAGGAAGACTTTGATAATGATGCAGATGATGATGATGTCGACAATGCAGAGGAATCCGAGGGTGAGGAATTTGAGCAAGAAACTGGTTGAGAAGCTGTGCGTCAATTCGTACTTATATTCTTGTTTGTAAGATTCTCTCAGTGAGGGCAGTGCCTATACCAAATTATGCACCGACTCTGTACACTGCCATTGTATGCTTAATATTCTGTTTTATATGCTCTTTCTTGTGCTTGAATCAATGAGAGCTTCTCGGGAACACTTAAAGTAGCGTCATATTTATAAATGATGCCTTTACTGTAGTATGAAAAACCAGAGAAATAAATGGATAATATGCAATTGGAATCCAGATTTATTGCAGTTGATGTCAAGACTCCAGAGTTTCATTGCGCAATTACAGCCATTCATTTTAAATCTGATGACCAATTAAAGAGATGTGTAACTACATGTGGTTTGTCTTTTTTTTTTGTCCTCCTCTTTTCAATTGCTATTGTCCAATTTAAAATAAACAGTTGATTGCATAACAGCGATGCAGTAGGCATGCCATAGTGTTATTTCAAATTTATGAAATCCTAGATATTAAGAAATAAGATACTTTTAAGTTTTTAATACGTGGTATGATAGATGAAAGTTGTCATAGAAATTCTGCAGTAACTTTCATCAATTGAAAGAGTTCAAACTAAGGCAAGAATACTTTCTATTAATCCATGTTTTACGACCCGATCCGGCATGATTAGGTCAAATTAGAGCCTGGCAACTCAGGGTCAGATCTAGTCTAGGTCACTCCTATAGACCGATGTGTGAGCGATTCGGTTGAGATCTGGCCGAATCTTAGCCTACCCAACAACTTGATTGACCTTCCCTTTTTTTAATTTAATATTTGCTAAATTAACTAGGCCTGGTTGATCAGTTCCATGATTATTAAAAAAGAAAACACATCCACCATCTCCCGTCTTCGGAACTCGTCAGCTTCAACCATATCGTTCATCACTGCCATCTAGAAGAAGAGGGGAAAAACCCATCAACTTCAACCATCATTCATCACTGCTATCTCCCGTTGTCATCGTCTGTGTTCTGTAGTCGTTGGGTGGAAGAAGAAGAAGAAGAAGAAGAAAACAACCTCACTTCTAATGCGAGTGCAAAGAATAGAAATACAAAACATGAAGAGAGAGAGAGAGAGAGAGAGAGAAATGGAAGGGAAGGGAAATATGTATTTTTATTAAAGGCTCTTTAGTCTTCATCTAAAGCAGTGTGCCTCCACCATGGAGTAATGAATTATGTTGAAAGGAGAAAGCACACTAATTACAAAAGTAGCGAAGGAGAGGATGGTTGGTCGGAGAGAGAGAGAGAGAGGGATTGTGATTTTGAAATTTTGAATTAAAAAAAAATATTTTTTAGTTTTTATATTTAATATAAATATATATAATAATATTTTTAATAAAAGATAAAAGATTAATTTTTTATTTTATCAATATATATATATATTATTGATTTAATTCCTGTTAAACTACGATTAAACTAGTGAACTTTAAACTGGTGCCTTCATCAATTCAATGACCAATCTGATTTTTAAAACATTTTTTAACACATTGGAGTTAAATGGAATACAATATGGATATTTTAATTTTATTTCAAGTTAAATAACTTTTAAATACTTCTATCTATTTTAAAACCTTTTTTATCTGGTGGTGGGTTTAGTGGATTATAAAATAAATGCATTTTTATTAAATAAATGCATTTTTATTAAAATATTGATCTAATTCAATACATTGCAATCAAATGAGTGAAAATGAATAATAAGAGTGCATACAATAATGAAATATAAAATTCATACTCTTTCTAGTCATTTTATGAGCATATCATTTTTAATGTGTGTTTTCCAATTCCAAAGCATTATGCAACAATATTTTAGATGTTAATGACCATGATTTTTAGCTTTAAAGTATAAAATTTGCATATAAATTATTTATTTTACTTGTTTTTAAATTTATTTATAAACATATATATGTGTATATATATATATATATATATATATATATATATATAATTTTTTAATTTTTTAAATTTATTTACATGATTCAGTAATTAACTTGGTGACTCGACGGTTGAACCACGACCTAATTTTTCAGAGGTCAACCCAGGTTAATGATAGGGTCGATTCCAAAAACATTGCTATTGATAGCTTTAATTCTGAAGATACTCTAGCAGCAGTCAGCCCAATTCCAAGAATTTAATTCTGAGTAAATATAGGGGATTAATGCAATTAAAGCACTAGGCTTGTCCTTTTGTTTTTGACAAAAGTACACTTTCTGTCTCTAAGATTTACACCAAATTTTAATTTTGTCCCTAACTTTTTTTTTAACATCAGTTATGTTTTACATGTTCTATTATTTTTTTCAAATCTACCCTTTTCACTAACGTCGTTAAATCCATTGACAAAAAATGCTGACTGAGTAATCTAGGTGGCACATCTCAAGTAACACGTCATTTGCTACATGACAGTCATGTCAGATATATGTAAAAAGACAAAATTACTCCTAAAATTTTTACCTCTCCTTTCTCTAATCATCCTTCTTGTGACACCCAGGGCCGACGAGGGCAGGGAGTGGTCGCTGGTGCAGAGAAGAAGCACGGACAAGAAGTGGCTTCTTGCAGGCTTCTAGGCGAAATGACACATGAATGAACCAACTCCACATCGGAATGAAAGGTATCATGAGACTGTACAGTAAGGGATTCCAAGACTGTATAGTTGATGAGAGCTTAAAAGATTTGGTAGGTACTACCTATACCAACAAGGTGCATCTTCTTTTTCGGGAGCCTATTTCATAAATACTTCATAGTTAAGCATGTTTAGTCTAGGTGTCACATCCTAATTTCGGGCATGTGAGTAGTTCTATAACCTCGAGGGTGTACCTTTATAGTATCCTATAAAATCTCTGAATAGTCATAATATCTACAATTATGCGAAACATAAATTTTTCAAGAAAGAGATTTTGCATATATATATATATATATAAAGTTTAACATAGTAAAACAGTAAATATAAGCCGAATATCATACAGTATGATACAACTTTCCAAGCCTAAGTGACCTATAAAGATTACAGAACGTTTCCTAACTTTTAAATTCATAAGCCCTCCAGACATACATGGATAGTATCTTCAAGGAATACTAATCTTCATGCAAATTTTCTTCTTCCTCACCCACTGTATTTGAAAAGATAATCATAGAGAGTGTGAGTTCATCAAAACTCAATGAGTAAATAACTGTGCAATAATAAATGTGTCACAAGTACAAATACTATAATCATTAAGAACAATTATATTCATATCCAGGGTTTCTATACCTCTGTATTTGGTATATATTCAGGGATTCAATTCTCATTGTATTCATGTTCACAACCATTACATGCATTGATATCTTGGGGGGATCAAGCCCTCAACCATTCCATGTTCATAATTATATATATTGGTATCTTAGACCAAGTTCTCAACTATTCCATGTGTATATTTGCATGCATTGGTAGCTTGGGTCAAGCTTTCAACCATTTCATGTGTATAATTACATTCTCAATCATAATTCTCATCAACATAATCTTAAATCACATGATAAATTCCATTATCAAATTATCATCACTAAATAGGAAATTTAATTAGAATTTCTAATTACGATATGATGTGAGATTTATATTGTACTTAGAATAAAAATAAATAAACTCGGTTAGCAAGCTCATCCACTCACATAGATTCCGTATCCGAGTCATCTTTCCAAGTTGTTACAAAGAAGAGCATATAGCAGGATTTCAGGTTCCGCTATGGAGATTTTCACAAAATTCATATAGAGAAAGTCAGTGTTGCTTTTATACAAAATGTTATTCATATGTACGGTCATTATTTATATGTATAATTACTATTTATACATATGGATATATACATATACTATTTATACGTATAGATACTATCCATACATATAGATACGTATGAATACTATTTATACATATGAATACTATTCATACATTTGGATACTATTTATACCAAGGATAGCGAACGTAAATCGTAAAAGAGTACACTATAAAAGTTTTCAGGAAAGGGAGAAGGGTCATAATAAACGCTCTTAAGTACCAAGTCTTTCTTTAACCAGACCTTTCTTAAATATGTATTTTTTACAGTTTCATACTCTATTTCGGTAATCAGAAAATAAAAAAATTTTCAAATAATCGAGGATAATTCTTTTTTGATGTGGAGAATTTAAAAGAGCATAGCATCCTCACCTTGGTTCTAGGCTGAAGAGAAAAGGCCTAGGATTTCAAAGCCTTAACATTGGAGCGAGAGAAATTTGAGGAGAAGAAGGAAGAGAAACTAAATATGTGAGTTTAGAAGTGAAATGAAAGGACCTATTTATAGGAGAAGTCAGGGTATTATGCTAATAAAATATTCAATTTATTATGCGTTTTAATAATTTAATTTACTATGCGCTTTAATAATTCAATTTACTGTGCGCACATATTTTTCAAGAGAACGGCAATTATTAATTAATATTGAAAATTTAAAAGAAAAATTATCCTTTCTCTTAAACTTTTAAGTTTCTTTTCACTTTAGTCCTTTTCATTTTAGTCCCTAAGGGAATTTTCTCACATAAAACATTATTTTTCTCCTAATTTCTTTTTAAATTCCTCTTATGCCCAAACCATATTTTAACCATGAGATATATCGTAACATCCATTATACCCCACAATTTATGCAATCTATAAGTGAAAATCTATATTTTCAACAAAATGCACAATCAAGGTAACAAGATTCATATAAGCATACAAAATTAAACAAACAGGGGAATTATTTTCTCAAGAATAAATTTATCGTAATTCTTAAAAATTTAAAATATATCGGGTATTACACTAGAGTAATTTTGGGATGGGTGAGCCCCTGAGAAATTTTTTCAGGGAGCATGTGAGTGAGGACAAAACATGTTATAAGGACCCGTGTTGGCTTATGGGGACAGTTGTTAGCCTGGAAAGCAACCCGAATAGTTACACACACACACACACACACACACACACACACACACACACACACACACACTCTCTCTCTCTCTCTCTCTCTCTCTCTCTCTCTCTCTCTCTCTCTACCTAGTTCTCCTTTCTCGTTGAACTCATTCTCTTCTCTAGTCATCCCTCTCATCGGCGTTATGGTCCCTGATTCACGACGGCAAAATAGGGACAGTGATCCTTCCCATGTCAACTTCTTCTCCCTCCATCTCTCGATCCGTCCCTTTCACTCTCTAATTCTCTCGAGTCCTCTATTTTTGGACCAAAAAAACAGAGCTGAGAGGCATCGTCACCTCTCTTGTCGAACTCATTCTCCTTTCTAGATTGATGCCTCTCGACTATGTTTTTTGGGTCCTAAAACAGAGGAACTAAAAGAATTAGAGTGAAAGGGAGGGATCAAGAGATGGAGGGAGAAGAAGCTGAAATGGGAAGGTTCACAATCCCTATTTTCCCACCGTGAATAAGGGACCATAATGCCGACGAGAGGGATGACCAGAGAGGAGAACGAGGTAGAGAGCAAGAGAGACAGAGAGAAGGACAGTTACAGAAGAGGAGAAATAAAAATTTTAAGGGTAATTTTGTCTTTTTACATATATTTGACATGGTTGTCACATGGCAAATGACACGTCGTTTGAGATATGCCATGTGAACTGCTCAATTAGCATTTTTCATCAATAAATTTAACGATGTTAATAAAAAGGGTAGATTTTAAAAAAACATGTAAGATATAACTGATATAAAAAAAAATATTAGAGATGAAATTAAAACTTAGAGTAAATCTCATAAACATAAAGTGTATTTTTGCCTTCGTTTTTTCTTATCTTATCCCAATAAATATATTTTTCTCCTTCATAACTGCATGGTAATCATACAAAAGCATAATTTATATCCTAACCAGTCTCGCCAAAGATAAAAATATTCATTCTGCCTCTTCTGCAGCACCAAACGCCACTGAATTAATTTGACAATAATATTCGTTCTGCCTCTTCTGCAGCATCTTTATTTGCTTTCTTGATGAATTTCTTCTTTTTTAATTAATTAGACAAATTTTGAGTATCTGACACACAAGTTGGCTTCGCCGGCTTCTCGGAGGAGAGGTGAACCTGAACATCTAACCATGAGGATTGGACCGAGTCAGAAGGAAAGTCAATATACAGCAGACCGATTTCAATGATTTAAGATTTTTCTTTCCTTCTCGCTGTTATTTAGGTCAATGCATATGAATAGTCGCTTGAAGAAGTTTTTGGTTGTATCACAATAAGTGGTGCAAGTGGTAAGTAAATTTGAATTTAATTAGTTGGAAGGTTTCCACAGCGTCAAGTGTTTGGGATTGCAGAAAAACACAAGAAATGTTTCACATCAAATAGTATGAAGATATTGATAATAAATGGGGAAAAAAGAGTTTCCTTATTATTACCAGCTCCCAAAAAAATCCCTTAATAATTTGAATTTTTTTCAGTAAAAGTAGAAGTCAAATTCAAAAACATGATGGCAACAATATTAAAGGGGTTGTGCAAATAGTTTAGAACTTGCCTCTATATAGATGAAATTTAAATTACACAATGTCATTGACATTTGTATTCAAGAGGTGTGCAAGATTTCTTGCACTGTGGTCCTTGTTTTTTTTATATTATTTGAGGGCGACAGATTTATGTATCTACCTTTCTTTATTCTAGGACGCGTCCGATACGCAGAAACTTGCTTTTCCTCGAAAACCTCCCTTCCCTTCCAAGATTCCATCTAACAATTCATAGGGACAAGCCCCTTCATGACTCTTTTTAGCATGTATTATGAAATTAATTTTAGAGGAGTAATGAAATGGAGGACCACTTTCAAATTATCTTACATGTCTGGGTAGCTTAAAACATGGGATGAGGCTCTGACAAAGACTGACTCAATTTTTGGTTAGCGTTATTATTTTAATATATATTATTATTTATTTATTTTATTATTAATAATTAATACTGACAATTACTTAAATAGACTAATATATTATGTATTGTATATTTATGTACATTTTGTGACATATATATATTGAGTGATATTTTTAATTAGATCCTTAATAAAATTTTTATATATTTTGTATTAAAGAGATCTATTTGATCTATTTTATATTTGTTTTGAGGTGTTAGTAAAATTAATTTTATTTATAAATACCCAACTCTAAATAATAACAATGATTATGTGTAACTATAAAAAAATTAATCCATAAGTCAATAGTGAACCAAATAGTAATTCTATGAGTTATACAAATGAATGAATTTTAGACAAAATATAATATGTCATTTTTTATCAATCTAAAAATTATTGTGACAAAATGTCACTCATAATCTCTCAAAATAAACTATTAATTGTTTGATCTTCAAATTACAATAAATCACTATATACTCTCATTTTATATCTTTATTATATTTTTATTGCTTATCAAAAATTGATAATTAATAAATTTATGAATAAATAAATTTTCACATTCGAGTTTTAATATATAGAATGTTTCACCTTTGTCTTATGCTAAATTTTCTTACAACCTCGTTTATGCATCTCGCCCTTTTGAGTCTTACTGGTGCATCCGTATATTCTTCAACTTGAAGTCTCTTGGTGACTTGTATTCGAATCTATAACACTGTATTTATTATGTAATCAATTATATGTCCACATTAATCTTTGTTACGACTTACAGTGTACCTAATTAGAAAAAGGTTCGTACAAAAATTAATTGAGGTTCGAATTTAATTATAACTACTTTTAAAATTTAAAAGTAGTGTTAAAAAATTTATTACACATCAACTAATTTAATTTAAATTAAATCATATTACAAAAATATAAATTTTTTTCATAATTTTTCAAAGAAAATAAATATTAATTTTTTTAAATCACCAATAATAAAAAATTTATCATATTTTAACTAATTTAGTTTAAATTAAGTTAATTATAATTTTTTTTATTTACAAAATTTAAATTTGAAATAATAATATTTGATCAGTTTGCTGGATGCCATATGTATTTTATAATTCTTCAATCCCTCTTTTAATACTATCGCTTTCTTTTCCGAATTTTTTTCCATTATAAAATTCAACTTCCTTAGTCCGCTTGCTCTTATTGAATTAATTAAAGGACAAGTTGCCTCCCGGTTCCAAGATTCAAATGTACGTATTGAGTCCCTATCCCAATCGCCTTATGACCTGCAAACACGGGAGAAAATGACACCAGAAAAATAATTAGTTACACGTAATACAAAAATCAACAAGAAAATTTCGACTAACAAATTAACGAGAATCTTACCATAGTCAAATTCACATAAATGAACGTTTCCGAAGCAGATTTCACATAAACAAAGGACTTGTGACTGGAATATCCTTTTCTCTTGGGGAATCAAATCCTCTTGTTTCGCTGGGGATATGATACGGCACATAATGGTCCATTTAAACGGCCATGAACGGAAAAAAAAAAAGGAGGAAAAATTGCCATCCCTGACCCGAAAATTCAGGCTCAATTGAAAAATCAGAACCTTGAGAAGATCCAGAAAAATCAAATTAAAAAAAATATCGTACTAAATATCCCGTTCATCCCTTGCTTTACTCTTTCTTTTTTGTTTTCTTTTTTTTTTTTGTGCCGAAAAATTTTCTTCATCATCACCATAATCTATCATCTACGTATGTATTTATGTATGTTCTATTCATCTCCGATTACTCGCATCCGGTTCATCATCGTCCTAGTCTTTACAGTGAATGAATTCAGTAACAGAAATAGTTGCAGCGGGATCCACAATAAAAGAATCTAGGGCTTCCGTCGAACTGTCGGGTGTAGCAGCACGCTTTTCCCGAGCCGTTACGGACTCCAACTGGATACGCAACGGGACGGACGAAGCGATAAGTCGAGGTAGAAGGAAGCGAATCGGTGGACGAGTTCGTCGATCTGGACGGAGAATGGTCGGCGCTCGGAGCCGAGGACGGAGAAGGAGACACTTTCTTGAGAGACTTCGGCGGCAAGAGAATAGCTCTGACCTTCAACGGATAAGCTAGCGACGACGAGGCCCGATCGTATTCCTCGATTATATTGGCCAAATCCTCGTCGCTTGTTATCGAAATCAACGTCTCCAGGTCTCCGTTAGGCAATGAACACTTCAAGGTCACAGACGAACCACAGAATTCCGCCAGCTTCACCATCAGCTCTGGAAGTAGCAAATAAATATAAATACACAGATTCTTTCTAATTTAGAATAATTAATCAACAAAATCGGAGAGAGAGAGAGAGAGGAAACCTGAGTAGAAAATAGAAGGATGAACGGCGAGTACCCTGGTGTGGCCGCCGACGTAGCGAAGGTTGCCGTCAGTGGCGCGAGGAAGGATTTTGCCGCCGTAGCTACAGAGGAACTTAATGGTGGTTCTGTGTTTGGATTCCATGGCTTGAGTTAGTTGATGAGAGTGAGTTTGAAGAAAAGAACAAAAGGGAAAGTTCTGAGAGAGAGGAGACGGATCTAGAGTCGGAGCTTTGAAACCTAGAGACGTGAAGGTGGAGGCCATTTATAGGCAGAATGGAGGAAATGGGGAGGAACCCCAAGACCCACACGTTTAATTAAAAAAATGATTAAAAAATTAAAATGGAAAAGAAAAATAGAAACCCGCCTGAGAGTTTTGGAAATTAAACGAGATATGCGGATATTCTATTTTTCTTGGGAGGAGGGAATGGACCCATTTAGATGTATTGATTGATGCGAACTAACGCGGGGCCGAAAATTGAAATCATTCAATTATACAAATTTCAAGGTTTCCTCCTTGGCCACGCGTTAATTACTGCCGAGGTTAAGATTGGAACGGAAAAAAAATGAATGGAATCATAAGGTCAAATTAATGATCCGAAGATCTTATTTTTAAAATAACTGTAATAATTAAAATTATAACTATGTAAATATAAATTATAAATAAACATAATATTATGTTAAAAATAATCACTCAATTTATAATTTTAATAAATATGACCTAAAATAATATTTTGTAACAATAATAAAAAATATTATTATATAAAATTTAAAAATATTTAATTAGTGAAACACAATAGAGAATAATAGCCTCCATTACTTATTATCTTTAAAAGCCTCTTTTTTTTTCTTCACATAATAGACATATTCTTTAAAACATATAATACTATAATATCATATTATTAATTTTTACTAAATTAAGTTATATTAAATAAATTATGAGTGTTAAGATGATAAAAATGACAAAAATTTAAAATATTATAAGATCTATAAAATCAAAAAATCATAAATTTTTAATATATAAATCGAGATCATATTAATATCTTAACAAATTTAATTAAATCTTAAATAAGATCATAATTATTAAGATTGTTTGAAATTATAAGACTGTAAGATCTTAAAACTTATATCAAGATCTTGATAAGTCTTAAAAGTGTTTTCTCACCAAATTATTTGAAAATGGATCCCCTGCTAACTTATATGTGTTGAGACGATATGGGTGGGTGATTTAGATATCAATGACCCAAAATTTAAAGCTTTTTTATAATTTTTTTAAATGAAGAGGTACCATTTGAACGGTTAATCTATAAGATTAATAGTTCAAATTCGGGATGATCTTTTTTAAAAAAAAAAAGTCCTAAAATCTTAATCATTAATCTTAAATAATTAAAAATTCACATGAACCAGCACCGTAATGGGCACTAACCCGCTTCATAATTCATCCTACATTGAGAGGGTAAATTATATTTACTACTTTTAAATTTAAATATTATATTAAGTGTGTAACGACTTTATAGTTAATAATACTAATAAATATTTTGACTCATCATTAAATTTTGTCTTTTATGAAAATGCACACTAATGCACGCCATTTTAAATAATGAGAGGAAGAAAAAAAAAAGAAATCTCTTTTAAAGATGAAAGCAAGAGAAACAGAATTTAATAAACAAATAATAAGAGAAAAAAGTAAGATGTGAATTTTTCACATGAAAAAAAAAGACTAAAATATACTTTACTTCCCTAAACTTTGTTCTATGTGCAAAAAACTTGCCTAAACTTTTAAACTGAACAAAAAACTCCCCTCAACTTTTATTTTGTGCCAAAAACTCCCTACACTTAGTTAACCGTCAGTTGACCGTTAATTAATGTCACGTCATCAGTATATTAGATACTTCAAATATCACGTCAAATAGTTTTTACACCTCAAATGCTGATAGTGACAATTTCACAGTGCTGACATGGCAAGTGAACTACAAAAAAATGTGTACGTAACACTTGAGGTGTCTAGTATACTGATAAATTGGCATTTAGTTAACGGTCAACTGACAGTCAACTAACTCTAAGGGGTTTTTGGCACAAAATGAAAGTTGAGGGGAGTTTTTTGTTGAGTTTGAAAGTTTAAGGAGATTTTTTACACATAGAATAAAGTTTAGAGGGGTAAAGTACATTTTAGCCAAAAAAAAAATCCTAACCCTTAGAAAAACTTCTAAATGTTTAATGATGCGTCTAACAACAAATCATATCTCTTGTAATTACTTACTATTCTGATTAGATGCGAATATATACCGTATTGCATCTCCATAAAAAGCGTAAGCTAAAAGGTCCTTCCAAAATTATTCTCCATAAATACATACATAAATGAGTCATTTATTACTTATGCAATCAGATTAAAGGGGATAGGTGATTAAAATTTAAAATTGATCCACAAAATCTGCAAGCAACGTAAGTTTAAACATGAGGAAAAAAATGTCTGCACTTTCTATATTCAAGTTATAGTGATAAAAAGAATGTAGAAAAAATTAAAAAAAAGGTTTATTATATATATATATATATATTTGTGTGTGTATGTATATATATATATATACGTATACATACATACACAGACAAATATATATATATATATATATATATATAAAGAATTATATGGGACATATGGGATATCTATTAGCCTTAATTAGGTACTTGTCAATTGCTCGGCCAATAATCTGAAAAGAGCATGTCTCATTTTGCTTCTATTAGTTCTATTTAATAATATTTAGAGAATTAGACTAAATTGACTAACCAAACTAAAAAATTAATGAATCAGTTCAGTTTAAACCAAAAAATCAATACAAAATCAGTTAAACTAATAAAATTGACCAGTTTAAATAATTTAAATTTTTTTAATGAATATTATTATGTATTTTTAAAAAATCTCTAAAAATTTAAATTATTAAAAAAATATTTATAATTAGTATAAATATATATTTATAATATATCTATAATATTTTAATATTTATAATATCTACATTAATTATATATTTTAAATACTATCAATTTTATTACAAGTCAACATTAACTTTAAATTAATATCTAAACTATTTTAATAATCAATCTAATTTTTTAAACCTTAAGTTATTATGAGTCATATGGGTGGGTAATACAAATTTATATGCTCTAACCTTTGATTTTGCCTCTCTCTTGCGTGGATCTGAAAACACCATCTCCGTTCAATTTTAACCATAAAAAACCTATGACTCATAGAGGTGTCAAAGTGGGTCAGCCCGGCCCGTTCGGGCTGGCCCGCTGTCGGGTTGACGAAAAGTGGGCCGGGCCAACCCGGCCCACTTTTGAAAACGGGCTGAATTTTGAGGGCCCGGCCCACTTTTTGCGGGCTGGCGGGCTAAACGGGCCAGCCCGCCAGCCCACTTTTTTTTTTATATTTTTTAATTTTTTTTTGTTTTTTTTAATCAATCAAAGCCAATAAAATCATTTAAGGACAATACAACTAATTTAAAAACATCAAAAGTCTTACAATACAAAATAATTTATCAATATTCTCTAAGATGTAATATTAAAAAGAAAAAAAATTGAAGGATCATACATCACTAATTATTCAATACTCATCATTTAACTAATATTGTTATACAAATACATACACATTTATGTAATCACATCATATATTCATATATAGTAAAGTAGGAAAATATAAATTTAAAAAAAAAAAAAAAAACGGGTTAGGCGGGCCAACCCGCGGGTTAGGCGGGTTGGCCCACCTAACCCGCGGGTTAGGTGGGCCGGGCCTAAAAAGCCCGGTCAAAAACGGGCCTAAATTTTAGGAACCCGGCCCACCTAAAAAGTGGGCTAAACGGGCCCAACCCGGTGAGCTGGGCCCGTTTTGACAGCTCTAATGACTCATCAAACATATATATATATATATATATATATATTCTTTGCACCATGTTAGGCAAATATTCTGCCGCTATTATTGTTAGGAAGCACCAAATTTATAAGATTTTAATCATATATTTGGATATGATTACTTTCTTATATACACCCTTTCTAGTTTCTAGCTAGACGTAAGCTCCGTTAATTGTTTTCTATTTACACTTCAACACACAAAAAGAGAAGAAAAAGCACGAATGGAATCATATTGTCATGTACGTTTGTTTCGTAAGACCCAGCTCAAAGCATCTCTTTTGTACTATTGTAATGTCCTTAAAGATTAAAATAAATTAATAACATGACTCAAAGGAAATTCGCTCACATGGGAATGTTTTTCATAGAATTTATGTGCATGATTTATAAATTATGGTAAAAAATAATTTGATATTTTATGGTTTAATTTCATCCGTTTATATTGTGGTGTTTTGTGATTTAAAAATTAATGCTTTGGTAGCTATGTTATTTAAACTAAACACATTAATATTAATGTGATAACTTATTTTGGTTTTACAAAGGTATCTCTCATCTAATGAAATAGAACTCATCTCTTTTAGTTTTATTTATTAATGTAAAGAGTAATGTTTCTTTTTAAATTGGCATATTCAATAATTGAATGTTTGTCGCTTTTGAAATTCATATAGTAATTACAACAGCAGCCACTTAATATTTTATAATGTGCCAATATACGATGAGTCATGTAACTCGAACATGTTTTAACCAGTTTCTATATATATATATATATGTTGAGAGGAGGTGTAATTATTCTTAATATCAATATTTTAAAAATTAGATTGGTTATTAAATTAGTAAAAATATTAATTTAAAATTTAATAATTTAATTACGATTAAATTATTATTAAATTAATAATATTTAAAAAATATAAATAAAATAAAATATATAATTAAAATATTAAACTATTTTATATGATTATAAATTTGTGAAAAAATATGTTTATATATTTTTGAATAAATATTTGTTATTTTTTATAATATTTTAAAATTATGTTCTGATTTTTTTATTTTTAAAATATGTAACGTTTTATAATTATAAAACATAATAAAGATGAAAGAGAAAGTGAACTGAAAGAGAGAGAGAGAGAGAATGAAAGAAGGTGAATGAAAATAAATGGCGGACTTGAAGTCAGATAGGTCATAGGCATTAGTGTGCAGTAGAAATTAATTCAAGGGAGCAACTTTTTGTGAAAATGGAGTCTACACTCTGCCCCACCGCCACGCCATTCGAGAACCCCTTGATAAAATTTTTTTTAAAGGTGGGATCCCTTGAAATATGTGTGTGTGAAGAGGTCGGTCACTCCATAACATAGTTTTTTATTTTTTCTCTCTCTCTTCTTGATTTGTATACTCTCTTCTTCTTTTTTCTTCTAACCAGCGACTACGAAGTAGGAGATGGTGATAATGAAAGATGATGTGAAGCTGACTCTTCCTCCTCCTCTTCCTTCTTTTTCTTCTTTTTCTTCAATGCCGAGGAACTAATTGGATTTTTTTTTAAAAAAAAAATCATTGAATAGGATGACTCATAAAACCAATGGATAAAATCAATTTTTTAGGCTCAACACCTGTTTAATCAATTTCATACTGATTTTATTTTTTTCTAACTCAATAATTAAATTACATCAGACCTTAGATCAATTTTAAGTTCTACTGATTGAATCAGTTTGTTCGATCTAAATTTTTAATCATTGTTTTGCATTCAATATAAATGAAAAACTAATTTTTCATCTGATTAGATAGAGGAATATCCTTAAAAAGCCAAATATATATTAAAAAATGAAACTAAAAATTATTAATATGCCCACCAAATACTCCAAAACATCAACTTTTAAACTATAAGTATCACAAAAAAAAAAATAAATGTTCAAATATACTTGAGATTCTTATAATTTCATTAAAAAATTAATTTAGTCCTTATAATTTGAAAACAATGAATTTAGTCCCTTTAGTTTTAAAAATTATGAAATTGATCCCCGAGATTAGTTTTGATTAGTCAACCGTTAGTCAACGTTGACTGACATGCTGATGTTATTATTAAAATTCATGTCAGCATTGCTTGTGTAACTTATACTGACATAGACTAGCCACGTGAACTCCTTAAAAAATAGTTTTAGCTTATTCACTTAGGTCATTGGTTAAAATTTTTCTTTTATCCAATTTTTGATATAAACTTACCTTCTACTTCATCTAGATCCTTAGTTTAAGAATATATTTTTTATTTGTCAAAATATTCCCGACAAAATTTTTTATTTATTCACTTTAGTTCATGTTATTCACTTTCATTCTTTTTTTTCTCATGTTTTGGTCCTCCAAATTAGTCTATAATTTCATTTTTAGTCATGATATGATTTAATTTATCATTTCTACCCAAAAACAATACAATCTATCATTTATACCTAAGTGAATAAAAGGTAAATTTTGAAACTTGAATTTTAATTCATTTATTGTATTGTTTTGGGGTATAAATGATAGATTGAATTATATCATGACTAAAAATAAAATTATAGACTGATTTGGAGGATCAAACTTGAGAAAAAAAATGAAAGTGAAGAACCGAGACTAAAGTGAATAAACTAAAAAGTTTGTAGGGGATATTTTGACAAAAAATATATTCTTAAACTAGGGACCTAGATGAAGTAGAATATTAGTTTATATAAAAAATTGGACAAAAGAAAAATTTTGACCGAGAACCTAAGTGAATAAAAGGTGATTTTTGAAACTTAAATTCTAATTCATTTTTCGTATTGTTTTTTAGGTAGAAATGATAGACTAAATCATATATGACTAATAATGAAACTACGTACTGATTTGGAGAACCAAAGTGAGAAAAAAAATATGAAAGTGAAGAACCGAGACTAAAGTGAATAAACTGAAAATTTTGTAGGACATATTTTGACAAAAATATATATTCTTAAAATAGGGACCTAGATGAAGTAGAAGACTAGTTTATATAAAAAATTAGACAAAAGGAAAATTTTGACCAAGGACCTAAATGAATAAAAGGTAAGCTTTAAAACTTAAATTTTAATTCATTTCTCTATTGTTTTTGGGTAGAAATAATAGACTAAATCATATCATCACTAAAAATAAAATTATAGACTGATTTAGAAGACCAAACAGTGAGAAAAGAACATGAAAGTGAAAAATAAGGATTAAAGTGAAAAAATTGAAAAATTTTGTTGGGAATGGTTTTGATAAAGAAAAAAAATATTCTTAAATTAGGGACTTAGATGAAGTAAAAGACAAGTTTATATAAAAAAAATAGACAAAAAAAATTTTAACCAAGAACCTGAGTGAATAAATTAAAATTCTTTTTTTTTAAGAGAATCCACGTGGTTTGTTCACCTCAATATAAATGGTATTCAGTCAGTGCTAATATGGATTTTAGTACTGATAGCAGCATCCAAGTTAGCATTGATTAATAAAAAACTAACCATGGGGATCAATTTTATAGTTTTTAAAATTATAGGCATTAAATTCATTATTTTTAATTGAGACTAAATTAATTTTTCAATGACACTGTAAGGAAGGCAAATATATTTAAACCAAAAGTAAATCAAATCACAAAGTAGCAAATTATATTAGCTTATAAATTATATAGCATTTATAAATTAATAATAACTTGAATTTTCTTTTAAAAATAAAAAAATATAAATTTTGTTTAACATTATTGTGGGATCCACTGGTTGGTTATGGAAACCAAACCGAAAATGATGATCACTATCATTCAGCCCCATTGATACGGAGACATCCCTTCAAACTTGAACATTAAAACATTAAAATTGAGGAAGGCCCCACATGGCGAACACGCAATTGGTCTTTGACCCTGTGTCTGTCTTGTGGTCCTGTGGTGGCAACACGACGAGTCGTTTGGCCTTTCGAGTGCTGCCGTTTCAGAAAGCAGCACCTCACATGGCCCTTGGTGATGGAGGCACCCCAAGTCCGACGACATTGGGAATTATAATTCTCCCTTTCGACGTAACTTTTATGAATGACTCTGATTCGTGGAAGGAGTAGGATTCGCCACACACACGCACCTGCCACGTGTAGAGATGGAAAACGACAAGCTAATAACATTCTTAATTCAGTGTGTTTGTTCATGGAAAAGACTTTCTGTAATTGGCGGAGAGAACAGAATGAAAGATATATAATATTTGTAAAAGCTTTTCATGAACAGAGCTCAATAGTGTAGGCCATCATCAAGTGGCATGACCGAGGCCCAGCAAATGGGAATTTGAGAAACTAAGGCCCATAATCACAATGTCTCTTTCAAAAACAGTAATTGGGCTTAAGCCCCAGTCGACCAAAAGGGTAGAAAGAAAACGTTAAAACCACTCTTCACATAGGATACCCTCCGGCCTCCATAACCATTTGACCCAAAAAAAAAAAGCCATAGGATACCCTCTTTATGTAAGATATATAATATTTATAAAAGCTTTTCATAAAATTAAAATATTTTTAAGGATAATATCAATTTTTATTACCAGAATAAATTTTAAAATTTTACTTTAATATTATTTTTTTGTATTAAAATTATAAATTTAATTTATTCTAAAACTCTATTAAATGTATGACAATATTTATGCTTATTAATATATATTTCATACATGTTATTGTTACACAAGCTCGGAGGATGACCTTTAATTAATGCCGTCAAAAGTTATTTGAAGACTTGTGATAGCAATTCAAATATCAATTAAGAATGAAAAGATAAAAATGGACAGATATGGGATGATAATGGAGGAATTAGTATCAATTTTCCATTGGAGTGAGAAATTATACAGAATGAGGCCTTTTTCTAACAAGGGTAGCTCCAGACAAAATTGCCAAAATTCGCATAACCACTTTACAGCGCTTTCCCCCTTATTTATAATCCTGATTACTATTGAAAATAACAGAAAACATAACGTGAAGCAAAACAAGAAATTCTAACAGATTAGTGGCCCCCCTATTTTGCTGACTCCATCTACGCTTCTGCACCTCAGAATAAAATACTCAGCCCATACGGTAATCATGAGTCCATTTAGGCATTTTTCTGGTTCTTTTACCTACTTGGGCTTCCATTGTTGACTTATAGCCCAGCTTCTCACTTCCCTTATGATCCTCCGCTGTTGTCTTAGTTGGCCCAATACTCTTTCCCGCCATGTCCCCATCAGAGTCTTGTATCTGGTCCTCTGCCACTTTCCCATGCTTGACAGTACTGAAATCCACTTTATCAGTATGGCTCCTTTTGTCAGCAGCGTTTGGGTTCATATCAATATCCAATGGTTCGAAAATCACCTTGTCCTCAAGGTGGATGAAAGGAAAAACTTCCTTCAACATTTCTAATTGTTCCCAGGTTGCTTCATTCCATGGAACTCCTTCCCACTCAACCAACATTTCCATTTCCCCTGTATCTGCATTTACTCTCTGATCTACTACAGCTTTCGACACCACTTCAATGAGTGCTTCCACATCAGGTAATGATGCTTCAGTAACGGGTGTTTCTCCTTGGTAATCTTTCAATAATGCCACATGAAAAATAGGATGTATTTTACTATCCTGAGGCAATTGTAATTTATAAGCTACTAATTCGACTCTCTCTAGTATTTTAAAAGGGCCATAGTAACGTTTTGACAGTTTGAAATTTAGCCTTTTGGCTACTGATTTTTGTCTATAATGATGGAGTTTCAACCATACCCATTCTCCCACTTTATACTTCTTGTCTCTTCTCTTCAAGTCTGTGTATTGTTTCATTTTCTTTTGTGCCTTTTGTAAATTTGCCTTTAATTTCTACTGAATTTCCTCCCTCAACTGCAATAAATCATCTACACTCTCCACTTTGGAATCTCCTGGGTGATAAGTAGGAAGTAATGTCGGTTCCACTCCATATAGTGCCTTATATGGGGACATCTTGATACCACTGTGATATGAAGTATTGTACTAGAATTCAGCCCAACTAAGAAAATTATACCATTGCTGGGGGTACGAGTGAACGAAGATTCGTAGATACTGCTCCAAGGATCTGTTTACTATTTTAGTCTGTCCATCTCTTTGTGGATGATATGTCGTGGTATGTAGTACTTTGGGTCCACTATACTCCATTATTTGCTTCCAAAATTTACTAAGAAAAATTGGATCTCTGTCAGTTATTAAACTCTTGGGAAATCCATGAAGCTTAACAACTTGTTGAATGAACAACTCAGCTACATTACTAGCTGTAAATCCTAATTTGAGCCCAACAAAGTGTGCAGTTTTGGTAAATCTATCCACTATCACCATAATGGCCACATAACCTTTAGAACTAGGCAATCCAATAATAAAGTCCATGGTAATATCTTGCCAAGGTCTAGAAGGTATAGGCAAAGGCTATAGAGTGTCTTGTGGTTTGGTTGTAGAATACTTAATCTGCTGGCAGACACTGCAACATTGTACAAAATTTTGAATTTCATCTCTCATGTTTTGCCAGTAGAATATCTCAGAAATAGCCTTATATGTTTTATGTACTCCCCCATGTCCAGCCATTGGCACCTCATGATACAACTTAAAAATTTCTCTTTTTAAATTTGGTAGTTCTGGAACCAGAATTCGACCTTTAAAAAATAACATTCTTTCTCTAACAGTAAATTCATCTAATAAATTATTCTGCTCAAATCACTTATGTAACTGTTGAAGCTCCTCTAATTCTTCATTAGCCTTCTGGATGACTCCGATAATAGGATTTTGTAATACAGTGAGTGAATGTAGATGTACTTCCATTTCTCCTTGTCGTGACAATGCATCTGTCACGTTGTTGGTATGTCAAGTTCTATAGACTATTTCATACTGATACCCCATCAATTTAGTTAGATAGAACTGCTGTTCTTGTGTCTGTATTACTTGTGTTATCAAGTCCTTTAAACTTTTGTGATCAGTCTTTATAGTGAATTCCTTCCCTAAAAGGTAATGCCTCCATTTCTGAATAGCTTGTGATAGGAAAATCCTTAGGGTTGCCTGATCTTCACGGCGTAGGCGATAAATGAATTCAAGACTTAACAAAAGAAAAATAAGAACAACATACTCCGGAATTGAAGAAGGAATTGGAGTGGTTCAATGACCTAACAAGTGCAAATAGTCAACCAACGTTATATAGAACGTGACCTACTATTTAGAACGCTTGTTCAACCACGAACACGAATTGAACCAATCCACACAACAACACACTTGGGTTGAAGCACAAATTGGGGGCTTTTTTGAATTTGAATCACCAATCTTATAAAAAAGATTGACAAAGCAAGGTTTCACAAGAGCAAAGAAAGAAAGATAAATTCTCACACAATGAGAGAAAATACTTGAATGCAAGTTTTCATAAACTCAAATCTGATTATTACAATAAGCTTGGGGGGTATTTATAGATAGGATGGAGAGACAAAGGTGCCCACCTATCTTGACTTGAAGATACATACATTTAATGCACATGAAAATAAATGCCCACCTATCTTGACTTTGGATACAATGCTTTTAATGCATTTTGAAAATAAATATCCACCTATCTTGACTTTGAAACATTGTGCATTTAATGCACATGATTCATAATTGACTAAAGACCATCTAGAAGTTAAAATTCGTACAAAAATAAAAGAAAATTACAAAACATGAATTTCAACTCAAATGGATATAATTGAGCCCAAATTATATTGGTCCATGTTTAGCTCTTGGACCAATCTCTTTAATTTGTAGTGTTCTGGCCCAAAATCCCTTTAGCAACTCCATTTTCAGCCCAAATGATGTTGAGCACATTTTGATCATTATTTAACATACATTCAAATGGAATTTGCTTCATCCATTCTTGAACGAGCCCATTTAATGTCTCTTTTATTGTTTTAGCCCGAGCTCGTGTAATTGGTCCACTTGTAATATATAATGGATCTACTTCTTGATCATCCAATGTAATTGTTGGGTTCACATCATCCTCCCCTTCTTGAAAAGGAGTCGTCCTCGACTCTTCAATATCTGCATCAAAATAAGGAGAGAGATCAGAAATATTGAAGGTAGCATGCACACCATATTCACCTGGTAATTCAAGTTTGTAAGCATTATCATTAATCTTCTCAATGACTCAAAATGGCCCATCCCCTCTAGGCATAAGTTTTGATTTTCGTTTTTCTGGAAACCTCTCTTTTCTTAGATGTAGCCAAACCAAATCTCCAAGCTTAAAAATTACTTGCTTTCTTCGTCTATTAGCACATTTTTCATATTGTTGAGTCATCCTTTCAATGTTGTGCCGTGCCTTCTCATGAATTTGCTTGACAAATTCAGCACGCTTTTTTACCATCCATATTGGCTCTTTCCTGCAAAGGTAAAGGAATCAAGTCAATAGGTGTAAGAGGATTAAATCCATAAACAATTTCAAATGGCGAAAATTTAGTAGTGGAATGAATGGCCCTATTGTAAGCAAATTCGACATGTGGAAGACACTCCTCCCAACTCTTCAAATTTTTCTTGATGATTGTTCTCAACAATGAGGAAAGTGTCCTGTTCACAACCTCGGTTTGTCCATCAGTTTGTGGATGGCATGTAGTAGAAAATAACAATTTGGTTCCAAGCTTGCTCCACAATGTCTTCCAAAAATAGCTTAAAAATTTAGTATCCCGATCAGACACAATCGTTCTTGGCATCCCATGTAGTCTCACAACTTCCCTAAAGAATAAATTAGCAATGTTAGAAGCGTCATCAACTTTGTGACAAGGAATGAAATGTGCCATTTTAGAAAATCTATCAACAATAACAAAGATTGAATCTCTCCCCATCTTAGATCTAGGTAATCCCACAATAAAATCCATTGAAATATCTTCCCAAGGTACATTAGGAATTGGGAGGGGAGTATACAATCTATGGGGATTTAATTTAGATTTTGCCTTATGACATACAATGCATCTTCCCACAAATTTCTCAACATCTCTACGCATTCTAGGCCAATAAAAGTGTACATTCAAAACAATAAAGGTCTTGGCAATGCCAAAATGACCCATAAGGCCACCAGAATGTGCCTCTTTCAACAAAAGCACACGCAAAGAACAGTTAGGAATGCAAAGTTTGTCAATATAAAATAGGAATCCTTCATGCAAGAAAAATTTATTCCAACTAGTGTTTAGCTTGCAATGATGAAATGCTACTCCAAAATCAACATCATTAGCATACAATTCTTTAATGAATTCAAAACCCAGAATTTTAGCATCTAACATGGAAAGAAGAACATACCTCCGTGATAAAGCATCAACAACAATATTTTCTTTACCTTTCTTGTACTTAATCACATATGGAAATGATTCAATGAACTCAATCCATTTGGCATGCCTTTGATTCAACTTGCTTTGGCTCCTAATATGCTTTAAAGCCTCATGATCAGAATGAATTACAAATTCTTTAGGCCACAAATAATGTTGCCAAGTTTCCAGCACTCTAACTAATGCATATAATTCTTTATCATATGTAGGATGGTTAAGAGTTGGTCCACTTAGCTTTTCACTGAAATATGCAATGGGCTTACCTTCTTGCATGAGTACACCGCCTATGCCAATTCCACTAGCATCACATTCAATCTCAAAAGTCTTACCAAAATCAGGAAGGGCTAGTAAAGGTGCATTCGTGAGCTTCTCCTTAAGGGTTTTGAAGGCTTTCTCTTGAACATCTTCCCATTTGAAGGGGACATTCTTCTTCGTCAGTTCATTTAATGGTGCTGCTAGAGTGCTAAAGTTCTTCACGAACCTCCGATAAAAGCTTGCAAGTCCATGGAAACTCCTTACCTGTCCAACGGTGGTTGGAGTTGGCCATTCTTGAATTGCTTGGACCTTTTCTTCATCAACCCCTATACCTTTACTACTAACAACATAGCCAAGAAAAACAATTTTGTTTGTGCAAAAATCACATTTCTTCAAATTACCAAACAATCTTTCCTTTTTAAGAACCTCTAGAACTTTTCTAATGTGATCCACATGTTCATCTAAGGTTTTGCTATACACAAGAATGTCATCAAAATAAACTACCACAAATTTCCCAATGTAAGCTCTCAAGACATGATGCATTAACCTCATGAATGTACTAGGTGCATTAGTTAAACCAAAAGGCATAACCAACCATTCATAAAGTCCATGTTTAGTCTTGAATGCTGTTTTCCATTCATCTCCTTCTTTCATTCTAATTTGATGGTAGCCACTTTTTAAGTCAATTTTAGAAAAGATAGTAGAACCAGTCAATTCATCAAGCATATCATCTAACCTAGGAATAGGATGACGATATCTTACCGTTATGTTGTTAATGGCTCTACAGTCAATACACATCCTCCATGTGCCATCCTTCTTAGGTACGAGCAACACTGGAACTGCACAAGGGCTAAGGCTTTCTCTCACATATCCTTTGTCTAACAATTCTTGGACTTGTTTTTGAATCTCCTTAGTCTCTTCAGGATTGGTGCGGTATGCTAGTCGGTTAGGCAATGATGCTCCAGGAATGAAATCAATTTGATGTTCTATCCCTCTAATTGGTGGCAATCCGGGTGGAACTTCATCGGAAAAAATATCCTCATATTCCTGCAAGAGAGACAAAACAACACTAGGCAAAGTAGAGGTTAAGTCTTTATTATTCAACATAGCCTCTTTGTAAACAAGTACTAGGAGGTTTTGTTGAGAAAATAAAGCTTGTTTAAGGTCACTATTTTTTGCCACAAGTAAACCTTTTCCTTCAACATCCATGTTCTCTCTTTTTCCTTTTTGATTTTCTTTTCTATCTTTCTTCTTTTTCAACACACTCTCTTTTTCTTCAGTACTTGACTCTTTTTGAATCTTTTCACTCTCATTTTTATTCTCTTCTTTTTTGCTCACTTGGCTGCACTCACTCTTAATAATCTCACTAACTCTTAAATCCCTCATTATCTTCCAAAGCTCTTATTCAATCTAAGTCCTTGTTGTGTGATTCAATAATTGCCAATTTCTCAACTTCACCCAAGCACATGAAAGTAGATTGTCAAAGTATGGGAATAGTTGAACTAGGTCACAGTTAAAGAAAGCTTTATGGATTCAATAGAAAGAAATTTTGTTACAAGTGCAAGATAAGATTTTTTTGTTAAATGAAAAGGGAATCAACTACTTTGAGGGCAAGAAGATGCACTATTTGAACAATTTTTTTTTGAATTTTTTTTTCATTTTTTTTTTCAATATGATGTGCAGAATAGATAGGAGCAACAAAACAATATATGACCTTCTCAAGGACAATGAAATCTTGCACAGTGAAAGGAAAAAAATTGATATTTAGGCAAATTGGAAATTGAAGAAAGGGGAAGGAACAACAAAGGAACAATAATATATTTTTCTCAAAAAAGAGGTGAAAATAAAGAAGGCCTACCGTGTCAACCAAAATGCTCTGATACCAAATGATAGGAAAATCCTTAGGGTTGCCTAATCTTCACGGCGTAGGCGATAAATGAATTCAATACTTAACAAAAGAAAAATAAGAACAACACACTCCGGAATTGAAAAAGGAATTGGAGTGGTTCAATGACCTAATAAGTGCAAATAGTCAACCAACGTTATATAGAACGTGACCTACTATTTAGAACGCTTGTTCAACCACGAACACGAATTGAACCAATCCACACAACAATGCACTTGGGTTGAAGCACAAATTGGGGGCTTTTGTGAATTTGAATCACCAATCTTATAAAGAAGATTGACAAAGCAAGGTTTCACAAGAGCAAAGAAAGAAAGAAAAATTCTCACACAATGAGAGAAAACACTTGAATACAAGTTTTTATAAACTCAAATCTGATTATTACAATAAGCTTGGGGGGGTATTTATAGATAGGATGGAGAGACAAAGGTGCCCACCTATCTTGACTTGAAGATACATACATTTAATGCACATGAAAATAAATGCCCACCTATCTTGACTTTGGATACAATGCTTTTAATGCATTTTGAAAATAAATATCCACCTATCTTGACTTTGAAACATTGTGCATTTAATGCACATGATTCATAATTGACTAAAGACCATCTAGAAGTTAAAATTCGTACAAAAATAAAAGAAAATTACAAAACATGAATTTCAACTCAAATGGATATAATTGAGCCTAAATTCTATTGGTCCATGTTTAGCTCTTGGACCAATCTCTTTAATTTGTAGTGTTCTGGCCCAAAATCCCTTTAGCAACTCTATTTTCAGCCCAAATGATGTTGATCACATTTTGATCATTATTTAACATACATTCAAATGGAATTTGCTTCATCCATTCTTGAACGAGCCCATTTAATGTCTCTTTTATTGTTTTAGCCCGAGCTCGTGTAATTGGCCCACTTGTAATATACAATGGATCTACTTCTTGATCATCCAATGTAATTGTTGGGTTCACATCAGCTTGAGTTATGGCATATAATTCCCTTACATAGGCTGAAGCCATTGTAAGCCGAGGAGTAAGCTTCTTACTGAAATAAGCAATGGGATGCCCCTCTTGCGAAAGGAAAGCACCAACACCAGTACCGGAAGCATCAGTTTCCACTACAAATTTCTTTTGAAAATTAGGTAACTTAAGTACTGAAGTAGTAGTCATTCTCAATTTCAATTCTTCAAAAGCTGCCTATGCCTTTTCACTCCAAGTAAATTGATTTTTCTTCAAAAGCTCTATGAGATCATGAGCTTTGTTGGCATACCCCTTCACGAACTTCCGGTACTACCCCATTAGCCCCAAGAAGCCACGTAACTGTTTCAAATTTTTTGGTATAGGCCAATCAAGCATTGCTTTTATTTTATTCTCATCTACCCTTACTCCATCTTCTCCAACTATGTGGCCTAAATACTCAATGTTGTTTTGTGCAAAAATGCATTTGCTTAACTTAGTGAAAAATTCATTGTTCTTTTGCACCTCTAAAACTGCTTTTAGATGGCCCACATGCTCTACCAATGTTTTACTATAGATCAATATGTCATCAAAAAACACGGCTACAAACTTTCTAAGGTAAGGATTAAATACCTTGTTCATAGTAGCTTGAAAAGTAGATGGTGCATTTGTCAAGCCAAATGGCATTACAACAAACTTGTAATACCCCATATGAGTTCTAAATGCTGTTTTATGAATGTCGGGTTCCCACATGCGAATTTGATGGTATCCCGAGTGGAAGTCTAGTTTAGAAAGATAGGAAGCTCCTTGTAACTCATCTAGGATCTCGTCTATTGTTGGGATGGGAAATTTATCCTCGATGGTAATGGCGTTCAAACCTCTATAATCTACACAAAACACCAACCTCCATATTTCTTTTTAACCAACAACACCGGGGATGAGTAGGGGCTCCTGCTATTCCGAATAATACCATTAGACAACAATTCTGTCACTAACCTTTCCGTTTCAGTCTTTTGAAAATAGGGATAATGATATGGTCTTACATTGACTGGTTTAGCTCCCGGTTCTAAAGGAATCTTGTGATCTATCTCACGAGTTGGGGGTAATTCGCTGGGTTCTTCAAAAATTGCACTATACTGTTGTAATAATTCCCTTATTACTTCTGGTTGCTTCAAATGTTCCTTTTCTTCCTCTCGTTTCACTGTTTGCAATTGAAAGAATCCAGAAATAGTCTCAACATTCATCATTTAAACTAATGTCCTTCCCTTAAGTGGTACTGCTGTCATTATATCTTCCCCTTGTAGCATTACCTCTCAATCTTCGTACTTAAACTGCATAGTTAATTCTTTGTAATTAGTGATAATTAGGCCTAACTCAATCAGCCATTGTACACCAAATACCACATCAGCCCCCTTAATCTCCAGTACAAATAGATCAACCTTGAAATCATGCCCCTGAATATTGAAGATAACATCTACACACTTGCTATTACACAGTAAATACGTACCACTTCCGGTCCTCACTTTAAATTCCTTTGTAGGGGTTTGTTTTAATTTTAATCGACTGGCAGTGATATGATTTATAAAATTGTTGTTGCTACCATTATCAATCAACACTTTTACCTCATGCTTTCCAAACGACCCGTTAACTTGAGTGTGCTAGGATGAAACTGTCCTGCTAATGCATTAAAGCTTATCTCTGGGTTGAAGTCCAGTAGCTATAAATTACTTTCTTCTTCCTTAGTTTCAACATTCTCCTTAGTTTCAACATTCTCCTCTATCCCATTGTCTTGTAAAATTTCTTCAATCTCTTCTTGTCCCACCAACAGATAACATGCCGCCTTGCATCTATGTTGCGCATGATATTTCTCATCGCAATAATAGCAGAGTGCTTTTTCTCTTCTAGCATTTAACTCAGCCGCACTGAATTTCTTGTAGGGAGGGTTGGTACTCGTACTGTTACTTGAGCCCATACTTGCTGATTGTTGCCCCCGGTTCTGGGTTGGATGACTCATCATTGGGCTCTTAGAGGAATTGGTCACTGGCACCGATTTGGTATTAGATAAGAAATATGTATTATTCCCACTATAGCTTCTAGACTTATCCACTGTATTTTGGAATCGGTTATTAGCAATTTGCATGGTATTTTGCAATGTCATTGTTTTCTGTTCATGTAGCTTTGCTAGAGAAACTGCCTGATAGTATGTCGTAGGTTGTGCGAGTAATAATTCGCACTTGAGATGCTCTTGTAATCCAGCCACAAAGAAACTGATTAGCTATTGTTCGCTCAAGTCTGTAACCTTTGTCGAAATCTCTTCAAACTTCGTCTGATACTCAGCCACCGTATCCTTCTGTTTCAATTCCTTTAGAGATACTTTTAGGTCATCATATAGTGAAGTTTCGAAGCACAAAAGTAAAGCAGCTAAAAATTCACTCCAGTTTTGAACCAATCCATTTTTTATCACCTATTTGTACCATGCATAAGTCGGGCCCTCCATGTGAAACGATGCTATTTTAATTCTTTGATCCATGGGTACACCATAAATCTTAAAAAATTCCTTGATCTTAAACAACCAATCCTCCGCATCACTCCCATTGAATCGAGGTACTTCAACTTTCAATCTTTTTCCTCCAAAAAAACCAGTCTCAGTGTTTAGGTCTTGTTGATTTTGAATCGCTGATCCCGATGGTGAATCAACTGTTTTGGATTGTAGAAAATTTTGCATCATTGCTTCCATATTGTCAAACGATTCCTTATAGCTATTAAGGGATGTTTCCAGATTAGCCATCCTATTATCCAATACTCCCTGTGACTTCTGCAACTCTACTGTGATCGCTTCCAGCCTTGCAAACTGAGTCCGGCTCTTAACGAAAGTACCAATTGATAGCAACTCAAATATCAATTAAGAACGAAAAGATAAAAATAGACAGATAGGGGATGATAATGGAGGAATTAGTATCAATTTCCCATAAGAGTGAGAAATTATACAGAATGAGGCCTTTTTCTAGCAAGGGTAGCTGCAGACAAAATTGCCAAAATTCACATAACCTCTTTACAACGCCTTCCCCCTTATTTATAATCTCGATTACTATTGAAAATAACAGAAAACATAATGTGAAGCAAACAAGACATTCTAACAGATTAGTAGCCCCATATTTTGCTGACTCCATCTACGCTTCTGCACCTCAAAATAAAATACTCAGCCCATATGATAAGCATGAGTCCATTTAGGCATGTTTCTGGTTCTTTTACCTACTTGGGCTTCCATTGCTGACTTATGGCCCAACTTCCCTCATGATCCTCCGCTGTTGTCTTAGTTGTCCCAACAAAATCCTTTGGCCCAATACTCTTTACTGCCATGTCCCCATCAGAGTCTTGTATCTGGTCCTCTGCCACTTTCCCATGCTTGACAGTATTGAAATCCACTTTATTAGTATGGCTCCTTTTATCAGCAGCGTTTGGGTTCATATCAACTTGTCAGCTTTAATGTATTCATCTCTCAATATATATATATATATACGTAGTTAGTAATAGATTCGACGGTGAGGCCTAGATACTTTGAGGATGATCAATCAATCCAACTCATAGATAGATGTATAACTCTTCGTGGATGTGGAAGGGAATAGCCAAAAACAAGCATCATAAGGTTACTATATTAATTGCTTCTCAAGTCTTACCATATATTAAGTGTTTCAAAGATATATCAATGA